>CAIGQW010054063.1:7629713-7660896 GCA_903798125.1 Danio choprae | reverse complement strand
ATATATATATATATATATATATATATATTCATTTTCTTTTTGGCTTAGTCCCTTTATTAATCTGGGGTCACCACAGCGGAATGAACCGCCAACTTATCCAGCATATGTTTTACTCAGCGTATGCCCTTCCAGCTGCAACCCATCACTGGGAATAAATGAATGAATACATACATGCATATATACACACACACACACACACACACACACACACACACACAACAGTTCTGTCTGGTTCTCGAATAGCCTGATAGCCTTGCAATATTCCCATAATAACAGCACTAGTACAGCCTCTTCACCCTTGAGTATTACTCCACCCACATAGAGTGACAGCAGATGAATAAACTCTCTAAAGTTAGCCAAATGTTGCAGCTTTTTCAGGCGAGAATGTAGATTGCAACTATGCATTTTATTTATAAGGACAGTGCCTGTTTTAAATAATTATAATTTCGGAGATTCACCACAGTCAACCTGAGCAGAGCAAAGATGGTTGACGTTCTGCCACAAGATGGCGATAGAGAACGCATAATAAGTCCTTAGGAGAGGGAAAACTCAGCGTAAATTTCAAACCACAGCTGATCAAATCATTATAAAACAGGTAAGTGACATTCTATGTCGATCTCTCTCTTTTGTTTTTTGTAGTGCCATATTTATATCATAGTAATCTGATAGATGCTTTGCTTTGGCTTTCTTGGGGCTAATTATTGTGATATCCCGATTGCAACAGAGGAATACTGGGTAATCTCTGTCGACTGAGCAAAATCACCTGTTTTTTCATCACTTTAGATATTACGCTAGAGAATCATTCAAATACTAGTTCTAAAATGACGTTGGTGAATGAGCAATGGTTTCTGCTGTTCTGACTGTCAGCTGCAGATGTGAATGAATGGCGGAAGAAAGTAGTTCCTCTTAAAAAAGGGTTTTTGAGACTCTGTGTTTGATTTTCTTTTTTTACATACACGATTTTGCCGTCAAACTTTTGTATAAGCGCAATATCACACGAGTAGCAGTGTGGTATGGGTGTATATCGTCGCTGGTGGGGGCACTAAGGCACTTGGGCTGCAGCCCCGAACCAACGCACGCCTCCCACCAGTGCCGATATACAGCCATATCGCACTGCTTTAAGAGTGATATTGCTTGTGATTATATGTATGTATGTATGTATGTATGTATGTATGTATGTATGTATGTATATATGTATATATATATATAGATACATGGTGGCTCACTGGTTAGCACTGTCGCCTCACAGCAAGAAGGTCGCTGGTTCGAGCATTTCTGTGTAGAGTTTGCATGTTCTCCCCGTGTTTGCGTGGGTTTCCACCGGGTGCCCAAGTTTCCCCCACATTCCAAATACATGCGCTATAGGTGAATTAAAACTAAATTGGCCGTAGTGTATATGTGTGAATGAGTGTGTATGGATGTTTCCCAGTACTGGGTTGCAGCTGGAAGGGCATCCGCTGTGTAAAACATATGCTGGATAAGTTGCCGGTTGATTCTGCTGTGGCAACCTCTGATGAATAAAGGGACATGAGTAAATATATGATGAAAATGAATTCATAAAAAAAAACCACTATATATGTACTGTGTATATATAATATATATAATTTTTATTTATTTATATTTTAAAACTTCACATACACATTCTAGAAAGACCTGAGATTTGTATTACACCCTGTTTAAAAACCTTAAAGGACCCCTTTAATTAGCTGTATTGATTCTGATTGCTTACTTTTCTGTTTTTAGATATGAGAGGTTCCGTTCTGGCCGAACTGCCCAAGGTGTAAACAACGGGGTGAGTTGTGTCTTCCTTTAAGATTTATTTTAATCGTTTTAATCTGTGTGTTACCATCACTTTGTCATCAAGGTGTGTGTCTGTGTGGTTTTTTTTTTTTTTTTTTTGCCCAAACATGTGTAAGGTAAATAGTTCATGCCAACAGCACAGCTCAGAGTCACTCATGTAATTTCCTCTTCCCCTCATTGCTTGCTTTTTGCTCTGAAATGTGCTCTGAGAATGTTTGGAACATTTTTTGTTGTGATGCAACCACTTCCATGATGTGTGGTTCTCAACAGAAGAAGATATGCTTGCATGTTGGTGTTATTTATTGTGTGGTTTTGGTCTGTTTTGTGATTTTGTTTTTCTTATTTTTTTATTTTTTATTATTGCTAGCTGAGGGAGGCAAGTATAAAAATTATCGAATCTCATTTTTTAATTTGACGTTCAGATGGTAAAGAATGTCATTATTGGCTGGTATCGTGTTCTTGTGTCGCATTTGGCATGTTTTGAATCTCCATTAGCATGTAGAACGCTTGTCCCACAGTCTGTGATCGTCGCTTGCTATCCCATCCTTTCATTTATCCATCTACATGCTCTAGTATTAGTTCCTCTACCTACTGTTTTAAACAATATAGTCTACATGGGGATGTGGGAATGCTTTTCTATGTAATTAATGTAAGATGTTTAATAACACATTGCAATAATTTTCTGCAATTTTAGTAGGTTCAAGGAATGCATGAAAGAAATACACTACCGTTCAAAAGTTTGTGGTCAGTTTTTTTTTTAAAGAAATGAATACTTTTATTCAGCAAGGAAGCATTCAATTTATGAACAATGCAAATTGACAAAATACAAATTATGTATGATTGTATAAAAGTAAGGTCAGTGGGAAATTAGGATTTCTAATGGATCATGTGGCACTAAAGGCTGAATAAATGATTGCTAAAAATTCAGTTTTGCTGTCTCAGAAATTAACTAAATTTTAAATTACGCTAGAATGTAAGAATAATATTTCACTACATGGGCAAAAATAAACCGTGATTAATGCCTTAAAAGTTTGACATAATTTAAGTTTGTGTACTGTGTATATTTATTATGAAAATATAAATACACACAGGCATGCATATATTTGTGAAAATATTTATTTATATTTAGATATAAAATATTATATGTATATATGATACAAATTATATATAAATTTAAATATCTATGCAACAAAATAGTTTTGTTTCTATTTATGTGTAAGTATCATATATACATAATAAATGTGTTTGTGTATCAGTAAAATTAAAAAGGCTACAAGCATTTTAATGGTAATGAATTTCTGGCTTAAATGGTGAATATTCTGATGTGGCAAAAAAGGCCAAAATGAAAATATGCATATTAAATAATATGGTAATATTTATCACAGAATGTAATTGATGGCATCTTTCCCCTACCTTATTATCTAATATTGAGGGGGCAGAAACTTAACAGCATGTTACAAAAGACGGACATAAAGGGTACCAGTCACATCCACACACACTGAGCAATAATACTATCACTCTCGTCCAACACACCCAGTGTTGCAATAAGCGTTCCTGTGTAGTGTCACTTCACCCTTTTCATCAATTCTTAGTTTACTTAGTCACAGATTTAATCTCCCAAGAGAGTTGGTGGAACTGGTGAATGCAGTGTATGTGCTACTGTACATCCCAACCTTTTGCCTCAACCTTTAGAATTAACTGCAGGTCCTCTCTTGTCAAAAAAAAAAAGTCAAAGGATGTAAACCAGTTTGAAAATGTGCAATATTCATATTTTAATATTTAATTAAAATGATTATATATTATTATAGTACTATGTAAACACTGAATTGTCAGTAATGACAGTGTGTCTGTGAAATGGTGTTGCGTATCCGCAGGTGTTGAACGAGGCGACAGAAGACAACCTGATTGACCTTGGACCGGGGTCTCCAGCAGTGGTCAGTCCCAGGATCAGTGCTACTCCTCCATCCAGTCTGCCTCCATCTGTGGCTCCAGTTCGCTCTGCCTCTCCAGTCACACTCTCCTCCAGATTGGCTGGTTTGGGTAAATGTCATATTTATAATTGACATTTAAGTTAATACGTTTTTTTTTTTGTCATAAATGCTTGTTAAGCTTTTGCTGATATTTGCTTTTACAGATGTTGGTTCGGACAGTGTGAGCGGCACCTTGAGCTCTTTGGCCACCTGTCAACCCCAAGATGACTTTGACATGTTTGCCCAAACTAGGACTGGCACTGTTCCTGAGTGGAAAAGGTATGGAACTAATAGCCTGTAATATATTCTCATTAGCATCTTATTTGTTACACGTTGCTAATAATAAGTTGGACTGCTTTTTGGCTCAAAGCCATAATATGTCATTAAAATGGTGTTATATATTTTGCTGACTTATGTCCTTACATTATCCCAAATGTTTAAAAAAAAATTTAAATGAGCAACTAATGACAAGGACCGTAACCTGTGTCGCCATGTTAATGACATCATACACCCTCGATTATAGGTATAATTTTAAAGAAAAACAGGGAAACATCAATTAAATTAATCCATCAGTATCCATCAGAGAATTTCTTTAAGACCGTTCTCCTCCCTGCTCTTTTCTGTTTCATGTGTATATAAAAAAATCAAGGTTAATGTTTTGATAACTTCTTGTGTGTTTCGCGTGCATTCACGGCTCGTGATGCAGGTATGCGTGTCGTCTGTCTGTAATGTAATGCACTATTAAAATATAATTTGTGATTTTATTTTCATAGGACAGTTATATATAGATGCATTAGTTGCAGAATTTTTAAGCAGTTTAACAATGATTTTTATTGGATATTACGTCATTCAATGCGACTACGTATGACTTTACGGAGAGGTTACGACCTACTAACTATGATTTGCCTTAAGAACATGTGGTGCCACCGAAGTAAGAACAAATTTAGTTACAAACTAGCTAGTAGTTACTAAGCCCCTAGTGTGGACTCGAGTTTAAGAAAGAAAGTTTAAGAACAGCTGGTGCAACCCTACCCTAATAACTGGAGGTCATTTGAGTACAGTAAACTGTTTAAGAAATAAAATGTTCAAGAAACCAGTTTGAGATGATATGAGCTTTGTGAAACGGTGTGTTACCCTGCTGGAAATAACCATAATAAGATGGGTACATTGTGTTCATAAAGGGATGGCCATAAAGGGACCGCCCAGAAGTCTTTGCAAAAGACCAATCGGACAATGGGGACTGGAGGAGTTCACAGTGTACTGATGGGGAAACATGCCAGAGAAGAAATTATTAGTGTCATATACAGTTTGTAATAGGGCTGGTAAAAGTATTGAGCTGGATAGGCATCCACTGCATAAAAAATATGGCAGAGTTATTGTAGTAATTGGTGGTTCATTCCGCAGTGGGACCCCTGATAAATCAGGGCCTAAGCCGAAAGAAAGTGAAAAGTATTGATCGATGCTGGAAATGTCAGTTTTCCACTAACATTTGAGCACTTTTAAAGGATCATGAAACCTTGAACTAGATTTTAGCAGATTTGTGTGTTGAACATCAATTTAGACAATGTTAACATCTGTTAACTTTAATTGTAGGAAATAACTGGCTAATTTTCGTCTTTTGGTTTAAATTCTACATGGATAGGGCTGTGAGTACTTTGACACTTCGGTCTCTAATTATGATTCATAAGACTGAGTTTTCTTATCCTATGGGAAGATGTTTCTGAATTATTTGGTCAAGCTGTGAGACCGCATGGTCGCAGTGTTGGTACTTGTAAGTTGGTACCAACATCTACAAGGCTGTAAAATTGTTATTATATAAATGTGACGATAGCAGCATTTCCTGCTTTTATTTAAAGGACTGCTGCAAATACACATTTTTAAACACACCTAATTGGCCATTGTGTTCACATGCTCAACAGATATGACTGTGGCTCCAAAAGTCGTTGTGTCACCACTCTTCACCAAGCATAAAGATACACAGACACTGGAATGTTTGAAAACCATATCTATCAGCTGATCAGTCTGTGAGCAGATATATGAGCGATTCTCTGACCTATCAGCTGATAGATGTGGCTTTCAAGCACTCCAGTGTCCGTGTATCTGTGTTTGCACTTGGTGAAGAATAGTTAAGCGATGACCACTCTTTTTATTTCCAAATTGGCAATAAAGTATGTCCCAAAATATAATTCCAGGGCTCCTTCGGAGGAGATTTACTACTTATTAGACAGTTGTGCTTGACATGATATGCCACCACTATGAAAACGTAACAGCGAGAGAATTTTTTATTTTTACTTTTATTTTGACTGTATATAGCAAGTGAAAATGCTAAAACTTTACCAGATCTCTACTGTCCGGTTACAATAGAAGCGTGTCATAATCTTTAGTATAACTATTATATACAGTAATATTGTTTTGGATTATATTATATTGTCATTTAACTAATGCCTTCATGGAATTTGCAGTGCTCCATTCGAAGACACAAAGGCTTCAAGTGGAGTGGCCCCAACTTTAGATGTCAGACAACAAAACACTACTGTGAGTTTTCTATGACTTTTCTCCGTTGTTTTATGTTATTTTGAAATGGTTTCCTATCATTAATATACGTGCAGATGGAATCATACAGCTCGATGTTGAGGGAATTATTTTGAAGTGGTTCAGAAAGCATTTGAATTGCTATCATTTTCAAAAGATGCTGCTGAAAACACTGTACACAGTAATGTGCATAGTGTATTAGATCTCAAACTAACGAATTTGGTTTGAGATAATGATAAACATTTGGGCTTGTAGAAACTCTTTCTGGAAGCAGGACTTTTAGAGACTTTATATATACTTTTAATTGTGTATTAATAAACCGATTCAGTCAGATTTAGCTCTATATACTGTAGTCTTGAATCAATGACTGTATTCTGCAGAGACAGGCTGTGCATGTGTTTGGTTTATGTGTCCATATGCGGGTGTGTTTGCTATTATTGCTTTGATTTAAGACTTTTTTGTTAAAGTCTTCTTGTTTTGTTTTTTTTTCCTTTTTTGTCGTTTGTTTGTTTTGTCATGTATTCTTGGGATTATTATGGTTTATTTGCTTGGCTCCGGCCCATGGTTTGGGCCCATAGGCAGCTCTTGACCAGTCCTCTGTCATGGATGACATTGAGGAGTGGCTCTGTACTGATGTGGTGAGATTTCCTTTTGTTTATTTTATTTCATCCTTTTTTCCTTGTTCTTCAGGACATAACCAACTTATTTGAAAAGAAATATGTTTTTGTTATTGCATATTTCTTTCTTTTTGTTTGTTTGTTTGTTTTCTTCATTCTTGGCTGACTACCTTGTACCCTCTGTTTGGGGTCACTAACGATTCTACTTTTATGGAGTTTCTTTTTTTTCTGGGATATTATAGATTCCTTCTTAATTTTAGTATAGGCTGGTTGCGTAGTGTAGATGCTTGCTTGACATGCTTTTTAACATTGTTATTTTCTATTCTAATTAATGACTCTTTTGAATGGTTTGGGTAATGTAATTTAGAAATGTGCTCTTAAATCAAGAAAAGCTCTATTGGTTTTTTTGATGAGGAAAATCAGATTGTCTGATTTGGTTTAAGATAAGCTTAAAACTATTAATGTGCTGAAAACTTTTACTCTTTTTATCTGCTTTCCTCCAGAAAGGAGATGAAGGTGAGGAGGGTGTGACAAGTGAAGGTATGAAGAATTACTTGATTAAAAATGCTGTTCAAATATTTGGGGTCCATAATTAATTTTATTCCGAATTTGGGAAAATTTTGCAAGGATTGATTTGGATTTTTTTTCCTGCACATTAGAAGGTGTCCTGTTTAATTATTTATCAATCAATTATTATCATATATTTCACTGTAATTAACAGAAGACACCTCTAAAATCTCATGCAGTGTAACAACAGTTTATATACCAAAAATAAAAAAAGTAGTCATTTAGAACAAGAATCATTTGGTGACATATTACAATTCTCAAAATGCACCACAAAATACTAATTAATTTTATTTGGTTTTATATTTAACTATCATCTGCAATTAAGAGTTTTTCATTTGTGCTGGGCAATGATTAATCACATGCAAAATAAGTTTTTTTTTTTATATATAATATGTGTGTATTATTTATATTTATTATTTATATATAAATACAGAACGCGTCACCCGTTTTCTCAGTTATCCATACATACCAAGAAAATAAACACAATTAATTTAGAAATTTATTATCTGTAATAAAATGAAATGGCACAAGGAAAAAGTGTTGAACACATGAAGAAAGGGAGGTGTTAAAAAGCATGGAAAGCTTTCAGTAGTTAAACAGTAACCCTGAGCCTCGTTAGTGCAAATTAATATTAGCTGCTTCAGTCCCAACACCTACAGTACATAGTTATCAGAAAAAATCACGACGTGTTACTTATTTTACTTATAATACTGCTGTACACACACATACATAAACCAATAAAAACATAACTATGCAAAACAAAAGTATTTACATAGATATTGAAATTTAGATATAAAATATATTCATTCATTCATTCATTTTCATTTCGGCTTAGTCCCTTTATTAATCTGGGGTCGCCACAGCGGGGTGAACCGCCAACTTATCCAGCATATGTTTTACGCAGCGGATGCCCTTCCAGCTGCAACCCATCACTGGGAAACATCTTCACACCTACCCAATTCACCTATACTGCATGTATTTGGACTTGTGGAGGAAACCGGAGAACCCGGAGGAAACCCACGCTAACACAGGGAGAACATGCAAACTCCACACAAAAATGCCAACTGACCCAGCCGAGGCTTGAAACAGCGACCTTCTTGCTGTGAGGCGATCATGCTACCCACTGCGCCACCGTCAGGCCCATAATACAAATTATATCTAAATAAGATTTCTTAATATAATCTCGATTAATCATTGCCCAACACTGAATTTCATACTGTTAAAATACAAGGAGAACTCCATCCAGTCATGTGGTTTGTTTGTTTTCCCCACACACACACACACACACACACACACACACACACACACACACACACACACACACACACACACACACACACACACACACACACACACACACACACACACACACACACACACACAAACTGCACTTTTTAAGGTGTTTTTGAAAGAAATGCGCATGATTTGAGATGATTGACAGGGGACGTAACTAAGCAACATAATGGTCTGTTAATGAGGAAGTAGTGTCCATAGTCTTGTTATGTACTCAAAAAGTATGTACTTTTAATTCACAAAAAAGTGAATACTTTCAGAACATAGTATAAGTATGCGAATTGGGATGCAGAATACAGTGCATCCGGAACGTATTCATATCGATTCACTTTTTCCACTTTTTTTTTTTAAGTTAAAGCCTTATTCCAAAATGGATTAAATTCATTTATTTCCTCAAAATTCACAATACCCCATAATGACAATGTGAAAATGTTTTTATTTTAAATTGTTGCAAATTTATTAAAAATAAAAACCCTGAAAAATCACGTGTGCATAAGTATTCACAGCCTTTGCTCAATACTTTGTTGATGCACCTTTGGTAGCAATTACAGCCTCAAGTCTTTTTGAATATGATGCCACAAGCTTGGCACGCCTGTCTTTGGGACTTTTTGCCCATTCCTCTTTGCAGTACCTCTCAAGCTCTCTCAGGTTGGATGGGAAGCGATTTTCAGGGAAAGCGATGTACAGCCATTTTCAGATCTCTCCAGAGATGTTCAATAGGATTTACATCTGGGCTCTGGCTGGACCACTCAAGGACATTCACAGATTTGTTGTGAAGCCACTCCATTGATATTTTGGCGGTGTGCTTTGGGTCATTGTCCTGCTGGAAGATGAACCGTCACCTTAGTCTGAGGTCAAGAGCACTCTGAAGCAGGTTTTCATTCAGGATGTCTCTGTATATTGCTGTATTCATCTTTCCCTCTATCCTGACTAGTCTTCCAGTTCCTGCTGCTGAAAAACATGGTATTATGAGGATATTAGCCCGGTGATGAGCGGTGCCTGGTTTTCTTCAAACGTAGCACCTGGCATTCACTCCAAAGAGTTCAATTTTAGTCTCATCAGACCAGAGAATTTTGTTTCTTATGGCAAATTCCAGGCGGGTAGTGGCTTTCGTCTGGCCACTCTACCATACAGGCCTGATTTAGTGGATTGCTGCACAGATAGTAGTCCTTCTGTAAGGTTCTCCTCTCTCCACAGAAGAACGCTGGAGCTCAGGTTATTGATCTCCTCCCTGACTAAGGCCCTTCTCCCCCGATCACTCAGCTTAGATGGCTGGCCAGCTCTAGGAAGAGGTCCTGGTGGTTCCAAACATCTTCCACTTACGGATGATGGAGGCCACTGTGCTCATTGGAACTTTCAGAGCAGCAGAAATTTTGCTGTTACCTTCCCCAGCCTCGTGCCTCGAGACAATCTTGTCACAGAGGTCTACAGACAGTTCCTTTGTCTTCATGCTTGGTTTGTGCTTTGACATGCACTGTCAACCCTGGGACCTTATATAGGTGCATGTCTTTTCAAATCATGTCCAATCAACTGACTTTACCCTAGGTGAACTCCAATTAAGTTGCTGAAACATCTCAAGAATGATCAGTGGAAACAGAATGTACCTGAGCTCAATTTAGAGCTTAGAGGCAAAGGCTGTGAATACTTATGTACATGTGATTTTTCAGGTTTTTAATTTTTTATAAATTTGCAACAATTCAAAAAAAAAAAATCACATTGTCATTATGGGTTATTGAGTGTAGAATTTTGAGGAAATAAATTAATTTAATCCATTTTGGAATAAGGCTGTAACAATCACAGAAACACAATCAGATATGCCTTAAGTAACATAAACGGTTGAAAAAAGAAAATGTGTATCAGTATATCAGTGTGTGCATTAAAGTCCGCACTACTTGCTTAAAGTCTGTGTGAACTGGAAGTTTCTAAGACTTTTATATCCTGATGTACTTCCAACTGAAACTGAATCTTGAGTGGGGGCGAGGCGTGGTTAACAATATTGTGCCTGGAGCCGTCAAACCGACATCAACAGAAGGACTGCCACTCCAAACACTGAAACAAATGGGCAGATTTTGATTTGAAGATGATCAAAGCAAAAAAAAATCTGTGGAGTAACTTGCACAGATTAATTATTCACCTAAAGGATAACGCTAGCAAAATAAAAGTTGTAAGTTTTAATTTTTACACTGACTTTAATATGGCTGCAGCATTTAATCAAATAAAACAGAAAATGACTGACTTCTCCTACCCGATTAATGTTTTTAAGGTTTAATATTTATTGTATTTACCTTTTAACATTTAAAATGTTTCTAACATTACACTCTCCATGGAAACTGTCTTTCAGAGTTCGACAAGTTTCTAGAGGAGAGAGCCAAAGCAGCAGAGATGGTGCCCACGCTGCCGACCCCCCCGACCGATGAGCTTTCTGCTGCTGCTGCTTCCGGCTCTTCTGCCAATGCAAGTAAAAAAACAGGCAGATCCGAGGACACCCTCTTTGCCTTGTAGATAAGTGTCAGATCTTGTGCAGATCCGTCAGCATCTCCTCTTTCTCTCCTGCTTCCTGCTTCTCCGGCACGATCAACACTATCACAGCTGAGGCAATCAGAACTGATTCATGATGTAGACATTTTCATAACGGACATTTTCATACTATACCAAGTTTTCATTCCATTAAGGAAAAAAAAAAAAATGCTGTTGAAGAAGATGCACCCATAACTCCCTCTAAAAACGTACCCTTCCATGTGGGTTTCGGGAGGTTGATGTCTATTTTTTTAAATTGATATTTGTGGTATAAAGCAAGGAAATTCATGTTTACTATCAGATCCGGCCATGTCTAACTCTGTGTTCACTGTGGTCCCGCATGCAGCAGCTGAATAATCCTGTTTCTCTTTCCTCAACAATAATCTGTAAAGGGAGCTTTTTTATTTTATTTACCAGATTGCTTTAAAGGGATGCTTATGCATAGGAGTATTTATTATAGAAATTCAAGTTAATACCTCTACCAAGATACACCAGAAGGAAGAGATGATGCTAGCAGCTGGCAGATCTGGGAATTTTGTGTCATATAACCTGAAAATTATAATCTGTTCTCGAATGAGACTTGACTATTAGGAAATGTTTAAGCATAGACATAATTTATTCAAATTAATAACTGAATATTTAAAAGATGCACCTATATCGCATCGTAAGTCAGATCAGAGGGAAAAAAATAACTATTATTTTTACTTCTGGATCATTTTAAATCGTATTGTTTTTATTAGGCAAAACCCTTGCCTGTAAGAATGGATTAATAGGAACAAAAAAAGTATGTTTTTCAATTGAATTTGCACTGAAAGATCTGTTGGCCTTTCGGCTGTGTTAAAAGAGCTTTTGTTCAAATTCGAAATTTAAGCTGTCGTTCATTTCAATGCTGTCTATTATGAGGCTGAAAACAAATGGAGTTTCTGGTGAAGTGATGGTGACTGCGAGGCAGTTTAAATTGGATTTTGTGCTCCACAACTGCAGCAGAAACGGTGTTGAGCTTAACGTTGTTATTAGGGAATGAAATGGATCTGCCTTAAAGAACTGGTTGTGGGTAGTTTAAGGTGTAGTCCACTAATGCTCATTTAACGTTTGGTACTCTCATGTTTGCACACCAAGAATTTGATTTCGTGAGGTGAATGTGCTGATGTAATATCTTTAGTTGGAGTGCTGTGTCTCGCTGTTGTGTACATACTGTTTTGACGGACCAAATGTTTAACTTTAGCAACATAATTTAAGTGTAGAGTCAACTAACTTGAGACATATATATTGCTTTTAACGTCCAGAGGAGTTTTAGTTGTGTTTGTATTTGTGTATGGTTTTATTTGTTCATTTAGGTGAGCACAAATCAAAGGGACAGTGCACTTTTGACTGGATAATCGTTTTATATGATTTGTCACACTACACAAAATATGCATTACAACCCCAGATTTTTTAAAGGGAAAGTTCACCCAAAACTGAAACTTGTCATCATTTATGTCACAAACCTGTTTGAGTTTCTTTCTTCTGCAGAACCTAAAACAAGATATTCTGTAGACAGCTGAAAACAAATGAAGAGATTTCTGTTTCTCTGTTAAAAGCGTCTTCACCCAATGCTTTAATGCTTTGAAATTATTCTAAATGAATGAGTTTCTTATTGGTTTTGAACAGCATGAGGGTCATTTTTGGTTGAATTAAGCATTCAGAGCAGTTTAGTAAAGGAATAGCTCAACCAAAAATCAACAGTACCCCCATAATTTGCTCACCCTCAAGCCATCCTCTGTGTCTTTCTTCTATAAGACAAACACAGAGAACTTTGAAAAAGATTTTTGGGCTGTATAATGGTATTGGATGGAGGCCATTTTTTTTTAGCTTTCAAAAGCACATAAATCAATTGTAAAACTAACCCGTACACCACCACATTCTTAACACGTGTCTTATGAATCATATTGATGCATTTTTGTAACAAAAACTGCTTTCCCACTATCATTACAAACAGTTTGGTTTGCTTAACCATTCCATTCCGTGCTGATCTGGTCTAGGCAGAACGCAAGCGGTTTTATTTTCCACTGTGGTGCTAATAAGGAAACTTTGTGAAATGCGTCGGTTGTTACCTTGGTAGCATAAGTATAATGTAAACGGCAACACGGACGATGTTTGTTTTTGACACTCTTTTTATTTGCTACATTGAAAAAGTATTAATAAATCCGCCTAGCTTTTTGGCGATGTCATGTTGTCTAACTATGCCTAGAATTCCTGTCCGAGAGCGGTTTGTAATTGTGCAATGCTGTTCCAGGCTCACGTGGAAACACCGGAACCGTACCTGCCTGCTCTTCGAATGATTTTTAAATGGAAAAACTCATTACTATCTAATTATAGCTACTTCGTATGATGCATAACGTAAGTCGTCTTTGTTTTGCGGGAACCATTTACCACACAGTTTATCACAGAAGATGAACCAAAAACAATTCAACTTTTGTTAATTTAAAATGAACAATTAAAACAATGGTTAATTAAAAACAATAAACAACAATAAAAACTAGTTGGCATGGTGTTGCTGTATAATGTTATACAGTGAATTATTCAAATGCCGTGTTCCCACAAATCATGTCTATTCTAGAAGCTTCGTCTACAGATGTGTCTCGCGTCATACATCAAGTCAGAAGTCAACCAAGAAGTTATCGACAGCATGCATCCAGTAGCCACCGGAATTCAGTGATTTGAGTTGATAATTTAAAAATTGTAAATGTTTGTTACAAAAATACATCGACCTGCTTCCTAAAACATGCGTTAACCCCCTGGTGGTGTAAGGGTGTTATAAAAAATGTAAAACTTCTCTGACTGTGTTTGTCTTAAAAAAAGAAAGTCCTATAGTCTAAGGATTGCTCGAGAGTGTGTAAGTTACGGGGTATTTTTTTATTTTTGGGTGAACTATCTCTTTAAAGGCAACGGTGTATGGATCGATGTGAAGCTGAAGTTATTCATACAGTCTTTTATTATATGACAATGATATTTACTTTATTATTTTGAGCATATTAGCTAATTTGCTGAAATTCAAGGTTCTCTTTAACAGGGATGCAATGCAGCTTGGTAATGCGAGGATTAATGCTAAAATATACTATTTTATTTCTGTTCATAACAGGAGACATGAGGGACAGGACTTGTAATCACAATGAACTCGTTTCTTTTAAGAAATCTGTATCTTCCAGTTCATTATTAATATTAACACTAAATTGAATGTAAAAATTACCTTTTTTTTTTACCTCCCATGGATGTCAAGCATCCTGTTTAAATGCTGTTGGGATTGTTTTTGACACTATCGCCGAAGTGGTTCATCTTGACAGATAATAACACGTAACTTCATTGAAACCACTTTCTCAGCAGATGTGCAATTTCATCTATCGATGCCGCACTGCGGTTTGATTTAATTTGAAATGGTTTTGGCTGTAAATTAGTCTCATAAATGTACAGTTTGAGAATGTTTAACAAGTTTATTTAGAGTCTTTTATTTCTGAAATCAGTATTGGTTACTGTATATTAGTATGAAGGGACTGTAAACATGGGACTCGTAGCTTTTGGAGTTTGATTTTCAGTGCAGCTGGAGTGAAAATATTCCAATCAGATGATAAAATGAACCCCAGTATATGGTCAGGTTATGCCAATGTCTTCAGTAGAGGAACCCTTTTGTACCGTTGAGAGCATTTCTTAATAGGGACGGCACTTTTCTTCTCTTTGATATGTATTTGGAGTTGTGTGTGTGTGTGTGTGCGCGTGTGTGTGTGTGTGTCTATGTAAACAACAGCTCCTGATATCCTGACGTCTGCTGCAAACACCATGTTTATCCTGTTTACACCAAGATACGAGATGGAGAGAATCTAGCTTTCCAAAATGACACGTCTCTGTATTGGAAATGAAATTGCAGCGTGTGTGTTTGCGTGCATGTGAGGGTGCACATGCCCGTGTGTTTGTCCATGTGCATGTGTGTACGTTTGTGTTTTGTGTGTTTGTCCTCATGGATGTGTGTGCATTTGTGCGTGTATGTTTGAGAGTGAGTGTGTGCGTGCGTGCGGATGTGTGCGTGTTTGTGTGTGTGTATATACACGTGTTTGTGGGTACGTGTGTGTTTGTCTGTGTGCGTGTGTGTGTGCTAGTGTATTTGTGCATATGTGTGCAAGCGTTGTGCGCGTGCGTGCGTGTGTGTGAAGGGCTGGAATAAGCTGCACTCTCTCTCTCCCCGGTGATCATTAGTGTGGTCAGTCTTGGTTTTACAGATGTACTGGTGTCGGTCTGTGTGCTTACCTGTTGTTATACCTCAAGCTGCTCTCTGTACTGTTTGATTCATGCATGTGTTGAACTCCAATAAAACATACCAAGATGGTGATCTGTTACCAGACTGTTTATTGTTGTCATATAGAATATACGCCACTCTTCTCCAAATTATTGATGTAGATCCTGCTGGATAAGCACTAATCTTGCAGTTGTGCTCTTCTACTTTATAAACGTTACATGCAAGTCCGTCACAATCTCATGCTCCTATACCCTCATACCTGAGATCCCATTTTAGTTTTTTCCATTTTTTTGACAATTTGTTTTTATGAAATCAAGAAATCATCATTATTGCTATGGTTCTCTGTATAAGTTAATGCTTATTCAAAGTTTACACAAACAATATTCACTTAACTATGTATTTTACAGTTTACAAAATAGCACATATTAAGACAAACGAATGAGGTTATGATGTTACTTTAATACTTTATGAGGTTTTTTATTTAATTTTGCTCAAAACGTAACTATTAATAAGTCAGATTTTTCCCAAGCTGAATGTTTGCAAATGTAATGATGTAAATTGATATAATATACCTGTACATCCATGAGTTTGAGGATGAAAAGTCACAGGTTTTTGTTCCTCAAACACTTCTTTGAATTTGTTTAGTTTGCCTTGTTAAATGAATTGACATCTTGGACTTATTAATTGAATGAAAGATTAATCTCACTCATTCACGCAATGACTTGCCACCGCTGCCTGTTTCTGCAGGTTAAAAGAAGCTTATAGTTTTGTTTAAAGATAATTAAATATTTCTACATTTATAATTTACTTATTTGTTCTAACATTTCTGTTACTAATTGTCAAGATGCTAACCTCAAACCAGATACCACATTGCCTAAAACAGGATTGTATGTATTTTCATCATATCGTTTTAAAAAAGTGAACGAGAAATTCACTGAAATATCACAGTAGCAGAGTTATTGGTGTTTTAAAGATTGTTATACATTTTTACAACCTATTTATACATTTTTCTGTATTATAAATAATACATGAAATAGATGTTTTGTTTAAAATGTTTATATAACTTTAGAAGTGTAAACACAAAAAGGATGAAACTTAGACTTAATTGTTTTATGGTAATGTACTGTATGATTCAGGAGCCAGAGACAAAAATAACTTAAGTGAGGGTCTTTACGTTTTCAAGACTAAATGTCTCAAATACACACACAAACATTCTTTTTAGAGATAACTTAATAAAAATGGTGTTATTATTTAAAAACTGTTCCATTAAAAGTAATAGAAGTTCCCCAGCGGGAGGGGAACTACAATGCTATGTGGAAACTTCCACTATGGGGATTTCATCAGAAAGCCAATTATCTGAAGAGTAATAAAACGGGCCAATGAAATGCCAATGAGTTGGCAGTGTCAGCGCGCACAGCTGGCAGCAATCACAATCAGTCTGTCTATAAGATGCCAGCTCTGCCGTGAAACCATACCTTTTCACTTTCAGAAGCCGTACAAGAACTGAAAGAGTCATTGCTGGTTCCTCCAATTCATTGAGAGAGAGAGAGAGAGAGAGAGAGAGAGAGAAAGAGAAAGCTGCCGGCTTACTGCAGGCTGTTTCTCCCGGTCTCAGAGCGAGTGACAACGCGAGCAGCGGCGGTCGAGCTGGGTTCATTCTCCCGTCCCTGGGCGTTTCTCTGGTCCGGTTCTTCAAAGAGCGGTTTGTATCACAGCACACACACACTAAAAGAGCAACACGGTCGAACAACGCGTCTTTTTAAAGATGTCGTTCCGACCGTGCGTTTCTGGATGCGGTGGTTTCCTGTCCCCGGATGATGGACACGAGCACTGTGTGGCATGTCTGGGGGTCCAGCATGTGAATGCGGTGCTCGCGGGCAGTACATGTCATCACTGCGATGCCATGTCTGTTGCGCAGCTAAGATCGCGGCTCGCTCTTGCAAAAGGGCGAGCCACCCCTGTTGTCCCCCGCAATAAAGCGGTTGGCACGCGGGCAGATCTGAGGGTTACAGTGGGGGTCAATTCGCCGCCCTCGGGCTCGCGAACCCCTCGCTCCTCAGCGCGCTCTATCCAAGCTTCGAGTGAGAGAAGCGCTCCATCCTCCCGGATGGTCGCCCTTTCACTCGATGACACCGAGGAACAGATGTCCATTGCTGCATTGGAGAGTGGGCTTTCACTATCCGACGAGGATCCGGACCCGCTCCCTCCCTCCGGGGTGGTTAGCGAGACGCCGGATCTAGAAGCGGATATGTTGGCCGTGCTTTCCCGGGCTGGTTCGGCGGTGGGTCTGGAGATGGTTTATCCCCCAGCCCCACGGCCGGATCGACTAGATGGGTGTTACGTGGAGGCTAAGAAGAAGGCCAAGCCTTCTAAGCCTCCCGTCCCCTTCTTCCCGGAGGTGCACAGTGAGCTCACGCAGTTTTGGAGGGCACCTTTCTCTGCCCGATCTGCGTGCGCTTCCGCTCTCACCACCCTTGACGGTGGGGCAGCCAGGGGGTACGAGGTGATTCGCCAGGTTGAGCGTGCCATTGCGGTCAATCTTTGCCCGCGTGGTGCCTCTTCCTGGCGTGGTCAGCCTCGTATTCCATCCAAAGCGTGTAGGTTATCTGCGTCCCTCGGGGCCAGAGCCTACACTGCTGCGGGCCAGGCTGCTTCTGCCCTGCACGCTATGGCCACGTACCAGCGCTACTAAGCGCAGGCGTTGGCTCAGCTGCACGAGGGTGGTTCTGACCCAGGCTTAATGCATGAGCTTCGCACCGCAACCGACTATGCTCTGCGTACCACCAAGTCGGCTGCGCGTGCCCTGGGAAAGACGATGGCCACATTAGTGGTCCAGGAGCGCCACCTCTGGTTAAACCTGGCTGAGATGCGCGATGTTGACAAAGTCCGCTTTCTCAACACACCCATCTCCCAGGCTGGCCTGCTCGGCGACACCGTCGGTGAGTTCACCCAGGAATTCACGGCGGTGAAGGAGCAGTCGAGTGCGATGGGTGAGGTCATCTATCGGCGGGCTCGTAAAACCGCTCTCCCCGCCGAACCATCCACCTCGGCTGCTCCTCGCCGAGGGCGCCCGCCTGCGGCTTCAAGACCTGCTCCGCCGCCCCTTCCTGCTCCACCGGCTAAGCGGTCGCGTCGAGCACCACGCAGGCATGCAGCGCCCCCGCCCCAGGGCGCCGTTAAGTCCGGTAAGCGGACCGCGAAGCGACCCTGAGACGGGCCATCCGGAGAAGAGGGGACTTGCTCTTTCCTCGGTGGAGGGCCGAGCACAACATCAAACGGTGTTTTTCAACACCAGGCTGCTGACCTCACGGCCAGCGGCCACCAAATTATCAAAGAAAGAGCTTTTTTCCCCTTCTCTAGATGTGACAGCCCGAACACTGCCAGTTTGGGACGCTATGCCTTCCAGCTCGCAGGATCGGTGCATCTCGTCATGGGCTCGGAGTGTGTTAGAGGACGGGCTCCCTTCTCTCGCACTGCTGTCCCCCCCTCAGGACCCTGGGAGGAAGGTGAGTGTGAATTCCTTACTTCCTGCTCTTCCTCGGGACCCCATGGCTCCCGGGGCGAGCCCTCCCATTCCTTGCTGCCCCACCGCTGGTGCGTCAGTGATCGTGCCGTTGGTGCCCCTTGCGCGAGCTCTGGCAGCCTGGTTAGCGCTACCCAGCCCGTCGCAGTGGCTCATGCGCACGATCAGACTCGGTTACGCGATTCAATTCGTGAAACGCCCTCCCAGGTTCACGGGCGTGTATTACACCAGGGTCAGCCCTGTGTCCGCCCCTGTCTTGCGCGAGGAGATTGCTGTCCTCCTGGTGAAGGATGCAATCGAGCCGGTCCCTCCAGCCGAGATGAGGAGCGGGTTTTACAGCCCGTACTTCATCGTACCCAAGAAAAGCGGTGGGTTACGGCCAATCCTAGATCTGCGCGTTCTGAACTGCTGCCTTCACAAGCTGCCGTTCAGAATGCTCACGCAGAGGCACATCCTCCGATGCGTCCGTCCTCGGGATTGGTTTGCAGCGATAGACCTGAAGGATGCGTATTTTCATGTCTCCATTTTTCCACGCCACCGTCAATTTCTGCGGTTTGCGTTCGAGGGTCGAGCGTGGCAGTACAAAGTCCTCCCCTTCGGGCTCTCCCTTCGGCTCGCGGGCATCCGCATACTCAATTATCTCGACGACTGGCTGATTCTAGCTCACTCGCGGGATCAATTGATTATGCACAGGGACACGGTGCTCAGGCACCTCGACCAGTTGGGGTTTCAGGTCAACCGAGAAAAGAGCAAGTTCGCCCCTGTGCAGAGCATCTCTTTTCTCGGGGTGGAGCTGGACTCGATCACCATGACGGGCTGATGCTGACCTGTTTGAAGGAGTTTGATAGGAGAACCGTGGTCCCACTGAAATTATTTCAGAGGCTCCTGGGGCATATGGCTTCCGCAGCCACGGTGACGCCGCTCGGATTGCTCCATATGAGACCGCTTCAGCATTGGCTTCACGATCGGGTCCCCAGACGAGCATGGCACGCGGGCACACATCGGGTGACTGTCACTCCGCTGTGTCGCCGCACCCTCAGTCCATGGACGGACCCTGCGTTTCTACAGGCCGGTGTGCCGCTAGAACAAGTGTCCAGGCACGTCGTTGTGATGACAGATGCCTCCAGCACGGGCTGGGGGGCCATGTGTTGCGGGCATGCAGCTGCGGGTCTGTGGAAAGGATCCCGGATGCATTGGCATATCAACTGCCTGGAGCTGTTGGCAGTGTATCTCGCTCTGCGCCGTTTTTTTCCGGTTTTAGAGCGGAAACACGTACTGGTCAGGACGGACAGTACGGCGACGGTATCGTATATCAACCGTATGGGGGGTATCCGTTCCCGCCGCATGTCTCAGCTCGCTCGCCATCTGCTCCTTTGGAGTCACACGCAGCTGAAATCGCTGCGTGCCATTCATATCTCCGCCGAGCTCAACCGTGCAGCCGATGCGCTCTCACGGCAGCTTCCGCTGAAGGGAGAATGGAGGCTCCACCCCGAGTCTGTCCAGTTGATATGGGCGCGCTTCGGAGAAGCCCAGGTCGACCTGCTTGCTTCCTCCAAGACCACCCACTGCCAGTGGTTTTATTCCCTGACCGAGGCTTCTCTCGGCACGGATGCACTGGCTCACAGCTGGCCTCGGGGCATGCGCAAATATGCGTTTTCCCCAGTGAGCCTACTAGCGCAGTTACTGTGCAAGCTCAGGGAGGATGAGGAGCGGGTTTTGCTTGTTGCGCCTCTTTGGCCCAACCGAACCTGGATTTCAGAACTCTCTCTCCTCGCGACAGCCCCTCCCTGGCAAATCCCCTTGAGAGAAGACCTTCTCTCTCAAGGACGGGGAACCAACTGGCACCCGCGCCCAGATCTCTGGAACCTCCACGTGTGGTCCATAGATCGAGCGCAGAAGACTTAAGTGACCTACCGGCTGCAGTGGTTAACACCATCACTCAGGCTAGAGCACCCTCTACGAGGCATGCCTATGCCCTGAAGTGGAGTCTATTCACTGAGTGGTGCGCTTCTCTCCGAGAAGACCCCCGAACTTGTCAGATCAGCGTTGTGCTTTCTTTCCTTCAGGATAGATTGGAGCAGAGGCTGTCGCCCTCCACACTGAAGGTTTATGTCGCCGCCATCTCCGCTCATCATGACGCGGTGGATGGCGGCGCCGTGGGAAAGCATAACCTCGTCACCCGGTTCCTTAGAGGCGCGAGGCGATTAAATCCACCCCGCCCCCCTCTCATGCTCTCTTGGGACCTCTCCATAGTGCTTACGAGCCTACGCGGAGCTCCGTTCGAACCACTCGATTCAGTATCCTTGAGATTTCTGTCCTTGAAGACAGCTCTGCTGGTCACGTTGGCATCGATTAAGAGGGTCGGGGACCTGGAGGCATTTTCGGTCAGTGATTCGTGCCTGGAATTCGGACCGGACTTCTCTCACGTTATCCTGATACCCCGGCCTGGATATGTGCCCAAGGTTCCTACCACACCGTTTAAAAACCAGGTGGTGAACCTGCAAGCGATGCCTTCGGAGGAGGCAGACCCAGCCCTTTCAATGCTGTGTCCTGTTCACGCTCTGCGTATTTATGTGGACCACACTCAGAGCTTTAGATCCTCTGAGCAGCTCTTTGTCTGTTACGGTGGTCGGCAGAAGGGAAGTGCCGTATCCAAGCAGAGGTTGGCCCACTGGATAGTGGATGCCATCTCCTTCGCTTATTCAAGCCAGGGCGAGCCGTGTCCCCCAGGAGTGAGAGCGCACTCCACTAGGAGCATCGCTTCTTCTTGGGCGTTAGCGCGCGGCGCCTCTCTGACAGATATCTGTAGAGCTGCGGGCTGGGCGACACCTAATACATTTGCGAGATTTTATAATCTCTGAGTGGAGCCCATTTCCTCACGTGTGCTGGCTAACCCCGGTGAATGAGGAAATTCGGTGGGTGTTGTAACACGCTTGCGGCGCCTTTCTCTCTAACACAGAGATACGTGCGCATTTTTACTCTGATAACTAAACCTTATCAGGTAAGTAGGTGAGTAAGGGCCAGGGGACACGTTGGAGGGCTGCGTCTATGGTGATGATGGTGCGCGCACGCTTATGCTTGGCAAACCTCTCACCAATGACGTGGTAAGGTTCAGTCGCTGTGGCGTTTTCCATACATTTCCCCATAGTGGAAGTTTCCACATAGCATTGTAGTTCCCCTCCCGCTGGGGAACGAAACAGTTACTAAAGTAACCCTCGTTCCCCGAGGGGGGGAACGGAAATGCTATGTTCCTTCGCCACAGCGATTGCGCCTTAGCTGACAGCTGTAGTTCGGCTTCTTCGGCTAGAAAAGGTATGGTTTCACGGCAGAGCTGGCATCTTATAGACAGACTGATTGTGATTGCTGCCAGCTGTGCGCGCTGACACTGCCAACTCATTGGCATTTCATTGGCCCGTTTTATTACTCTTCAGAGGATTGGCTTTCTGATGAAATCCCCATAGTGGAAGTTTCCACATAGCATTTCCGTTCTCCCCCTCGGGGAACGAGGGTTTCTTTAGTAACCGTTTCGCTTTATATAGGAGACGCAAAATTTGAGCAATTCTAGAATCACCAATAAATTTAAATATAATTAACTTTGCAAATGCTTTGATGTCACGTCTGGTCTGCATTACACATCAAAATATGTTCAATTTCAAAGGTGGATTTTGTTGATAACGATTTCATTTGTATGGCTGTAGCACTACAGTGTCTTTTTATTCTGATTGAATTTATTCCTTATGCTTAATAATCTGACATAAGAGGACACTGATAAAACAATATATAGAAAATACAGTTAATCTTGGCTTTATCACTGAGTGGATTTCTTTGAGGGGAGTGGAGTTGTTGATGTTCAACTTTATTATATTACCACTAAAATGTAACTCAGTAGGTCACAACATAAACATAAAATTACCCCAGGATCAAGCCCTGATCCCAAAGCACCATTGCCTTTCATGTTTATATAATACACTCTTATTGTGTTTTACTGTAATTTGTTCAAGTGAATGCTGCCTTTGTAACTGTATGAGACTAAAGGAGACAAATATATTTACAAAATCTTACTGACCTCAAACTTTTGTTTCTGGTACTTCCAAACACACCTAGAAAAGGCTCAAGGATCAGTTTACTACAGATCTGTTTCAGGGGAAGGAAGAAAACACAATCAGAGAGAACTGACTGTTGTAGAATTGAAAAAAAAAAAAAAAAAATATATATATATATATATATATATATATATATATATATATATATATAAAGTGTGGATGAAAGTAAATATTTCATCAGTAAGGACCATTCAATATCTTAAAAATGAGTCTATCATAACTACCTTTTTAAAAAGATACCTAATTATTTTTTTATTACATAAGAGCAAGTGAAGGGGGAATGTTGTTTCTCGTAAACCCTTGAAGTCAGAATCTTCTGTGCATGTGGACAAATTTGACAACAATTTAGAGGAAATGATGCAAGCACCAATGAGAATCAGGCTCGCGTGACACATTCCTGACTAAGAACTCTGATAAAAACATCTTGTGTTGGAAAGGCTTTAGTAAACACTTGCAACAAGTGCATAGTCACTTTCATCAAGGGCTTAATGGAAATGAATTACTTTCTGATCTTAGCCCAAAAACCAATTAACATTTTCCTTTTTATGCTCTGTAATGAATGTGATAACCTCAGTGGCTACTTACTATATGGCTTTTCAGTTTAATTGAGTATGTACGATAAAAAAAAATACACTTGCATTATTTTCTAGTTATTCAATAGACCTACGTAAAAGTAAAGACACCCCTAAAGACATTGCTCAAATGTTGCATTTCAAGATATTTGTCATGTTTCGGCCCTCAAATAGCTTAATTTTGATATTTGGGCTTTTCAAAATTTTAGATCCTACAGACCACTAGATTTCGGGTGTACTCAGACTAGGCATGGTTGCCTTAAATTGTCCCCCTCCCCTCTTCCCCAAAAGCTCGCACTCATATCGCATTTTAACCTTCCAAGCCCAAGCAGGCTTACATCATTGATTATGCAACTGTCCTGAAAGAGAAATGCTCAGTACAATGGAGATTGCTTTCATTATATTGTTTTGTATTATTTTGAGCCGTTTGGGATGCAGTGAGACACAGTCAAATCTTTTGCTGAACAGGTCCACTGCTTTTGACACTCATCAATTTTCATAAAAGTCATCGTGCTGCACATATTAGGAGGTTTGCTGAAAATGGCAGCTGATGTGCACGAGGGGTGACTATGACAATTCGCGTTCATTGAAAAGTAAGAATGATTAATAAATTCATATGAAACAGTGCCTTAAAAGTGACGTTGTATCTTCAGTTTCATTCTCGGGCGTGATTTGCCCTCTGACTACAAGTGTACCGTGCCCAAGCCCAACCGAACTGCGATCTGGCCCATCTCTTCCAACACGGCCAGGGCTGGCTAATCGAACTTGTCAAAGCACTCACAATTGTCAAACGAACTGAGATATGGGGGTAAAATGTGCCTGGGCACGGGTTGGATAGCCTAGTGTGAGTACACTCAAAGTGTGAGGTGCTGCTGTGATCCATGCTCGGGCGTGATTTGCCCTCTGACTATGGGCTCTATTTTAATGATCCAGGTGCAAAGTCTAAAGCGCAGGGCGCAAAAGCGTTAAGGGCATGTCCGAATCCACTTTTGCTATTTTAAGGACAGAAAAATATGCTTTGCGCTGCCATGCATGGTTATGGGTGTTTTTTGAGAATAAACCAATCAGAGTCTCATCTCCCATTCCCTTTAAGTGTCAATTGAGTCGCGCCAATGGCACATTTGCTATTTACATGGTGGACATTGTAAATGGAAAAACAAGCTTCACTAGCGAGAAAACAGTTAATCAGACCATCTGCAGCAAGGATACAGAATGAGCCTCCTTTAATCGGCCTTTACTTTCACTTTCTTTCTTTCCTGGATAACTGTGTTGTATGCACAGACATACATTAGCCTACATAGTTAATTTAGTTTGTTAAGCGCAAAGATTTGTTTCAAAACTATTTCTAAATAGGATAAATACGGATAAATAGGATAAAAACGGATAAATGAGCAATAATAACGAAGTGTGGTCAAAAAACTGTAATATCCAAACACGTCCTATGCCCCATATGGTCCAAAACCTGACAGGTGGACAAATCTAAGCTTGTTTTTAATAAAACAAATATAAATATGCATATAATAAATACTACTACTAATAATAATAACATTATACAAAAGCAAGTTGTCATGAATAAACTGAAAATAGCCCCCCGAGATGGAGGCAGTGGTTTTTATATTTATGTAGAAAGTAATAATTTTTGTAATATATTATTCCTTTAATTATTTTTCATTTGTAAAGATATTTGCATATTGCTGTATATCCTGCCTGTTTAAAGCAATGTGTAAGCGAGGCGTACAACTAACGTGCTTTGCGCTGGACTTTAGACCTGCTTTCAGCTGGTCTATTGGGCAGTCTATTTTAGTTTCTCAAAATAGTAACGCACCAACAATGCGCCTTAACACACCTCTTTTCTAGACCGGAACACCCATGAGTCCAAATGAATTTGCTATTTAAACAACGTGGCGGAAAACAGAAAAATGAAGGTTGCGCTGGTTTAAAAATAGCAACATGTTGGGGGCAAACCGGGGCAAACACGTCTTGCGCCTTATTGTGCTGGGTGTATGATAGGGCCCTATAAGTGTACCGTGCCCAAGCCCAACCGAACTGCGATCTGGCCCATCTCTTCCAACATGGCCAGGGCTGGCTAATCGAACTTGTCAAAGCATTCACTCTTGTCAAACGAACTGAGATGTGGGGGTAAAATGTGCATGGGCACAGGTCGGATAGCCTAGTGTAAGTACACTCTAAGTGTGAGGGCAGCAGTCTCAGCAGAGAACCCCAGACTTCCCTTTCCCCAGAAACTTCATCCAGTTACTCTGGGGATCACAAGGCATTCCCATTTAAATCAAGAGACATAATCCCTCAAGTGTGTCCTGGGTCTACTCCTAGGCCTCCTCCTGGTGGGACAAGCCCAGAAAAGCAAAAGAAAACAGGTAAGCTTTAAGGAGTTCCTCCCGGGTGACAGAGCTCCTCACCTCTCCTCATCTCTGGGGGTGCATCCTGCCAACCTACAAACAAAGCTCATTTCAGCCGCTTGTATCCAAGATCTTGTCTTTTCAGTCAGGATCCAAAGGTTTTGACAATAGGTGAGAGAAGGAACATAGAAGGCTCAGCTCCTTTTACACCACAATAGACACAATAGTATATTCACTGCAATACTGCTGCCGCTGCTGTGATCCATCTGTTAATCTCGTGTGTCATCTTTTCCTCACTTATGAACAAACCCCCTTGATACTTAAACTCGTCCATCTAGGGTAATGACTATCCTACAACCAGGAGATTGCAAGCCACCTTTTTCCAATCGAACACCATGGCCTCGAACTTGGAGGTGCTGATTCTTATCCCTGCCGGGTTACACTAGGTCCAGGTATGATGAATTAAACTGAACAACATCTTTTGCAAATACCAGAGAGGAAATCCTAAAGTCCCTGAACCAGACCCCCTCCGGCCCAAAGCTGAACCTAAACATTCTGTCTATAAAAACAATATACAGATCCAAAGACAAAGGGCAGTGCTGTCAGAGTTTAACATACACCAGGGAACAAGACTGACTTATTGCCTTTAATGTTAGCCAAACACCTGCTTCACTCATACAGACAGCACTTAAAAGAGCGCCTCATACCCCATACTCTCAGAGCACCCCCACAGAATGACACAAGGTACATGGTCAGATGCCTTCTCCAAGTCCACAAAGAACATGTGCACTAGACAGGCGAAATCCCATGAACTCTTAAGCACCCTAAAGGAGGTATAGAGATGGTCCAGTGTTCCATGGCCTGGGCAAAAACTGCATTGTTCCTCCTGAATTCTACTATTGGCCGGATTCTCCTCTACAGTACCCTGGCCCAGACTTTTCCTGAGAGGCTGACGAGTCTGATGTAGTTGGTACACACCCTCTGGTCACCCTTATTTAAAATGTGGACCACCACCCCCATTGCCAAATCCAGAGGAACTGTCTCCACTCTCCACCTGATGTTGTAGAGGCATGCCAACAAAGACACCCCCAACAAATCCAGACTTGAGGTACTTAGGGTGAGTCTCATCCACCTCCACTGCCTTGCCACTGCAGAGCTCGCAGACTAAATCAGTGACCTAAGTTTTGGTGATGGACGAGTTAATTCCTGCATTCATCGTTCTGGTGTGTCAGTGGGATTGAGAAGATCCTTAACTTATTCTTTCCTTCCACTGTACGACAACATTCCCAGTTGAGGTCAACAGCTCTCCAATTCCACTATAAAGAATTGGTGAAGAACTGCTTCCTCTTCCCAAGACTATTGACAGTATACAGGACAGACAGTTCTTTTCCATAGTCTCCTCAAACTCTTCCCAAGGCAGAGTTTTTGCTTCTGCGACGGCCTGGGCTTTAGACGCCAGTCACGAGTATTGTATGTATACAATTATTTACACATTTATTTACTTATTTTACACATTTATTTAATTTGTTTTACTCATTTGATTTATTTTTTTGCTTTATGTTTTATTAAGATGTAATCAGTATAAGTATAGTATTAATATAATTATTAGTATTAGTATAAGTATAGTATTAATATAATTAGTATATTTACTATGATATATTTATACTGTTATTCACTTTATTTTTGCATTACTGGTTTTATACATTATATATTTTATTTATTAATTAGTCTTATTTGCATTTTCTTTAAAAAAATAAAATCTTATTAACTTGAATCCTTTTTTAAAATATATTTTTATGTATTTGGTGGGTTTCCTCCGGGTGCTCCGGTTTCCCCCACAAGTCCAAAGACATGCGGTGACATTGGGTAGGCTAAATTGTCCGTAGTGTATGTGTGCAAATGTGAGAGTGTATGGGTGTTTCCCAGTGATGAGTTGCAGCTGGAAGGACATCCGCTGTGTAAAACATATGCTGGATAAGTTGGTGGTTCATTCCGCTGTGGCATCCCCTGATTAATAAAGGGACTAAGCCGAAAAGAAAATAAATGAATATATATGCTTTTTCTCCAGACACTTTCATGACTCTCCAGGGGTTTAGGACTGGGTTTTGGGGGTTTGTTTTGTGAGATATTTGGAGCTGAAACTGTACATGTTCTGGGGAGACCTGTGATTTATATTAAATCTTGTTAAATAGTAATACTAATAATAATAATAATAAATAAAAGCAAAAAAAAATGGTGGTTACCAGTAAAAAGAAAAGTAAATGGTATTTACATTTACAGTTTAAGATATGTATATATACCTTAACCATGTGTGTCAATCCAAACCATAACATCTTTAATGTTTAAAAAGCCCATAACCTGCAGTTATTTAAAGCGCTCTCTTTAGCTTCACAAGCATACATTCACATCCAGCACTTACTCATTCAATTGAGTTATTCAATGAATGCCAAATCCTTAACGTGCACTAAAAATCACACCTTAAGGAAATCATGATTGCTAATCAGGGACTTATTATTGCATTATTAGATTGCTTTTTTCCCTCTTTAAGACGTATTTCTTAAAGGCTTCATCGCTATCTTGCTCCTCCAATAATTTCCTGGCCGAAATCCAATTTTAAAACAGGGGAAAAGGCAATGAAAGCTAAACATTTTGAGTAAATTAGCTGTTTATGTTTATTATATGGGTGCTATTATCGTTGCACATCGCTGATTTCCCAATTTCCTCATTCAGCGCTGTTTACTTAGCCTTAAGCCTCTCATTTCACCTCGCTGACAGCGCTTCAGCAAAATGCAATAAATATATGCACAAAAAGAGGCTTTATTTACAAATACCAAATGGAGAAATACAGTTTTTACCGTAAGATTTGCACAACAACAGACAAGCCGAGCGAACAACACTGTAGCAATATTCCTGAACCAGAAGAGACATGTTAATGGACCAACTGGTTTTAATTAAAATGAGAAACAAAAATGGGCTTTTACTCCTCAAAGGGACAGTTCACCTAAAATATTACAATTCTGTCATCATTTACTATCCTTCACTTGCTCCAAACCTGGTTGAGGTTTGAACAGAAAGAAGATATTTTGAAGAATGTTGGAATCCGGTAGCCATTGACTTTCATATTATTTATTTTTTCTACTATGAAAATCTTATACAATAGTTACTGGTTTCCAACATTCCTCAAAATATCTTTATTTGTGTTCGACAGAAGAAAGGAACCCCTTAAGGTTTGGAGTAAATAGTGAGTAAATGTTGCTCCATTACTCAATACTGTAAAAATATCTGTTAATTAACAGGTTTTTGTATTTGGTGATACACAGGCTTTTTTCAGTTTATTTACATTATGAATTGTATTATGGGACCTTGACTTTTATTGACATTTTAGTAGTTTGAAACAATATTTTGTATAAGCAGCAACATATAGAGAATTAAGTCTGTAAAATAACAGTTTGTTACCAGGGTTTTGCACCGTAATTTACAACACCAACCCAGGCAATATATCACTTCAAACTATATTCATTCATTCATTTTCATTTCGGCTTAGTCCCTTTATTAATCTGGGGTCGCCACAGCGGAATGAACCGCCAACTTATCCAGCATATGTTTTACGCACCGGATGCCCTTCCAGCTGCAACCCATCTCTGGGAAACATCCATACACACCCATTCACACTCATACACTACAGACAATTTAGTCTACCCAATTCACCTATACCGCGTGTCTTTGGACTTGTGGGGGAAACCGGAGCACCCGGAGGAAACCCACGCCAACACAGGGAGAACATGCAAACTCCACACAGAAACGCCAACGGACCCAGCCGAGGCTCGAACCAGCGACCTTCTTGCTGTGAGGCGAACGTGCTACCCACTGCGCCACTGTGAGGCCCAGTTCAAACTATAAAAAATGTCAATAAAAGCCACTTTTTCAAATCGTTTTAACACCAAACGTTGTTGGAGGAAAGAGCAATGTCACATAATGCAATTCAAAAGCAAAAATCACAGTTAATTTACTGATTTTTTCACAGTGTAGTTAATGCATTTACTAACACCATCTAAGAATGTACAGTATTCTACAGCATTTATTATTTATAATGTGTTATTCAAAATCCCAATTTGTGCTTGTTAACATTAGTTAATGCACTGTGAGTTAACTAGAACTAATGGTATTTTCATCAAGCAACATTAACAAAAACAAATAGACATTGTCATAAATGTATTCTTTTAAAATCAACGATTAAAATCAACTATTAAAACCTTCTTATTGTAAAGCGCTACTCCTTAATCTAACGATAATCTGAACACCATGGCAGGGTAAAGAAAAGCTGTATTTTTGGTTATATCTCAGGCCTTTTAAGATCAAGCCTGGAAGCACTTTATGCTAAGTTAATTTACCCAAATATATCCACACCAGAGCGCACAACATCAACGGCGCTGTTAATAGAAACCTGCTGATCCATAACAGTTTTACAGTTAGATGTTCACTGGGGGCAGTGCAATATTTACCTTAATATCAGTGATCGATCAGAAGATTTGCAAGCCGGCATAAGGCGTTTAATTATAATTGCGTCAGGATCGGTGTTGTAGTGGCAGCAGGATTTGAATAAGGTCACATCTCCGGCTAACCTTGCAAGTGTAATGCTATATTAAATGCCACTCATGTTAAGTGTGTTGAAACCCTTTCTGATGCAGTCACTCCGTAATATAAAGGTTAAATTGAAAAATGTCCCCTCCTGAGCACAAAGCAAGCCATGATTGATACACCTTAGAAGGAAAATAAATGTTAACAGGCTTCTGCTGTAAACTGGCTGCTTTATGACTGATATGTATTCTAATGGAGTGCTCGGATCACATTTAGTCAGACTTCATAGGAATGGAAAAGGTCAGGCAGAGAGATTAGGGAGATTTGGAGAAGGTTAGACTGCACTTGTCTGACAGTTTGTTAATATTCAGTTATGTCTATTCAAATATGCCAATGCACTTCTATACCATTAATAACAATTTTCTGGACAAGTGAAATGGATTTTTACTGGTGTGTGTGTGTGTGTATGTGTGTATGTATGTATGTA
>CAIGQW010054063.1:7595907-7611443 GCA_903798125.1 Danio choprae | reverse complement strand
GAGTGAGTCTCCAGGTACCAACTCACTAATTCAAATGATTCGGTAAGAGTGAGTCTCCAGGTACCAACTCGCTTATTCAAATGATTCGGTAAGAGTGAGTCTCTATGTACCAACTCACTAATTCAAATGATTCGGTAGTAGTGAGTATCCGGGTACCAACTCACTAATTCATATGATTCAGTAAGAGTGAGTCTCCAGGTACCAACTCACTAATTCAAATCATTCAGTATGAGTGAGTCTACAGGTAGCAACTCACTAATTCAAATGATCCAGTCAGAGTGAGTCTTCAGTCAACAACTTACTGACTCAAATGGTCTGCTTGGAGTGACACTGCATTCCATTTGGAAGTGCTAATACCTATGCCCTTATCCCTTCAAAGGGTTTGACAGCTTGTAATAGATTATTGCATAGCTATGAGCCCTTCTGAATGAAACACAAATCATCACAGGGGCGGAAGTGTCCATAAGTTGTACCCTTCAGAATACTTCATTCCAAAGTTGTGAGCACTTTGCTTTGGAACGACACTTCAATATGAGGGCCATTATTGTTTTCACTCTGAAGTGCTCTTTTGAGGGCGATATATGTCCTATTTGGAATGCACAATGATTCTTTACTTTATTCTTTATTTTAGTTCAACCAAAACTGTACATTATGTTATTATTTACTTACCCTTCACTTGTCACAAACCTGTTTGACTTTCTTTTTACTGTTGATTACAAAATGTTCGAAACGTAGCCATATCTTCATATCTGTTTTTCCGAGTATGGAAATAATTTGTTACACGTTTCTAAAATCTTTCAGAAACAGAAAAAGGAAAACTCAAAAAGGTTTAGAACCACTTGAGGGTGAGGAAATAGTGAGTTCATTTTTACTTTTAGGTGAACTATCCCTTTAAAGAATCCCTGATTCAAAGTATGCGGCTTGATGATTTAAAAATGCTTCATACTAGACCATTTGGTTGATAAGTTTTGGTAATAAAACATTATATTGCAAAACAAATAAACGTTCATCAATTATTTATAATACTTTTCTAAAGGATTTTATTAAATGCAGTTTTTAATGCTCCAATATAAATAAGTGTACTTTTGTACTTTGACATAAGTTAAAAAAAAGCATTTAATACCTTTACTTATTCTTAAATCCGGTGTTTTGGGTACACGCACAGGTGGTGGATACAAGAGTTAGTTTACCCAAAATGATAATTCTGTAAATTATTACTCACCCTTATGTTGTCTTGAGTCTGTAGAGGGTCAGAGAGCTCTACAATTTATATCTGAATGAATGAAGATCTCAGGGGACTGGGACGACATGAGGGTGAGTAATTAATAACAGAATATTCATTTTTGGGTGAACTAACCCTTTGGTACCACCTGTGCATGCCTAATGACACCCATCATGGCTACATCCACAACACAGCCTCGACTACTCAACAATCTCATGTATTTCATAGCTTAAATATGTATTGAAACATGTTATAAAACATCATAGACATTGCCTGCAATTCCCTAAACACCTTTTACAAGTAGTCTAGCTGAAACAAGTTGGTAAATAATTGTTCCACAGATGATTATCGGTTAAAACTGCATGAAATTTCTTCTTTTGAATTACTTTTAAAAAAGTGATTTTGTAAAGATTATAAAAGAAGTATAAGACCATTTGCTTAATCTCCATTTATTGCACCATAACCAAGGGGTAAACTGAAGAAAACAAATGACAGCGAAATGTATTACCTTGAACATGTGAAAATACTAACTGCACGTACAGTATAAAGAAAGAAAGTATGAACCGGCAATGTAGCCACGATACAATAAACCACATTTATCCCGCTGATTACTCTGTCATCTCCACAACCGAGTATTCAAGTATTTCTCTAATTGCACAGGCACTGGATTCACATCGTATTAACAGAACAGTTTTCAGCAGTTTGTAAAAATGTGTTTCGCTCGACATAAACACGCGCGCGCACACCCGCAACCGAAAAACACTGATGTTACAATGTACATGCATGTCTACACCGACTCTGAAGCATACCGTATATACAAAATTATACTAATAAAATCGCTCAGTCGGCAAAACTAACTTGACCTTTTTGCGGACGACTAAAAACAATTAGCATTAATGCTTCGGTTTACCGTCATGTGCTGTAATTTCTATATGTGGTAATTTACTAATTGTATATTTTAGGCTGTTAAAAGAAGTTTAATATAATATAAGCCAATTAGCTTATATTTTTATTGTTTTTCTGAAGTCAAAATTCCAGAGAAGGAGACGAAAATGTGTGCAGCGTTCATCAGATCATCATTCACCACACGTTTTTCAAAATAGTTTAATAGCATGAAAACTCTACAGTGATTCATAGATATGACATTGCATTTAAACAGCATCCTTGTGCAATTTAACGGCTACATTTTAGGTCACGTGGGTGGAAATGCAGCAGTCACACCATTGACAGACAAGCTGATATTCAAATGATTCAGTGTTTTTGATATTGCCCTTAATTTGACTGAAAACAGATCTTGATGTGCAGGTAAATATTAAAAACATTTCTCTGAAATCCAGTAAACCATCAGGTTTTATTTTAAACATACACTGTACGTTTATCTACCCTCTAGCACAAATACTGCATCTGGTTTCATCTTTGATTTGATGTAGATAGCGCATGTACATCTGCAAGATGTATTTTAAAGATCGTTTGGTCTGGAAAACATCCGCCGTGTTCAAAGGTTTGATAAACATCTTAAAAAGGTATGGCGAATGAACATTAAATTTGAAACATCCTAAAGACATTTTCTAAACGTCTATTTAACGTCTGAAATTGACGTCTAATTGATGTTTTGCAGGTGAGCAAAACGCTCTAACGAATATGTCTTCCAGATGTAGGGAGAAATTATGAGTGGCACATTTGGAATAATAAATACGGAACTCAATAAATAAGCTTATCTCTGCTTATTTTACACATTAAAAGTGACAGACGGGAAAACTCACATTGCACTCAATGCTTTTTGTCCTAAAAAAGTCAAGAGAAATACACTGCTGTTTGAATGTACAGTTCCTCTTATTCCTCCTTGGTTTGGAGACAGTATAAAGGATTTATTTGAAGATATGAAGGTCCACATATATTCAGATAAAGGTGCACAAGTCATGTGCAGCAAAGAGAGGTTAAGAAGCTGTAGTTCCTCGTAAGTTTCTGAAAAGTCTTGAGCTGTAAGAAGCAGATCTGTCCTGCACATGCTTCGCTTGTTTCTTAAAAAAAGGAAATAAAAGTTGCTATATCTCTAAGGTTCAAATACTTTGCCCAAGGGACAGCAAATACTGGTTAAATGATGTGCAGTAAAGATATGGAAATATGCATGTTATGGATTTTATTTGTTGAAACAGTGGTTCTCAACTGGTTTGCTTTTTTACATTAGACATTATGTGGCAATGCAACACAGAATGAAAGTTGTATATCATACAGAAGTATGCCAAAGCTACTGGAAAAAACAATAATATAGTATATCAAATTATTAACTCAACCAATAATAATAATGATAATGATAATTATTATTATTAATATTATTATTTAATTGGTACATTTGTTGAATAATTATTATAATAATTATTACTAAGTTTCAATAATTCCATTTATATTTGGTAAAAAATATTTTTAAACAGTTTATTGTTTTATAAATTGTACTAACATTGGTTATTATCATCATCATTATTGGTGCATTTTTAGGTATTAATTTAATTTTAATTAAAGCATTTAATATACTTATTAAAAGCTGAAATAATACTAGTAATAATAATTATTATTATTTGGAAATATAAAATGTCAAGAAAAATGCTTTACTGTTTAGATTTATAAATTATAATTACATTAGTTATTATCATCATCGTCATCTTCATTATCATTGCATTTTTTAAATTAAAACATTTAATAAATGTAATTATAATATATATTAATAATTAATATAAAATGAGAATTAATAGAAATAAATACTATATATTATTATTTTTGTCTGTCTGCATTAAAACATTGTTATGTGACGATCCACCAGTTCAGAACCACTGCTTTTATAACACTTGTTACATGTGAACCTTTTTTGTCATTGCTCAGACATTCCTGGATCAAATAAATGCAGACCTGCAGAACCCCGTCTCTTTCTTTACTGTGTCTTTAGTTAACCACATGGTCCATTGGTTGAGGAATGAGTCTTTAGGAATTCACTGAATTCAGAAAAGTTGGTCAACAAGAGCATCTCTTGCAGAACGTTCATGGTCTCTGCGGCGGGGCTTCAGAGGAGTCAGTCTGTGCCCACTACCTCTGTGGGACTGTGCCCGTGTTCATGCTCTCTGTGCCCATGTCATCCTCCACTACATTACTGTAGCCCTCCTTCTCAATGCAGTCGGCCAGCACCTGCAGCACCAGACGCAGCCGACGGTCCATAGCCTCCAGATGAGGCCTGATGAGGATGGGTGACAGAGTGTCCGTCTGGAGACTTTCCTCCATCAGAGAGCTCAGTTTAAACTCTTCTTTTGCCACAAGCTGAAGCCGTAAATGAGTGGACTTCTTTACCCTGAGGCAAACAGATCACAATTAGTAACCAAAACAAAAAAGCTGCTCACACTGCACTCCAAAGGACTAGTTCACCCAAAAATAAAAAACTGTTCTAAATTTCTCACTCTCATGTCTTTCCAATCCCTTGAAACCGTCATTCTTCTTTAAAATTAAGATATTTTAGATGAAATCAGAGCTCTCTGACTGTCCATATACAGCAAGGGTCCAGAAAAGGAACCAAAAACTTTGTCAAAAGATTTCACATTCATAAGTTCAGTGTTTCAACTGAAAAGACACGAAGCTCCAAGAACAGTTTTGTGCACCAGAAAACTGTAAACGACTTTATTCACTAATGCGTCTTTTGCATCAGATTTGGCAATATGATGCTTGCCTGTTCCTTTGCTGACCCTCAATCCCAAAGTAAATGCACACCCTGATGGGATGGGAAAGGCACTGGAGAGCAAAGCTGTTTTTCGGTGCTCTTGGAACTTTGTAAGATTAGGCCTACAGTTGAACCACAGAAGTCACATAAAATGTTTTGACAGTTTTTGGTTACTTTTTTGGACTTTGAAATTCTCGGGACCCTTAATGTCTATGGCGGATGAGAGAGCTCTCAGATCTTAAATATTATTTAATTTGTGTTCTGAATATAAGTATGTAAGTTTTGCCCCAAAGGGCGCTTATTCAAACCAATGCGTAAAGAATAGTGTCTTGTTTCCACTGAGTGGTACTGTTCAGTTCAGTCAGTCCGGATTGTTCACATATCATGTCTTGTGAACTCAAGTTCATTATTCAAATATAGATGAGAAAACGGATCCTCATGTTTATAGGCTCCTTTGTAAACAACTCTAAAAGACATACAACAGATTCTGACAAGGTTTGTTTGAGCTTAGGTCAAGCAGGACTCACTGCCTGTGTGCTGTCGTTACATTATTATGGTTAGTGTGATTTCGCCAAGTAGGACCTGTTCCTGGATCAACATCTATGGAACATTTCAATCAGCAAATCAGTATTAAGGTATACGTTTACAGTTTGTTAAGTTTAGGTACTATAATAATAGTTTAGTATTATTATTCCCCTCTGAATTTGGGAATAATTTACAGTTAGGATTGGGTTTAGTGGTAGGAATTAGGTATGAATTACATGGATTACATAGATGTTAATCCAGGATCTCATTGTACTTGGCAAAATCACACCCACTGTATTATTACGATGTTGTGTTTCGGCTGTGTATTTATAAATGGAGTATTATCCTGTGTTGTCATTTTACTGGCTTGTATAATGCACTGGTGACGAATCTCTGTAAACCAATAGCATTCAGTTGCGAGTCCATACTGTTGTGCTAGGTACCCTTTGGAAAGGGTGCCAAAAAGTGGTGTGTTACGTTTCTCTTTTTTGGAACCACTGACAGTAGAAACTAACAAAAATGCGTACCATTTTACCGAACTATGCCACTCAATGGAAACGACCCATAATTCATTATTAGAAAGTACTGCATGTGTAATACCATCTAAGGTGTACATTATTTTCTAGTCATTCAATGGCCCACCATCAAATCAACAGACTGGTGTCAGTTATTCAGCGTATACTATGATTTGCACAACTAAATACATTATTCAGATTTTGTATTTCAAACTTTGTCACATTTTTGTCCTCAAACTGCTCCTGTGTGTACTAGTTTCTTACGTCATCCAAAGCCTTTAGATTTTTGTCATTTGTAGGCTGTTATTTCAAATTAGTGAAATCATTAGGCTGAATTTTAATACAGTCAAGGTCGCCCTGAAACTAATTTAGCTGAGGTTTTACCTTTTTTACCTTATTACGAAGCATTCAACAGCCCTCTAGTATAACTAAGGGGGTAAACAATGGCTTGTTGTGTTTTGAATTTATAAAAGATTTTAAATGCCTCCGCAAAGTGCATTAAATATCCTTTAATGCTAAACTACACTGGGTTGCATACAATTCCTGTTGCCTAAACACAAGTCGATTTAGTTAACTTAATTGTTTTTACAAATTAAAGTGGATTGAACATAAAACAATTGGGTTGCCCCCTAAAAAACACAAGAATTGTGTTGATACAGTTCATTTTAAATAAGTAGTTTAAAATTTTTTTAAATATTTTAATTACAATTTTTTTTTGAATATATATTATTTAAATAGTTTAGCATTAACTAGCATTTTATAACTAAAAAGTAGTACTAAAATAATGCAATTATAAATCATTTCAATAATTACAACTAATCATAATTAAATAATAAATTTTCATTTGTGTCTATTTAAAAAGAGCTTCGTTTCATGGAGAAATTTAACCTTTATATTTGTTTTAACGATATAATTCAAACATAGAAAGAGCAAAATGTCTTTTGATAAATATCGCAATCTTGCCACCAAAGTTGTAAGCAGATTCATGCAGTGATGCGACAAATACTGAGTAATAATATAGTGTTAATAATGCTAATACTGACCTGCAGCATTGACTCAAAGGCACCAGAATAGAAAGTTCATCATGAGAATGTTTACCAAAACTGAAAAGTGAGACAGAAATCAGAAAGAAATGACATTCGTACAACAATGCTTCCAAAAAACAATATATAAAAAATATATTATAATAAGAACACTGAAAACAATATAAGATGTCTTTACTACGACAAGGTATCTTACCCTCTTCCATTATCAAGATGAATAATGAAAGTTTCATTCCCAAACTTTTCAAATGTCTCATAATGATGACGATCCATGTTTCCTTCGTAGATATATAAAAATATACATTTAGTTTTACAAAAAAAACCCCCCATTTCGCTTCAATTTTTATTTTCAAGAACACTCTGAAATCATCGTACCCATAAGGAAATCAAAAATGGTCATATCCATGATGTCCAGCAGACGTGTGCCACTATCATATGGCGGCGTCTGCTTCACTTCTTCACAATAATCTGGGTCCACTTCCCACCTACAAAACACACACACCTCATTAGTTTACACTAAACACACTGTTCACTGATAAATAGCACAGCATGATGAAGCACGGACAAAACAAGCAGCATATTTAAAGGTTTACTTCACCCAAAAATGTTTGATTTCTCACCATTGTCCTTACACTCAAGTGGTTCTAAACTTATTCAAGAAAAGATATACTGAAGCCATTGACATCCAAAGTATTTTTTGTTCCTACTATGGAAGTCAATGACTGCTTTTTTCCCCAACATTCTTCAAAATATCTTTTTTGTGTGTGTTCAACAGAAGAAAGAAATTCATAAACGCTTAGAACCACTGTGTGTGAGACAAAATGGTGAGGAAATTTCATTTTTGGGTGAATTATTCATTTAACTTCCCCTACTGAGGATTTTTATAATGAAAATAAATTATTATTAATCTTTTAATTCATTTATTACAGCGCAATCAATGTGCTTCATGTTACGTCAGCTGATGTTTAACAGTATGTTTAGATATTCAAAAGGTGTGTGTGTACTTGTTTATGTGGTTTCCTAGGACACATAGTTGTATAATGACATGGGTTTGACCTAGGTGTACATGTTTATTTAATGCCCTTGTAATTCAAAATGCTTAAAAATCATAATTAACTGTCTTTTGACATTCAAAATTTGCCGCTGGTTTCCTGTGAGGGTTGGGTTTAGGGGTAGAGGTAGTGTAAAGCCATATAATAAGTGGTTTTAGGTCACATTACACCTATGGAGAGTCCTTGTAAAGCATATATACTAGTGTGTGTGTGTGTGTGTGTGTGTGTGTGTGTGTGTGTGTGTGTGCTTCTCACTCTGCTTTCTTGCGTTTGTGATAGGATCTTCTCCAGGGGTTTCTCCAGGTCCTGCGTTTTGCCAAGGAAAGATCAGGCAGAAACGCTGCTAAAGAGCCTTCGATCTGATCAGGTTTTCCGCACAGAGCGTGTTCAGTGGAGCAGTAGTACGAACATTCACCGTAGAAACAGATGTTATTGGCTGAAGAGATCATAGAAAGGAATACAACAACAAAGTCAATTTGTGACAGAGACAAAATGTGTGATAGACAACATTTCACATTGATATTTAACTATTTCAAAGTACAGTGGCAGCAGAAATCGACAGTTAAACAAAACAAACAAAAAATAAAGTAAATTTGTTAAGACTTTGGTTTAAGCACCAATTTGCACTATTAATAAGTGGCGTATTACCTGCCTCTTATTAAGACATTGGCTGTTTATTTGTTCGGATGAAGTACATATTCTGCATGATCTTATTCTTCATCCTTAATCCTACCTAAAACCTAAACCCAACTATTACCTTAATAACTATTAATAAGCAGCAAATCAGGAGTTTTTAAGGCAAAGTGTCATGGTTAATGGTTTATCAACAGGGAGAATTGTACCTTAAAATAAAGTGTGACCGAATCATTTATCATACAAAACAGTTCAAAACATTGTCATGTGAAAGAAATCAAGAAATATATACTTGTATTAAACTGATCTAAAGTGACTAAAAGTATGACTGAAAATCATACATTGTTTTCTATGACACTTCTAGCTCATTAAAGAATCTTGAAAAGAATGTATTAGAATGGATAATATTAATAATAATACATCCTGATCCACATATAATGGTTTGGAATATTTATGTCACACTAAAGACTGCAGTGATGCTGAAACATCAGATTTGCCATAGCCAAAATACATTACATTTGAAGATATTTTAAAATAGAAAACAGCTATTTTAAATTGTATAAAACCCTTTACTCAAACTGTTTGAGGAAACCGATTGCGGCAAACCATTTAAGTTTTGAAACCAAATGGTTTGAGTACTGTAGTGTAAGCTTATACATATAGTCATATACACATATATTATTTGTGTCAAACTTTAGAGTATTGTTAACTTAAACATTTTAAGTTCAGTTAATATAATGAATTAAATCCAAACAACTTTATAGCTACGCAAATGGTTTGGTATTGCTTCTAGCATTAACACACACAAAAAAACAGAATTCATTCTTTCGTAACTCATTCAGTTTGAGTTCTGCTTAATATAATCAGTTTATGAGTTACCCTAGTTTTTTTTCATTAAGTAAAAGTAACTTAAAAAAAAGTTCAACTAACTGATTTCATTTAGTGATTTTTATTGTTAGGTTTTACAGTGCAATAATTCATTCATTCATTCATTTTCTTTCGGCTTATTACCTTTATTAATCTGGGGTCGCCACAGCGGAATGAACCGCCAACTTTTCCAACATATGTTTTACACAGCGGATGCCCTTCCAGCCGCAACCCATCACTGGGAAACATTAATACACTCATTCACACACATACACCACGGACAATTTAGCTTACCCAATTCACCTATACCGCATGTCTTTGGATTTGTGGGGGAAACCGGAGCATTCATTCATTCATTTTCATTTCCGCTTAGTCCCTTTATTAATCTGCGGTCGCCACATCGGAATAAACCGCCAACTTATCCAGCATATGTTTCACGCAGCGGATGCCCTTCCAGCTGCAACCCATCTCTGGGAAACATTCATACACACCCATTCACACCGCATGTCTTTGGACTTGTGGGGGAAACCGGAGCACCCAGAGGAAACCCACGCGAACACGGGAGAACATGCAAACTCCACACAGAAATGCCAACTGACCCAGCCGAGGCTCGAACCAGCGACCTTCTTGCTATGAGGCGATTGCGCTACCCACTGCGCCACCGCGTCGCCCAGTGCAATAATATTGTAGTATTTTGTCATTTTACTGTATTTAAGATTTGACTGTATTTAAGATCAAATAAAGAGTTTTGGTCCGCACAAAATACTTCTTTCTCTACTTTTAAAGGATAGTGTACATTTCTCACTTTCAGACATTCAAAAAAAATGATTTGGCCCAAATTTAAAGGGATAGTTCTCCTCAAACTTTTAATTTCCCCACCATTTCATTCTAAACTGTAATAAATTTATTTTGTTGAACACACAAACACAAAAAAGATATTCTGAAGAATGTTGGGAAAAAGCAGCCACTGATATCCATAGTGTGAACGAAAAATACTATGAAAGTCAATGCTGTTTTTAAGGCTTTTTTCCCCCAGCATTCTTCAGAATATTTTTGCTTGTGTTCAACAGAAAAAAGAAAGCAGAGGGTGAGTCAATGATGACACCGTTTTCATTTTTGGGGAACTGTCTCTTTAAAAGAAACAGAAAAGGAGATATTTTGAAGAAAGCTGGTAACCTGTAACCATTACTTCCATATTTGTTTATCCTACTATGGATGTCAAGGGTTACAGGCTTTCAACTTTCTTCAGAATATCTTCTTTTGTGTTCAACAGAAAAAAGAAACTCATAAAAGTTTGAAACTACATGAGGATGAGTAAATAGTAAGTACATTTCATTTTTGGATGAACTATCCCTTTAAAGTCGGTGTCAGATGAATTGACCAACATTGCCCTCTACTGGCTGCTCAAAGTAGCAACAGAAAAATCCCAGCGTCCTCAGTCTGATAAGCTAATGGGATACGCTCCACATAAAAGTGTTTAAAGATAAGAACAAAAGAGATAAAATGTAAAAGATTTTTTACAAATCAGAAAGAGTGTAGCTTGAATTGATAATAACAAAATTATCTTTCCTCAGGGCTCAAAGATAAATGCCATTTTTGCCAGTCAGTTGCTAATATTTATAGCCGTGATGACAGAAGTGACTGCTGGATGTTTAGTACCTACCCGGTGAAATGAAGAAGGTTCTCCACAGTTTTTTGTCACGGGTCACGTCTCGGATCTCTTTGGTCATATTAACCAGTCTCCCGGCCACTGGTGGCACTCGGCGGAAATCCAGAATCCTGCAAAACAGTTGGGTATAATTTAGTTTTTGACTTCATAACTTTAAATATTAGGTGAGATCACAGCTGAGGGTGCAATTAATAAACCATCAATAAATGATGTACAAATGTATTAAAAAAGAAAACGTTTTAAGACTAAATTACTGTAATACTGTAAAATAATGTTCCGTTACATTTAAAACAATGAACAATACATTTATTCATTCATTCATTTTCTTTTCGGCTTAGTCCCTTTATTAATCTGGGGTCGCCACAGCGGAATGAACCGCCAACTTATCCAGCATATGTTTTACGCAGCGGATGCCCTTCCAGCTGCAACCCATCACTGGGAAACATCCATAGACACCCATTCACACTCATACACTACGGACAATTTAGCTTACCCAATTCACCTATAGGGCATGTCTTTGGACTTGTGGGAGAAACCGGAGCACCCGGAGGAAACCCACGCCAACACGGGGAGAACATGCAAACTCCAACAATACATTTATTACAGTATTTATTCATCTTAATGTTAGTTAATAAAAATAAAGTTGTTAGGTCATGTTAACTCATGGGTTATTAACTAATGAGCAAATGTTAAATGTTGAATTATGATAAACGAATGCTGTACAAGATTGTTCATGCTTAGTTTATGTTAGTAAATATAACTATCATTAACTGATGGACTGTTATTTTAAAGTGTAACCAATATGACTAAAGCAATAGCTAATACTGACACTGAACTAACATGACACATTATTCTGCTCAGTCAATGAATTACATAATGCATTACTGTTAAAACTATGAATTGAAATGAACAAGATACAAATATTTGTATTTGTGTTAACCAAGGATAAGAAAAGTTAACACTGTGAATTTAAATGATCCAGCAATGATCATTTGCATTTGTATTAATACTAACAAATTAAAATAAAATGAATAAAAGTAAATAAATTACACACACACACACACACACACACACACACACACACACACACACACACCCACCCATGTGTGTACATTCATTCATTTATTTTCTTTTTGGCTTAGTCCCTTTATTAATCAGGGGTCGCCACAGGAGAATGAACCGCCAACTTATCCAGCATATGTTTTATGCAGCGGATGAGCTTCCAGCGGCAACCCATCACTGGGAAATACTCATACACTCATACATTCATTCATTCACACACATACACTACAGACAATTTAGCTTACCCAATTAACCTATAGCGCATGTATTTGGACTTGTGGGGGAAACCAGAGTACGGGGAGAGCAAACTTCATACAGAAATGCCAACTGACCCAGCCAAGGCTCGAACCAGTGACTTTCTTGCTGTGAGGCAACATCGCTACCCACTGCGCCACCGCACCGCCCCTCACACATGCACGCACACACACATACACACCTAATTAGCCCAACCTAATTACATAATAAACCTAGTAAGCTGCACTTTAAGCTGATTACTGGTATCTTACAAAATAACTATAAACTATACTATAAATAATACTATTTACTGTCATCACGACAAAGACAAATTAAATTTGTTATTAGAAATTAGTTATTAAAAGTATTATGGTTTAAAAAGGGGTGACAGCAAGAAGGTTGCTGGTTCGAGTTCCAGCTGGGTCAGTTGCCATTTCTGTGTGCAGTTTGCATGTTCTCCCCGTGTTCACGTGGGTTTCCTCCAGGTGCTTCAGTTTTCTCCAAAGTCATGCGGTATGGGTGAATTGAATAAACTAAATTGGCCATAGTGTATGTGTGTGAATGAGTGTGTATGGATGTTTCCCAGTACTGGGTTGCAGCTGGAAGGACATCCGCTGTGTAAAACATATGCTGGATAAGTTGGCGGTTCATTCCGCTGTGACGACCCCTGATAAATAAATGGACTAAGCCGAAGGAAAATGAATGAATGTTTTAAAAAACAATTGGGAAATAAACACATACACATATATACTGTAACACAAACTAACTTTTCTAACTTGCTAACCTTTCACCAATAGAGGGCGCTCAAACTACACTGCATAAAATACATCATAGGTTTTCAATAATAAATCCTCACACTGTCAAAAGGTGACACATTTGTTTCATATTATTCTCAACCCTTTACTTACTGTATATCACACATATTTTATTGAGTAAATAACATTTTTTTAGTCAGAATTCACTACCTATTGACTGAAGTGACCTTGCACAAACTATATTTATTCCTAAACATTAAATAAAGATGTTTGTCTTTCTCCCAAACTGAGCTGGTTAGGTGTGAGTATTTCTCATTCATGTTTTAAAGGTGATTCACCCCTGCGTGCGAGAGCAGACCCTCTGCTGACAGGACAACTTAAAAAGATCTCCCTGCAAACAGCTAATGGAAGAGGCCTAGAGGATAAAAGCACTTGAAGCTACTAATTGCCCAGTCATGCTGACAGAGATGACAGAGAGAGTTTCCTCGCTCACTGTCCGGTCTGTGGACAAATGAAAAGTTGTGCTTTCAGAGTCCTGCTCCTCAAAGAGCAGAGTCTACAATCAGAGTTTCTCTTCCGCTCAAATCAGATCATTAATGGTGAGTTGTCAGATATAGCAGTGGTGGGCTCGCCAGGACAGAGACACCCACTTTAAAATAGAAATAACAACCTGCACTTTTGTCTAACCCAGTTCAAATTTAGAAAAGTTTGAGAAAAAATAATACTATAATAGGTGCGTCCCAAGTCACACACTTGTGCACTATTCTATGCCATTTTGTAGTATACAAAGTGTGCATACATACTGAAATATGTGTACACTGAATTAAATGTGCACTTTAAATACCAGGATTATGCACTTATTCAACCATTAAAAAGTAGTGTGGAAACTTCACACACTCAACAGCTTTGCTGATGTAGCGGAAGGGAAGGAGCTATCGCATGCTGAGGTAGGTTTATTTGATTTTTGGGGGGGATTTTGCTAGCAGAATTCTCATACGTGAGTGATTATGCCACCTCCTGATGGTGAATGTGGTTATACTCATGGCAGGTAGGCTACTATTTGGTAGTTTGGTCATTAATTTAATTAATTTGGCAACCGTCAAACGTTGTCTGGGAAATGGTTTAAATTTCCAGTTTGTAAAAAAACCCCATTAGTGTTCCATTTGGGACAACAATACATTCATATACTATGCTGTTGAGCGTGAAAGTGCACAAGTGCATAGTGTGTCATTTGGGATACAGTGATAAAGTTTGAGAAGAGTAAAAAACTCCAACCAACTCAAAACCTTCGGCTTAGTCCCTTTATTAATCTGGGGTCGCCACAGCAAAATGAACCGCCAACTTATCCAGCATATGTTTTACGCAGCGGATGCCCTTCCAGCTGCAACCCATCTCTGGGAAACATCAATACACACTCATTCACACACATACACTACGGACAATTTAGCTTGTGGGGGAAACCGTAGCACCCGGAGGAAACCTACGCAAACACAGGGAGAACATGCAAACTCCACACGAACTCCACACTCCACATGCTCGAACCAACAACCTTCTTGCTATGAGGCAATTGTGCCACCCACTAATTCTGATTCCCACTAAATAGATGACAGCTGGGCCAAGTTTATCTTCTTGTTGTCATCTTACTTTAAGTATATAGGCTAGGCTACTGAATGTACTGTATATTGCAGTGTTGCAATTTAAAAGTTAATGCACAATGTTTTAAAAGTTAGGCACCGTGTCTGTATACAGCATCATTTAATCAAAATAGCTGATGCATAGAAATAGAAAATTTAATACAACATCAACAGGCCTATACAGAAATTCACTTTATATTAACACGATATGTGAAAATGAAGACTTTTTTTGAGAACATTTACCAATATGGCTTCAATTTTCACGTTTAATCCAGTGTGCTTTCTTGGTAATTATTTAACATTGATTTAGCCAAACAATATCCGAGTGAAATTTGTTTCAACGTAGCCCACTTGTTTCCCTGTTGCCCATACAGTACGGACAATTTAGCTTGCCCAATTCACCTGTACCGCATGTCTTTGGATTGTGGGGGAAACCAGAGCACCCGGAGGAAACCCACGCGATCACGGGGAGAACATGCAAACTCCACACAGAAATGCCAACTGACCCAGCCGAGGCTTGAACCAGCGACCTTCTTGCTGTGAGGCGATTGTGCTACCCACTGCACCACCGTGATGCCTATATTATATTATATTATATTATATTATATTATATTATATTATATTA
>CAIGQW010054063.1:7533222-7563182 GCA_903798125.1 Danio choprae | reverse complement strand
GTGTGGATGTTTCCCAGTGATGGGTTGCAGCTGGAAGGGCATCCGCTGCGTAAAACATATGCTGGACAAGTTGGTGGTTCATTCCACTGTGGCGACAACAGATTAATAAAGAGACTAAGCCGAAATGAAAATGAATGAATGAATGAATATTTACACATATTTATACTGTTCTTGAAAAGGTTTTACTTTCTTCCAGCAAAGGTGTTGGTAAGAACTTGTTAATATGATTATTATGATAATTATGATTTGTGTATCACAAATACAATAAAACTGTAACACTGCAAAATATTATTGTACTATTGTATATTATTTCACTGATTTAGAACAGATTTTTCTTTTATTACTCCAGTCTTCAGTGTCACGTGATCCCCAGACAATATTTGATGGTCAAGAATCATTTATTATTATCATCATCATCATCAACACCACCACCAAACGAGTTGAGCTGCTTAATTTTTTATGGAAATGTTGATATGCAGTAGTACCATTAAAAAAAAAAAAATTTCTTTTAAATATAACTTGATTAATCAAAGACACATTAAATTGATTACAATTTTGTGACACTAAAGTGACACGAAAGACATTACCAATGTTATAAAATACTCTTGTCAGATAATTTTATAACAGTGCCATTAATATTCAAGAGCATTTAATGACATTTTAATGACAAATTCAATTTGTACCGCTGTAGCTGACGCAAATAAAAATATGAATGATTTTGTTATAAAATCATCACAATCATGTTTATGACAGATTTATGACAAGTTTTTTTTGTCTTGATAAATGTCAAGTGACAGAGACAAAGACAGGTTATGATACATTTGTTTATGTCAAGTTGTCATAACAAATACATCTGAAACAATGTCATCTTTGCATTTAAAATGACAGTTGCCATGAGCATGCATAAAATGTGAACACCCCCTTCAAGTAAAGTGTCTCCAGTGTGCACAAAGATCACAGCTTTAAAGACAGAAAATCTGCAATCCACATGTACAGAAGAATCAGAAATATTACAAGGGTAAAACAGCAGGACGTTTAAATGCTTTTTCCTCCTGTAATATCCTGTCAGCGGGCTTCGGTTCAAACACTTGACATTTATCGACATTTCAAGAGTTTTTCTTGGTCACGTTAGTGTCAAGCTCAGTCACAGCTCTGCTGAGATAATTCAGCAGAGCGACTGCTGCATGCGAGTAAAAAGCATTTCCTCAATTGCTTGGATGCAGGTCTCTATTTTCCTTGTAAACAGTTTGGCTACTCTGCCCAGAGGGATTTACCGAGGCCACGCTGAGAATGGAAGAAACGTCTGCCTGCAGAAGCGAAGGCTTTTCTGTTGTTTCTGTCCTTGGTGTTCGGGCAGCAGCGGTAAAACTGTCAATGCGCTGAAAGACCCATACGAGAGGCCTTGGTTGTACACTTTATGACAAGGAAACTCAGTTCTTTGCTCTCAATATAACATAATCACACTATTACATGTCATCTTTTGTTATGCTCCAAAATCCAGGCAGCGCTCCATGGATACAGCCTTTTAAAGGGTCATGAAATCCTAAAATATTTTTTTTTTGAGATGTTGACATATGTGTGGCACGTTGCTAGAAACACTGTTAGCACATATATTTTACTATCAAGTAAAAATGGGTTATTTGTGCGTTGTTTAGAGCAAATTCATTCTTCCGGTTTAAAAAGAAATGTTGAAGCAACATAAAAAATGCACAAATAAATGCACAACTTCTGAATGGTAAATAGTCAACGATTCATTCATTCCCCCATCACTAATTCCTGCTACGACTGGGAATAGAACCTGCTGCAACCATTTGATTACAAGTGCATAACCATTAGGCCACAACTGAGGAAGAGCAGGGCTTTCTTTTTGCGCATCACTGTGACTGAAGCCATCAAACTGATGTCTGCAGTTTTGAGGAAAATAGTCAGACTTTGATTAAAAATTACAAAAACTATTTTTTTTTCATTGGATTAACTTTCATGGATTAATTGTTCACCTAAAGAATAACAATGAGCACTAGCAAAAATAAAATGGTAAATTTTGAACTCACACAGACTTTAAACTCTTTTCAATATGGCAAATAATAAGATGCGTTGTAATCTACAGCTCACTGCTGTTCAAAAATAATGCTGGTTTAATCCAAGCATGATAACAATAAATATAAAGATAAACATATTTGCATTCACACTGAGAAACGATAACCATTTTTATTTTTAGTTTATATTTTTCATTTGGCATTTCCCCCATCTTGTAACCAGCGGATTTCCTCAGTGTGCTACTAGCGCATTGAATACAGTAATCAATCTAATCAAATGTAATAATCTAATCAAACAAATTTAGCAATCACAGTCCGTGTGGTGAAATGAAAACACAAAACTTTTCTATACAGCATTTTCTTTTATACGTGGCAATATAAAGACTCCCTGGATGCATGAGGTACTTTTATACTTCTCTTTGCTAGCCTGGAATAACTTCCATGTATTTTTATCATTATTTCCCACTGCATAACCAATTGTTTCCAAGGTAGTCATTATCTTTAAATAATCTTATTTAACACCGACCAGTGAGCCTCTCTACAATGTCATCTCTAACATTAGCTGTAAATTTAGCATATATTTCAATGGATTCTTACAGGCTGTCAGTGTTTTATTGTTTATTTGTTTTAGTAAAGTACAAAGTCATGTAACCTATTGAATTTGTTTTTAGGTATTTTCCAAATTTAAAATGTTTCTATCCACATTTGCTGGCAACTCCAGAAAGCAGTTTGGGGAACTTTAGTGATTATTGTTTTTCTCAATATCTTTCTTTTTTGTAAAACTAAAACAAAGAGGGGGAAAAGTATGTAAATATTCATATTTACTTTAACATGTTCAATTCAACCAGCTTGACATAACATTTTTTGCTAATATACGTAGTTTTTATACAAATCTTAATACACATATGAGAAAAATCTATTAAATGAGACAATTTGTATCGAATATTAGCAAAACTCTCATATTTGTTACACCACCAGCAAATCGTGTAAGCTATGGAGAAGTGTTTGTACAACAAAATACAGGCAGTATAAAACTGATAATTATTGAATGACCCTTGATTATTTACAAAAATAGAGCTTTAGTAAAAATAGAGCCCTTACGAAACATATATTTCCAACACAGCCACAGAAATAATCTGCATATGTGTTACTCTCGACAATGTACACTGATAGAAACCGAAGGTAAAACTAAACTGTATATATAGTGCAGTACCTTAAATGTCCAGTAGGTGAAACCCACAAGTGGCTAAATGTGACTGCACAACAATGAGAGCAATTCAAATATATATATATATATATATATATATATATATATATATATATAATTGGAAGCCGAATCTAATTTTAAGTTTGATGTCAGTTGTGGGCCGGAAGGAGAAGGGGGTGGGGGTTGGGGGCGGGGGGTTGCCTGTAAATTTGAGACCCCTGCTTAAGCAATTTGTCATCTGAATAGTGCGACAAAACATACCCAGAGCAACATATTTAATGTTTTGCAACATGGCTGAGGCTTGTATGTTCAATAAGCCTGGGCTGTTGAGATGTCTGGTTATTTTTCTAACTCCATTATTTGAATATCTCACAGCACAAATGATGAGCTCACACATTATACATTAGGCCTGTTACTGCCCTCTGTTTTATAATCAAGTGTTTTATGCCAAATGCAAAACATATTTCTGTGGATGTATTCTAAGCTATTCAATGCTCTGATGATCATGCACAATACTGCTTTAATTGGTTCACATTGCTTTCTTTGTGAAGTGTCTGGTAAACAGTATGAAAGACTGTTCTGTTTAATGAAAATTTCAGAATAATATCACACTTTACTCATTACGTCAAGTGCGTATGACCAAAAGAACCTTGCATCACACCTTTGTCAAAATGGCAAAATTTGTCAAAATGGCAATAATGTGATTATGGTGTTTATATCCCTGTTTATTGCCTATTTAGTTAAATCTGCATGTATAGTTTAATATACTTATGATTGCTATGATTGTGAGCATAGATGCAATCATTTGAAGTTTGAAGTTGTATGTTTACATGGGGTAAAGCTTAATCAGAATATGGACATAATTGCAATGTAATCACATTATTTCCATCTTAATGCAAAGCAAATCTTTTCAAACTTCACAAAAAAAGGGGGAAAAAAACCAAATATGAATTAGGTGCATTTCCGTAAATTTGTTAGAGCGGCTGAGAGTAATATTGGTAACCTAGTAACCAACAGTAAACAAAGAAAGAATAATAGAGATAGCTGGTTCAAACGTCACAGTCGCTTCATCAGAGTTTATTCTGCGTTTCCATCGCCCATTGTCTAAAACTGTTGCGACTGAAGGGATTTTATTGGACATTTGGTGTTTCCTTCACTCTTTTCTCATGAGGTACTTCAAAATGCATGTTAATGGAGTCATGGCTGCTAAAAATGTAGCTTTGAATGACGTGTATAAATTATACTTTAATATTAAAATAAAAAACAATAATTTTAAAATAATTGAATAAACTACTTTTTCAGCATTGATTAGAATGATATTGTTCAGCATGTAATTCACTGGCAATAAGATTTCTACAAACGAATGCTAAAATATTTTTACTGTAAGAAGCTCACACATTGCTGCACAACTGGCTTCTTTGACAGTTTCCATAATAATTTTTTATTTTGTATTTAAACACTTGCAGGTGAGTAAAAGGTGAGTACATGTTAATTTATACGGGAACCATTCCTTTAAATGGACTAATTGAGTAACATACAGTACAGTTGTTGTTGTTTTTAAGATCACCGGTGGTTGTATAAGCATTTTACTGCATATTGTACTGTGTATATTACATATAAAATTTGAATTTGATATACTTTTTAGACCATCATCTCCTCTTCATCCATGCTGTTTTTTTTCTGCTACACTATGCATTTCCCATAGGCGGGCAGTCAACACCCACTCCTCAGACACACACCCCCTTCTACTTCTCCAGGACCTGAGGGAGAACAATCAGAAGACAAACAATAGCCAGCAGCAAACAGCACCTGCACCAGAGTCTTCTCAGTCCCATCACAGGGGAAACCCCCCTCAGGATCAGTTTCCTGACCCATTAATTAACCTTTGACCTGTTGAAATCCTTAATGACAATAACATATTGTTCAGAGCTTTAAATGCAAAATCAATCAGTTTTCCTGCACTTGGAAATAATTAAGGCATGAGAACAACCTCCCTTGTTTGCAGATGTTTTAGCAGCTCTTTTGATGCTTAATCTTTGGCGCTTCAAAAAAAAACAAAAACCTTAAGAGTCACCATTTCTGGAGAGTTTCCGCTAAATATTTTAAAATCAAATGTTCTCCAGATAAATTCTATATAAAACATCTTTCTGTTGCTAAGTGCTTATTTGGTTCCTACTGCGTATAATTAAAGATGTTCCCTGAATTCTTTCATGTCTGGCTTCAGATTTATTGCAGAGACAATTAGAGTAATTATACTGCTGGAGTCTGGTCTGGCTGTTGGTGGCAACAGAGCTGGCAAGGCCTGACTTGTGCCCGACATGTTTACTTATTTTCTCATACTTAATTGCAAAAGCGGCATCCCTCTGTTGTACTTTGTTGTTAAATCATATAGAATCATATCTTTCAAGGCCAACAACCCCTTAGGTGGACTGAGATACCTTGTTACATTCCATGGTGGCATTTTTAAACGGTCTAAGATACATAAACTACCATGTTAATGCATTTACATTCATAGTTATGATGCTTAATATTCATTAGCAATTGTTGCACAAATAAAATGGAAACTGGTGTCACTTTTGAATGAGCTTAGAGCAATTAAACATTTTTTAAAGTTTCAATAAGAATAAACTAAATGTAAATATATATTCATTCATTCATTCATTTTCATTTCGGCTTAGTCCCTTTATTAATCTGGGGTCGCCACAGCGGAATGAACCGCCAACTTATCCAGCATATGTTTTACGCAGCGGATGCCCTTCCAGCTGCAACCCATCTCTGGGAAACATCCATACACACCCATTCACACTCATACACTACGGACAATTTAGCTTACCCAATTCACCTGTACCGCATGTCTTTGGACTTGTGGGGGAAACCGGAGCACCCGGAGGAAACCCACGCCAACACAGGGAGAACATGCAAACTCCACACAGAAACGCCAACTGACCCAGCCGAGGCTCGAACCAGCGACTTCTTGCTGTGAGGCGAACGTGCTACCCACTGCGCCACTGTGAGGCCCCGTAAATATATATATTAAAGTATAAAATAGTCACTTAAACCATAAAAAATTATATTAATGTGTTACTGTCTTTAATGAGTTTTCCAGTGCTGGGTTGTGGCTGGAAGGGCATCCACCACATAAAAACATATGCCAACAATGAGTAATTGGCGGTTCATTCTGCTGTGATAAATCAGGGACTAAGCCAAAGGAGAGTTAGTCATAGTGTCTTTAATGACTTCATAAATTCAAAAAACATTCGCCAGAGAGCTTATATTCACAGCAAACAAAGGCATAGACTGATGATACCGTGGTTATGGGGAACACAGGTTATGGGGAACAGGACTCATGCAGAAATCAAGTTTATGGATGAACGAAAGGTCTCGCTCCCCAAGGGAGGGAACGGAAATGCTATGTGGAAACTTCCACTATAGGGATTTCGTCAGAAGCCAATCATCTAAAAGAGTAATAAAACGGGCCAATGAAATGCCAATGAATTGGCGGCATCAGCGTACACAGGCAGCAATCACAATCATTTGTGTATGAAGGCCCTAACTTACCTTACTTACCTGTGAAGCATTTAAGGCTTATTTAATTTTTTTTGGGAGATAAAAAATACACCGAGTTAGTTTCTAGGAATTTTTTATTTTTTAAAAATACAACAGTACGTTGGGAAAGCGTGCGGTCCCGTTAGGGAGGACGCTGCGGAGGCCACCTGCTGCCCAATTGGGGAGACCTGGTGGCAAGAAGACATGTGAACTAACCCAGAGAAGGGGGAGTACACATTCGAAGGATGGCTAGCAGGGAGGGAAGACATGGGCCCGCCTAAGAGGGGGGGACTTTACCGTGGCTGAGTGAAGCATATGGGATCGCCAATCGGGGTCTTTAAACGGTGTGGTAGGAACCTTCAGCACATATCCAGGCCGGGATCTCAGGATCACGTGAGAGAAAGCCAGCCCGAATTGTAGACATGAATCATTGACCGAAAATGCCTCCAGGTCCCTGACCCTCTTGAACGATGCCAACGCAACCAGCAGAGCTGTCTTCAGGGACAGAAATCTCAAGGATACTGAGTCGAGTGGTTTGAACGGACCTCCGCGTAGGCTCGTAAGCACTACAAAGAGATCCCAAGAGGGCATGAGAGGGGGGCGGGGTGGATTTAATCGCCTCGCGCCTCTGTGGAACCGGATGATAAGGTTATGCTTTCCCACGGTGCCACCATCCACCGAATCATGATGAGCGGAAATGGCAGCAACGTAAACCTTAAGTGTGGAGGGTGACAGCCTGAAGGAAAGAACCAACCTATCCTGAAGGAAAGAAATCACAACGCTGATCTGGCAAGTCCGGGGGTCTTCTCGGAGAGAAGCGCACCATTCAGTGAATAGACTCCACTTCAGGGCATAGGCATGCCTCGTAGAGGGTGCTCTAGCCTGAGTGATGGTGTTAACCACCGCAGCCAGTAGGTCACCTAAGTCTTCCTCGCTCTTTCTATGGACCACACCTGGAGGTTCCAGAAATCTGTGCTTTGGGTGCCAGATGGTGCCCTGTCCCTGAGAAAGAAGGTCCTTCCTCAAAGGGATCTGCCAGGGGGGCCATCACGAGGAGAGAGAGTTCTGATATCCAGGTCCGGTTGGGCAACTAGCAAGACCTGTGGTCTGAGCTCGCCAGGGATGTGAATGGCACGCAGCAATTTCAGGCGCGTATAACTCCAGAAGAGCAGACGGCGAGCGAGCTGAGACATGCGGCAGGAGCGGATACCCCCCATGGGGTTGATATATGCTACCGTCGCCGTGCTGTCTGTCCTGGCCAGCACGTGCTTCCCCTCTAGCACCGGTAAAAAAACGGCGCAGAGCGAGATACACTGCTAACAGCTCCAGGCAATTGATATGCCAATGCAACCAGGTTCCTTTCCACGGACCGGCAGCTGTTCTAGAGGCACTCCGGCCTGTAGAAACACAGGGTCCGTCCAGGGGCTGAGGGGGCAGCGACACAACGGAGTGACAGTCACTTGGTGCATGCCCACTCTCAACGTCAAGCATATCAGCCAGGTTTAGCCAGAGGTGGCGTTCCTGGACTACTAGTGTGGCCATCGTCCTTCCCAGGGCACATGCAGCCGACTTGGTGGTACGCAGAGCATAGTCAGTTGCAGTGCGAAGCTCATGCATTAAGCCCGGGTCGGAACCATCCTCGTGCAGCTGGGTCAACGTCTGCGCTAGGAAGCGCTGGTATGTGGCCATAGCGTGCAGGGCAGAAGCAGCCTGGCACGCGGCTGTGTAGGCTCTGGCCCAGAGGGACGCAGATAACCTGCACGCCTTGGATGGGAGACAAGGCTGACCTCACCAGGAAGAGGCACCACGCGGGCATAAGTTGACCGCAATGGCACGCTCAACCAGGGGAATCGACTCATACCCCCCAGGCTGCTTCACTGTCAAGGGTGGTGTGAGTGGAAGCGCACGCAGATCGGGCAGAGAAAGGTGCCCTCCAAGACTGCGTGAGCTCACTGTGCACTTCCGGGAAGAAGGGAACGGGAGGCTTGGAATGCTTTGCCCTCTTCTTATCCTCCACATAACACCATAACATTAAGTCAATCCGGCCGCAGGGCTGGGGGATAAACCATCTCCAGACCCACAGCCGAAGCAGCCCGGCCATCATATCTGCTTCTAGATCCGACGCCTCGCTCACCACCCCGGAGGGAGGGATCGGGTTCGGATCCTTGTCAGATAATGACAGCCCACCCTCCGATGCAGCGATGGACATCTGGTCCTCGGTGTCATCGAGTGAGAGAGCAACCATCCGAGAGGATGAAACGCTTCCCTCACTCGAAGCTTGGATGGAGCGCGCTGAGGAGTGGATTGACCCCCACTGTAACCCTCAGATCTGCCCGAGTGCCAACCGACTTGCGGGGGACAACAGGGGTGGTTCGCCCTTTTGCAAGAGCAAGCCACGAACTTAGCTGCGCAACACTGCCTGCGAGCACCCCATTAACATGCTGGACCCTCAAACATGCAACGCAGTGCTCGTGCCTATCATCCGGGGACAGGAAACTACCGTATCCAGAAACGCACAGTCTGAACGACATCTTGAAAAAGACGCGCTGCACAACCGTGTTGCTCTTTTAGGAAACTTGCTCCTATATACTAACTGCTCTAGAAGGACTGGACCCAGAGAACGCCCAGGCAAGGGATAATAGCTCAGCTCGATCCGTCTGCCACTGCGTCTCACACACTCTGGAACTCTCTCTCTCTCTCTCTCTGAAGGAGGTTTGGAAGAACCCAAAGACTCTCTCAGTAGCGTGTTCGGCTCTAAAAGCTAAAAGGTGTCTTTGCTATGCACGGCTGGCATCTTTATACACGAACGATTGTGAAATCCCCATTGTGGAAGTTTCCACATAGCATTGAAGTTCCCCTCCCGCTGGGGAACTAAAGAATTCAAAGTTATTATCATGGAAGTATGAAGCAGAGCAAGGCTGAAAGTGAAACTGATGGAATATGAGACTGCTGAAACAACTGTAAATGCATGTGACTTTTTGCTGCTTCTGTGCAGTCTAATGAAACACACAACATATTAAGGTTTATTTGGTGTTTCCCTGTTTTCTATAAAACCAAACTGTAAATTGAGAGCGACACACTATGCTCCGTATCACTAGAAAAAAATGCTTATTTCTCAGGAGGTGAACATTCTTCAAAACGATTGTGATAATGTAAGTACATACGTCATTAAAATATAAGTATATAAGTACATAAAATATAGAACACTGTTCTAGTGTTTTTTTGCATATTTATTTGAATTAATTTTACATATTGTGACTTTAACAAGGGGAATATATTTAACACTGGAACTATAGACCTTATTTACTATAGTTACTTTAGAGATCATTCTGACCATTCTTATGTAAGATGTTATATTGTCAACTCATATTTACAGTCCAAGCTTCTATTGAGATATTAAAATTATGCTTTAAATATGTTATCAAATTGTATTAAGTCATTACCCTAAAAATACCATCTTTTTGATAATACAACCTATAAATAAATACTAGATTTACAAGACCGCCAACAAAGGGCCACTCCTCACTTTTATTATCTAGAGAGCAAGGTTTTTTCTCTGCACTGAAAGGTCGTTTAAAGTAAAGTTATGCTTTTGTTAGCAGGAAGTAGCTCGGCAACAGAGGCAAGCATATTCATGAAGAAAAGCACCAGAAACCAAACCGCAATGGTAATTAAAGGTATAGAAATAAGGGAAAGGTAAGGGTTTCATACTGTAGTTATGTTGGGGGGGGGGGGGGGGGGGGGGGGGGGGGGGTTCAACAAATTTAAAAACATTTAGAATGAGCGCCTCTGTACTTCTAGTGTTAAACATTTAGCCTAATGTTAACTTCTTAAAGGACCCATGAAGTGCTTAAGAATGTGCATTTTTATCCTATGTTTGATGTAATCTCAACTGAATAAGGAAGACAGGGCAGGACATACAGTAGCTGCTCCCTCTTTTCAAAAACATCCATAAAGTCCATCCATAAAGTTTAGTCTTTATCACAACTCAGAGCCATTCAGAGCTGTTGAGCTAAAGCGCATCAGACTCATGACAACCACAGTCTATAATAGAAAAAGAGTCTGACTCTCCATTTCTTTCCTTTACAGCTTTCAAATGGGACCAATATGTTTTGTGATCAGTGCCGACTCGCTCACATAATCTGCTCTGTGCTGTGTCTTTGTGGGCTAAAGCAGACCGTACCGGCACCCTGCAGTGGTAGACATGGCATTAACGCGAATGCAGAGTTCATATTTACCCGAATGAAAATCATATTTACTCTGTCTGTTTCCCTATATATTCACCAAATAAAAACGGCCACTATGTAACAGATTTAATTTTAATCTCCTAGTTCCCTGTATACTGACTTTGTATGAGTTTGGGCAATGTATTTCCCCACTCACTGCTTGCCATAAAGAGGTGCTGTGCACTTCAAAATAACACATAAGAACATGTTCGATTTTCATATATGTGCAATAGGCGAACCCTTGGTTTGGACACTCTTTAACATTTGAATAAATGACCAATTTCAGCATCAGCAAAAGGGTCTTGAAAGAGGGCGGGACATATCAAATATCAAATACTAGAAAGCATTTAATTGGCCAGAGAATTGTATCGGAAACTAAAGGTGACGTCAAATAATTTGCTGATTCATTTTGTGACAAACCTAAAGCTTTGAAATTTTATAGTGTTTTCTAAAGGTGAATGTTGACACCATATTGGAGCACACTAGATCATAGATTACCTAACATGACACCTAAAAAACATTAATTGTGATTTCACTGGAACTTTAAATGCTAGTTTTATGTAATTAAATGGTTTTAATTGCATTTTAGTAAATGTATTTTTTTCTTCCCACAAAGTTGAAATACAAATACAGACAACCTGACTGAGACTAATGCAACCTCTTTCCTGTAAACAGACATTAGATCCCTCTCTGTTTGAAAGTGAACACATCACAATTGCAGTTGTTTTATCCAGAATAATATTTTAGTATTCCTTTCAGCCCCCGTAACAAACATCATGCCCAGGTAAAATGCAGCTGTAAGCAATGAACAGGGAGAAAAAATAACTCCCTGAGTCTGTGGTAAGCATCCCACCATGAAATTAGGTAAATTAGTGGGTGGAAAAGTAAAGCGAGAGTTGATAAGCAGAGCTCTATAAATTAAAGGGCAAGAAAAGGCCCAGCCCTGGTTACAGCAGCCTAACGTAAAACAAACACTGATGTTTGCAGTCATTTTGCTTTCACTCTTCACTTAGACACATGAGAATTTCCTCTACAGGAGGGTTTTCAAAAGTTTTCAAAAAATAAACACTGTTAAAATGCGCATTGTATAATACTGATGAATAAGTCATGAAGTTTTGATACCTTAAAATAAGGTGGTGTTTTTTTTTTAAGTACTGTATTTGGATGTGTCCCTTGTTTACTGTTAAAACTAAATAAGAATCAAGGTTATGCTGAGGTGTTTTAACAGTTTCTCAGGATTAAAAAGAAAAATTATGAAGCTCATAATCTCATAAAAGCACTTATAGTACTGTTTAAATTTTTTTTTTTAATTGCACATTCATTCATTTTCTTTTCGGCTTAGTCCCTTTATTAATCTGGGGTCGCCACAGCGGAATGAACCGCCAACTTATCCAGCATATGTTTTACGCAGCGGATGCCCTTCCAACCGCAGCCCATCACTGGGAAACATCCATACACACTCATTCACACACATACACTACGGACAGTTTAGCTTACCTAATTTACCTATACCGCATGTCTTTGGACTTGTGGGGAAAACTGGAGCACCCGGAGGAAACCCACGCCAACACGGAGAGAACATGCAAACGCCACAAAGAAACACCAACTGACCCAGCCGGGGCTCGAACCAGTGATCTTCTTGCTGTGAGGCGACTGTGCTACCCACTGAGCCACCGTGTTGCCCAAAATTGCATATCAGAAATGCAATTGTTTCTTGTTCAGAAATGACAGTAAGGCATTTAGGTTGTTTCTAAAAATTATTATTATTATTATAAAAAAATATTAAATTATTAAAATTCAGCTTAAAATCACAGAAATAACTGAAATTTTTTAATAATTTCAAAAAACAAAGAACTGTTCTTTTCATATTCCACAATTCTTTTACTGATTTTTTTTTTCAATTAAATTCAGCCTAATGTTGAGCATAAGATGCTTTTAAAAATTTCAGATGACAAAAATTCTTTAGCAAAAACATATTTTTAAACATATTTTTATGGTAATGATTATTTTATCATTTAAGCCGATACACCGTCATGTTCCTTCACAATGTTAACACTGAAATTGTTTAAGTCTAGTGGCTCTACCACTGATTCAGTGCATATTTTAAGGTTTATTGGCTGCATTCACTTTAATTGTATTGAACCCAGCCCAGACAATAACTTTAAGGCACATCTGATTATAGCGAAGAAATGACAACTGCGATGGAATAAGCCCAGACTAAGAGACAAAGGCTTCTGCACTTCTAAGATCTCCCACAATGAAAAAAATTGCTTCGGTCAAAGGGTCAAAATGCCCTTAAATTCAATTTCAAATCACATGCTATGGACTATGTGGCGAGAACATGGAATCCAGTAGCTGGCTATAGCACAATGGGAAACATATCGGCCACAATGCAGAAAGAAGTGCCAGAATTGAAATCGTTAAACATTTATAGGAACAGTCTGAGATGGTTTATAGATGAGGAGGAAAAAAAGCAAGTTTGTGAGAGAAAGCTTGGATTAACTACACTTTTGATGCATGCAGGCTTGGTTTGAAGAGTTCATATTTTCCAGCTATGTAGAAGTTCCTTTCATAATTCCCTGAGCATAGACACAAACGACAGGGGAGAGAAAGAAACACACACACACACACACACAAACACACACACACACACGCACACACACACACACACACGCACACACACACACACGCACACGCACACACACACACACACAGCCACACAAACACATCTGCTAGGCTGCAAGCCCTGAAATCCTCAGCAGTCCCTCTGGTAGAATGCAGTACGTGGCATACTGAGAGAGCAGATTAGAGGCTGTATAGATTATAGAGAAAGGGTAGACAATACAGAAATACACTTCTCTCTATACATATGTGCATACATACAGAAAAATGTTTGTCGTGATATACACTTACAGAGTTTTCATATGGCAAGCCGTTTTTACATGTAATCTATTACCTGTACTAGTATCCATTTTATAGTATCTACTAGTACTTAAAGGGATAGTTTATCCAAAAGTGAGAATGTGTTTTTTTCTGTTGAACACAAACAGGGGTGGACAGGGGGGACAGGGGGGATACGTCCCCTTCACTTTTAGAGACAGACCATTTAGAAACAGGTGATTAATTATATGTAAACTTTTGGATCTCATACACCTGTCCCCCCCCACTTTTAAAATGCCCTCTACGCCCCTGCCAGTTTCCATCAATCTTCTAAATGTCTTCTTTTGTGTTCAACTGTTTCGGAACAAATATAGAGTATATAAATAATTATAAATAATAACAGAACTTTCATTTAATTTTAAATACTACTATCTTTTCTATTAATTACTAGTAATTTTTCATTAGCTATAGTGCCTTTTTAAAAGTTACTAGTACTTATTTATATATTTTTTTATTATTATTATTTTTTTTTCTGATACTACTTTTTAAATAGATCCTACTAATTACACATTAGACTATAAGTGAAAGTACTGGTTATAAGAAATGTGACTAAATGTGATGCAGCAAAATGAAAATTCTGGGTGGAAACAGAAAATTGTGGCTGTACTTGGATGAAAACCAAAACCAAAAATTGTTTGTAATAATTATTTTATTTTTATTAAATATGATAAAGTCATTTTGTAAGACTTTTTTTTTACATTTAACTCAAATTTTATTGACAGTGAGAGAGTTGAAAGGTGTCATTTTACCAGTGTTGCCATGACAGCCCAGCAGCGCTATTGCAAGTGTAAATGAGTATTCTATATAGAAATGTCCTGTTGGTGCATTATTTGTGCAGAGTTTTGCAGAGTTTGCATCTGCGGTATATGTAATTACATGTACATAAGCACTATATACTCTCTCCTTATATATACTGGAGTGGAATATCCAGCTGTATTGAACTTTGAACTTCAATTAGTTTTGTAGAGCAGTGCTTCTCTTATCCAGTGTGAAAGCTGCTTCAGACTGTGCAGTGAGAACAGCTGGAGGCAGAGTGAAACCAACGTGCTGAACACTGCTGGCCAGTGTAGAAAAGCCTTTTTTTGCCGGCTGAAAATGTATTGCACCGCTAAATTTAGGGATAGTACCTACAGTAGTCATTACCAAGTTTATGTAATGACTATCAAATATACTTTACATACAAAATGTGTAACGAATGTGTAACAATCTGCCAAAATCTTACTAATACAAATATTATATTTTTGACATTTGGAATTTGTACTAGCATATAACAATCATGTACTGTGTACTAAATACTACTAGCTAACTAATAAGTAAGTTACTATTAATATTAAGAAGTTTAAATATTAAAATGGCTTGCTGTAATTTTTATGTGTTTCTCAACCAACAAAGAACTTCATAGATCTTACTCTTGAAGTGATTCATTATGCTTACAGTGTGTGTTGTTGGTGAGGCAGCTCTTCAGGAGGGGTTGTGTTTGTGAAGATAGGGATTATCAAGGACTTTGAGACACTTTCTTTATGAGGGTTTTTAGGGTGTTGGCCATTGTTAAGGTGTGTCTCGCTGTGAATACTCTATGGCTCTCCAAAGCCATTTCCTCCGAATCCTCAAACTGAGCAGTAATATTATTCTAATACCCAAATATAATGCACACATGCTGTTTTGCATGATTTGAGATTAGACACAAAACCACATGCATCAACCAAAAATGAGATTCCAAAGCTCATATTTGCATATGCTGTACAACCAATGAGGTCACATGTTTTCTCAGGTTTTTGCCTATTTCTGCAATCCTGAGTAAACAGATCAATGGTTTCCTGCGAGCTGTTTTGCTCCAGTGCTGTTCAGACATTAGCTGACATCTCCCAGTCTAACGGCCTGTTAGAACTAACCCTTTACAGATGCATACAACTGTCACACGTTTGGTTTTAACAGATGTTAATTTATTATGTCATTCCTGTTATGCAGTATATTTTGAAGTCTTTGAACATAGATTGAACTATATTTGTGTGGTAGTTTAAATACGTGGTTCTTAAAGTTTTGTCAGGCTTTAAAATGATTCTGTTCTATTACACATTATTCATTGTGACTTGGTAATAAATTTAACGAAATGGATCGCAGCAGTAGGGAAAATAAGAAGCTAAAGTCGAGTTGAGACATACATTATATGATGGTGCCAAGTTCATTTATACAGGATTTAGTCCTTTTTATAAGTCCGCGTGATCCAGAAGTCACTGAGACTTTTATTTCAGAATGCTGATGTACTTTCAACTAAAACTGAATATTCAGTAGCGGCCAGGGCTTTCTTTTGTGCATCCTTCCCTCATAACAAACGGGGCGTGGTTAAAGATATTAATATACAGTTGAGAAGGACTGCCAATAAAAAAACGGAAGCAAATGGTCAGCCTTTGATTGAAGATTACCAAAACAATTGTTTTCAGTGGATTAACTCGCCCAGTTTAATTATTTACATTAAAGATAACTATGTGAGCTAGCAAAATATACATTGGAAATTTTTACACAGATTTTATTCAAAGAATATTTTCAAACAAATGTGATATCACCAAACTGATACACTGATAATGACTGAATGGGTAATCAGCTTCTTGATTCTGACAGACATAATATAAAATTAAATGTTTACAGTAAAATGACTGTAAATGACTGTAAACATATAGAAGTAAACCAGAGGTCTGTGAAATAGACAAAAATGTTTTTGACCAAAGTAATTAAACAATATTTTGAGTATGTTGTAACAACATCTTATGAATCTTATGTTTTTTGTCAATAGTCTTTTTATTTATTAAATAAACTTTTTAGTTTTTTTATTGTATTTTTAGTAGCATTCGATTATATATAATGTGTTTTATACATTTTAAATGCATATATAGTCATCATGGGATAGTAAAGTGTCTATCAGATTTCAGAATTTCCCTGGAAGTCGATAGTCTGCCAGCTCTTTGTTGTGAAATGTACTTGTTTAATATCTTACTATTCTCCTTGGCTATGGATCAAATTTCAGATTAATTCTCCACTAGAAGCATTTGACACATTTACTACAGCATGTATTGCATGAGAATTGTTGTTGTTTTAATTAAGAGGTTGATGTACGGTATGATCCCTGTATTATTTTATGATAAAATTCCATTTTTGATTTGTGTGTTGCATGTTAAATCTTAAAATGAGGTTATACATGAAACTTTTTACGACCATCTAGAAGAACAGATTATTGTTCATCTCATTAAGACCTTCCTGGAAAAGTAAAAGATAAATAAATAAAAATAAACATTTTCACCACATACTTTTATGCTATTAAAAAACATATGTATTTAATAACTTGAATCAAATTACAACATTTCCTATTTTAGAGACTAAACCAATAAACTGTAAAGTTCAGTAGACATGTCATCTGCTCAAAGCAAAGTAGTGAAATTAATAAATATTCACCATATATGCTCACTTATCCATAAAAACATGATAAAACAATCCAAAGTCAATTTCAGTCTTTACATTATATTAAAACATGACCTAAAAAATGTACTGCAAAGTGGGAATGATGGGGATATTCTCTTTTCCCTTGATGCTTCACTATGACAGTCTATGATGAGGAGCAGGAGCATCCAATGCAGAGGCTTAAGAGGTACAATGCACTGTGCTTTTCCTGGATATAGTGAAGCGCTTATCACAACACAAACAAGTATCTGCCGTAATCCTGGAAGAGGCAGACGGAGGAATAGAAAGAATGAGAGAGAATAAGTGAGAAGGACAGGGTAAAAGCGAGAGAGTCCGCCTGCTAACACAGATTAGTTGTGGGCATTTGAATCCAAGGCCAGTTACATCATTTATTTTGTCTCGCCAGCCTCGCTATTACTCCAACACAAGCGAGAAGAAAGTAAAGAGGAAAGTCAAGGCCATTCAGTCGAGCAGTACCATCCTCCACAGATCATCTGGATCCGAAAGATTTCCCAGTGCTTCAAAGGGAAAAACTGAAGCTGTGTATGAAACTGCTCGCTTCCCACTATGTAGTGCACTATAGTAGTCCGCCAGGTGAGGTGTCCGCCATTTTGTAGTGATGTCTGAATTTTGATAGAACAAATTCTTGAATATACATTCTATGTATCTCACTGAAGCACCATTTCACAAAATCCACCCCAAGGCAGCAAAATTGCAAATCAAAAAAGAAACATAGCTGACATGAACACCAGAGGTGGCAAATGTCATTCATAATTTAATTTAGTATAACCTCAGTAGTCAGTGAAAATAACTAATAATGAAAAAGAAGATTGTGCTGGCAGCTAGCTCTCTGCAACTCTCATATGGTCGCCCACTGAAGCTAAGCAGGGCTGCGCTCGGTCAGTACCTGGATGGGAGACCACATGGAAAAGCTAGGTTGCTGCCGGAAGTGGACTTAGTGAGGCCAATAGGGGGTGCTCAACCTGTGGTCTGTGTGAGTCCTAACACCCCAGTATAGTGAAGGGGATTCTATACTGCTCAGTGAGCGCCGTCTTTCGAACGGTCATTAAAAATCCCAAGATGAAAAAAGAGTAGGGATAATTTGCCCACTGGCCTCCTAACCATCCCCATGTCATAATTGGCTTCATCACTCTGTCTCCTCTCCCTCATTCAGCTGGTGTGCAGTCTTTGGCAATATGGCTGCCGTCGTGTCATCCAGGTGGATGCTGCACACTGGTGGTGGATGAGGAGATTCCCCCCAATCTGTAATAAGTTGGATAAGTTGGTGGTTCATTCTGCTGTGGCAACCCCAGATTAATAAAGGGACTAAGCCGAAATGAGAATGAATGAATGAATAGCAACAAAAAAAGGATCATAATATAAGAAAAGTTTTATTTTTCTGAAAGATTCTATTCCAAATTCCAAATTTACACAGAATTTGCATGTAAACTACTTTGATGTCAAAATGACATCAAATTGACATCTAACATTGGCATCAAAAAACACATCAAAATTCTAATTCAGAATAGAACACAACCAGAAACTCTGTTTCTAGAGGTGTGGCTCAACCACACAAATTTGCGATGATGGTTGTGAATGGTCCATGTACAATTTGCTCATTTGTATTTCTATGAGGAAATGAGGAAACGGACGTTTTTCGTTTTTTTGTTTGCTCACAAATAAACGAAAAAACAAGATTTTTCTCAATCAGAGGAAAATGGTCGTTTCAGCACTGCCTACTGTACATGTGTATAATAAATGTTAAAGTCGTTTATACGTTTTCCTACACTAAACCAAAAACGAAAATCCAGCTAGAATCTCGTTTTTTCGTGAGCAAACAAAAAACCGAAAAACTGCCATTTCCTCATTTTCCTAATTTTACAAACATGTTTTTAAAAGAAAACTAGATAAGAAAAACATATTGCGACCACATTGTCTTTTTTTTCCTCATCGGGGTTGAGCTACGGTCTGCTCGGAGCTACTGAGCAAACTGATCTTGCCAAAAAATCCGTCCATACGGAGGTAAGCGGTCAGTGGTAGCACGAAAAAGAACATAAACTGTCGGCAATGTCATAACGCTTGGTAGAGTTCATTTTACACACAAAATGCATCTGGACGTATGGTAGGGCACATATTTGCAGATTCCCAAATATGTAGCCCTGGCCACATATCCTTAATGAGCATGTGTTGCAAAAATGACATCAAACAAAGTTTTTTTTATATTATTTTTATTAGTTTATATTTTATATTATATGTATTTACATACTATGCTATATTTAACTATTTTACAAACAGATACATAGAGATACAGATACTACAAAATAGTGTTTATATTTTAAAATACAATTTAAAATAAATAACAAGCATGAAAAGTAGATATTTTTGTTCTTTTTGTTACGAAATATGACAATAAATGTGACGAATGAACATTGGCATTCAATTCATAAGGTCAAAAAGTAAATACTGCATGACATAATTTAGTGCGAAATGTTCAAGACCCTACTGTCCACGCTCACACCATTTTCGCTCACTCATTTTATTTACCTCTTTTCTCATACAGTCCACTCAGCTGGCATACAGGGATTAGTGAATGAGTGAACAAGTGAGTGGTTTCAGACACAGCTAGAGTTGCACTCGTTCAAAGCTAAGCTGCAGAACAGATGTCCTGAAAGCTTCACTTGAGTTTGTAAGCTGCAGTGAACCATACTGCTTCACAGAGTTGGTTTTGTGTACTCGGCCGTCCCCCAGTTGTGTGCTTTCTGTTGTCCTCCAATTATCTCTTATGTTTCAAATACTCTGGGACATTCAGGGCCAATTAAAGGATCTGTCCGACTGAGAAGAGATAAAATCGTGCATACAACGCCTGTGCTGTTATAATTAAGAGTGACAATCAAGAATTTTAACAACTGTGAACACAGTATTTTACCTTGTGCCTCATTATCAGCTAATTATTCCCCGAGGTACAGGACTGACAGTAACTACAGGTTATAAAATAGATCTAGTTGTGCTGTTTGTGCTCCGTGTTGCTGCTTATTTGCTCTGCTCTGCTTTATAAATTACAGCAACAAACAGATACTAAATAACAAAGATTAACTGATTCAATTTTTAAGCAACAATTGTTTTTATAATGAGTTTTATTTAATAATAAAAATAATATTGTAACAAATATGCAATAAATAAATATAGCCATATTTGATAATCTAAACCAATTAAAAAATAAATTTGTAACATTAATTTATGACTCGGGCGAAGCGGTGGCGCAGTGGGTAGCACAATCGCCTCACAGCAAGAAGGTCGCTGGTTCAAGCCTCGGCTGGGTCAGTTGGCGTTTCTGTGTGGAGTTTGCATGTTCTCCCCGTGTTCACGTGGGTTTCCTCCGGGTGCTCCGGTTTCCTCCACAAGACCAAAGACATGCGCTATAGGTGAATTGGGTAAGCTAAATTGTCCATAGTGTATGTGTGTGAATGATTGTGTTTGGATGTTTCCCAGTGATGGGTTGCAGCTGGAAGGGCATCCGCTGAGTTGGCGGTTCATTCCGCTGTGGCAACCCCAGATTAATAAAGGGACTAAGCCAAAAAGAAAATGAATGAATGAATGAATGAATGAATTTATGACTCATTAACATTAATCTGTGTTTTGGGCTGAGCTTCACTACTCAACTATAGTTACTTTTCACTTATATCCCTTAACAAAAATTGCTGTAAACAAAATGTTACTTTACATGTGAACACTTTCCATGTGAATGCATATCTATTGCTGTAAGCAATCTTTAAGGGATCCACAGAAAGACGCTATTCTTCAATGCACTCAATTTGGAAGAATCGATAATTGATTCAGCAGAAAAGCATCGGTAAAACTACAGTATATGTCAGATCGATTACCCATCTCTAATATATTACACACCTACAAATGGAGCAAATAATTCTTTACAGCTACAAGCAGTTTTGGAATTTCATGGGGTATTAAGCTGATATGAATCCCTATTTATGAGTCTTGCCAAAAGCCAGCAAAAAAAGGCCTTGACGAAGACACTAGAACGAAGCAGAAGCACTATAAATGAGTGCGAGCTCTGAGCTGTACTATGGAAGACTTAAGGTCTGTCATGAGAGTCATATCTTGGACGGGAACAGATCTGTGGAAACTGTACTGCGAGGATAGATATCATTAACCTTGTGGATGTTGAAAACCTCAAAGCATTCAGACAGTAATGCATTATGACAGACGCCCCTGAAGCACATGCTTCTGAGACTATGAATCAAGGATCACTATAAACCACATCAAATAACTAAGAAGCTTTCAGCAGGATCCTGCGGCTACAAAACGGCATAAACACAAAGCATAAAGACACGTTATGCCACTTGGTGTTTGCCAGATGAACAGGTCAAGTCACTTTCCCAAAGTTGCTATACAATCAAACCAATAATCTGACCAAAACTCTCTCTCATCAAGGCAACACAGGCAAACTTTTTTCATGCACCTATCAATTTTGGCTCAGTTTCATAAAGTGTTGCAGTCTAATGTAATGAAAGCATCCAAAATGCACGTTCAAAGTTTCTTTTGTCACACTTTGTCAATGTGTGTCTGTAGATTCAATTGCAATGCATTTTTGCAGAGTGCTGTTTTTCTCATGCACTGAGCCATAAATCTCCACATCAGCAGCACTTTCATTCAAATCTAAATTCTGAAGATGTTTACAGATGGATATCTTTACATATAATTTGCCTGATTATATACAACATTTATTCTACAAAAAAATGAAAATATACTTTTTTCAGTTTTTTATGGCCGTTTCTAAATGAAAAGGGATCTCCTCTGATAACTCTAAAGACCTGGTATATCTTTAACACAGGCTCATTCGGAATTGTGCCCAGGGTTACATTTTTGAGAATCGACATATATGTGCTCGCTGGTACATATGACTGCATTTTGCGTGTAAAATGAACACTTCGAGGCAGTACTGCTGAATGCTGATATCTGTGGTAGAACCATGCAGCCCGCACTGGCTTTTTATTGTAGTTTGCTTTTGAAAACTATATCAGTGGTTGTGAAGTTGTTTTTGAACACTTCAACACGCACACACATCCACTAATTTGGTAATTGCCATGAACCAATAGCCTGAAGGTGTTTAGGAGCCAAAATGAACTCTCCCAAACAGTTTCGATCTGCCAAAATAAGCTCAAAATAAACTTCATTTAAAATAAATTTTAGTTTGTTCTTCGATTTAGATTGAAGCATACCAGGACCTTACTACTGTGTATATCAATAATTTCATTCAACAGATTTTTGTGGTTATAATACAAAATACGCTTGCAATTCTTAATAATGATTGTGATAATACTTGTTATTGTGACTATTGTTTTTTTTTACCCTATTCACCTGTAGTGTCTTTCCTTAAAGCAACATTTCCATTTCCATTTCAAGATGCTCAGAAACTATTTGTCAAGAAGAAAGCCTATAAATCCATTATTTATATAAATCTGAGAGAGAAGAAAGTGTTGAAAAGAAATGACACAGTTCAGAGTTATAGATTTTTTCATCTGTTGTGTAATTTAATTGCATCGCCTTTTCAATGTAAACATGCCTTTTTCACACAGTACAAAATCGATATCAGCTAGAAAGTACAGCAGACAGTAGTTTGTATTATATGCATAACTGATACATTCAGTGAGAAATATGTGCTTTAGGTTCTGATAGATTGCACTGGGCTCAGACTGAGCCCTGGTTAATGTTACAGCAAACACTTTAAAATGTTCCCAAAGTTAGCACAGTACAAGGGCTGTGTCTCATGTAAGTGTCTGGGAGCTGTTTTTCTAGGTTTTGGGTTTATACCAGCAAGGCTAAAACATTATTGCAGTTTCTATAAAAAGACTGAACCTGACTTCTACAATAAAGACAAAGATACTGCACTCATTACAGGCCTGTGTCTGCCAATGCCAGAACTTCACTGTGAAATAAAGGTTTGATATTTAGTTCAGATACCGTCTAGACTACCACAACTTTTTTAGCTTTTTAGCAACTTTTTTATGTATGTTACATAAACAAAGAAATTAAAAATATGCATAGGCAAAATATTCCATTTGAAAACAAAAATAAAATCAATCAGTCTAGTTAACCGTGTGATGTTACTATGTGCTTTATTCAATGTTAAAAGAGAGTAATGTGAGTTTAAATATATCTTCATAAGACCTTTGCAGCCATATAGTAAGCAACCATGTATAATTTACCTCACATCTTGAGAATAGATTGAAAGAAACAAGTGTTAAAACTTTGGACTCTGAGTGAACTTTGAGTGAACATACATATATTACATGACAAAAAAAGGTGTTTGTCACTCAGTATATACTTTCAGTATTATTATCAATTATCATCTTTATGGATTGCTCGCAGAAAGAGACAGCTTCTTCTGATTAGCTGCGATTTTTGATGGATTTTGTTGCATCTCATAGCTGTGTTGTGTCTGGTGTGGACAGACAAATTGCTTGTTGCTGAAATGTTATTGCAACACGTCTGGTTAAGGTATGGCGTAATACTTTTGTTTGTTCACAGTGTTAACATTCATGTTTTCTTCACTTTTAAGATCTGAGGTAAATTACACATAGCTGCTATAAAAGTCACGCAATATATTCAGAGCCACATTAAACCCTTTTTTAGATTAAAAAGCACATAATCTTTCATAATCTTGCACAATCCATAATTTTCCTATTTCGTATGCTGTTGTTCCAGCCATAATGTTGCAGAAATAGAAATAGTTTCTAAAACAGTATCCCCATCACGTGGAACAGATTTGCGTATTGTTAGGACAGTGCTACAGTATTCACAAAACATCAAAATGATTGGGACAGCGAATCAACGTGAAGAAAGTGTGTTTTAGTTACCGGTGTGGGGTAAGATAGCCACAGATAAACATTTAATAAAGAACAACTGTTTCAAAAGGCAAAATGCTCAGTGACAAACTAGAGAACTATATAAATGTTTGGAACCATTTGGTGAGTGTGTAAATGGTGAATAAATGAATAATGTGACCATGCATGAACCACAAAACCAGTCTTGTCCTTTTTAAAATAAAGATTTATACATCAATTATACTGGATAAATACAATTTTTACTGATGTATACTTTGCTAGGATAGGACAAAATTTGGCTGAGAGATGACTATTTGAAAATCTGTAATGTGATGTCTAAAAAAACAATAATACTGAGAACATCCCCTTTAAAATGGCCTAAGTGAAGTGCTTAGCAATGTACATTAATCATCAAAATATGAGATTTGATATGTTTACAGTGGGAAATAACATTTCTGTTTTTTGACAATAATTTTGACATAAACAGTACACTCAAAAAATGACTTTTTCTGCTTGTTTAAAGTTGAAACAACACAATTCTTAAGGTTTTTTTGGGATAAGCTAATTGTTTTATTTTCAATCCACTTAAATTTGTAAAAACAATTAAGTTAACTTAACTGATTTTTGTTGGGAGAGCATGAAGAAATTGTGTGAAAGTATTTTTTACAGTGTATATTTTTGGATATTGCAACATACAGTAAGATTTGCGGTCCATGATCACATGAACTACTTTCCTTGTATGCTTACACAACAATGTAATACATAAAGTAAGAATAAACTCAAAAGTGGTTTAAAAAGAGAAACAAAATCAATCAATCAGTCAACCAATCAGTCTCAGAAATCAAATGCATACTGTACATTATCAGGTGGTCCAGTGAAGCCCATACTACAGATGCTCATGAGTAAAAAAAACAACAACAACAAAAACCTGGCTTGCTCTTTAAACTGAGGGTCAGGACCATTCAGCAATGGCTACATTTACTTGCAACCAAATAATCCATTAGTAATCAAGAGTGATGGCTCCACCAGACTGAAAAGCTTTCATGTAAACACCTTAATCAATCCAACTGAGCTCAAACTGAATTAAGTAATGATCAGACTGGATGGAGTGGTGTAGAACTTTTCTAGTCCGATCAAGAGGACAAGTAAGCACTTGATCGGACTGAAAATCAAAACTGGAAAATACAGTTGCATGGGCAATGACTTAAGCTACGTTCACACTGCAGGCAAATGTGGCCAGAAGTTGTTGTTGTTGTTGTTGTTTTTTTGCCCACATGTGACTCAGATCTGTTTTTGTCATGACAGTGTGAACAGCCCATGGATTCTAATCATTTAAATTCAGATTTGCGCCACTTTCATATGTGATATTAATCCTACACAGATCTGATTTTTACAATGTGACCACAGTGTGAACGGTTATGTCAGAATTCATGTGACTTTTAAATATTTTTCAATCGATATGCATCATTATTCGGTAGATTGGCTCATGTCACAAATATCCTCTACTCCTCAAAAGCTGCTGATGTGATGTAGCAGACTGGCATGCAGGGCAAAAAAAAAAAACACCCCAAAGCGTTAAGGTTGTTCATTTTGGCTGTTTTCTTAAATGACAACTGGCATTCATTACCTGATTAACCATTAACCTACCATTTAGTTAGATTAAATATTCCACCATAATAAAATTGCATATATAAAACAAAATATATTTCACTAAAATAATAATGCATAAAAAAAGAAATATGAAAGAAAAACTGCATTACAAATCTCTGGGATATGTTTAAATTTTGTAACAAAGAAACAGGTGAACATCGATATAGACACTGATAGATATAGGCTACGTTTCAGTTTCATTTTGATTGGTTTTGACTGGATATAGCCTATGCTGTTTATAACGAACTAAAATGAATTAATAGTCATTTATCGGACTCGGCAAACATTATTAGTTTGAACACTCATAAACCCGGCATGGGCCAACCTTTACACTTCTGTCCACTGCGGCTGCTCATTAACCCTTTTGGGTTCACTACACCAGTGGTTAGAGAGACGCACACCTCGCTTGTCATATAGATCACAAACTATCAGTGTTTTCAATCACAAAACACTTATTTTAGGTTTCAGATACTGAAATAAACAGCAATTGGCCAACTAGCAAAACAACTATTTACAGTTCATAAAATACACGCAGTTGTCTGTGAAAACGGCAATAATAATCATATAAAACAAAATCTGATAACGTTCTTTATGAACATCATAGTCACATTGTGTAGACTTTGAAAAATGTGACATTTTATGTTGTGTATAATATCACTGTTGCACAAACGGGTCACTTTAGGACCATGATCTGTTCATGCTGGAAACCTGACTATGGTTACATTTATAACAGCAATGTGAACAGCTTTGCAATAAAAAAAAAAAAAAATCAGATCTGTGACAAAAATCTGATTTGAGCACTAAGCCTCACTCTGTAAAAACTCTGCTGGGGTCCACACAATCGATTTGTGTTGGATCAACATGAAGGATTTAAGTTAGCTTATTATTCATTCATTCATTTTCCTTCGGCTTAGTCCTTCTTTTATCAGGGGTCACCACAGCAGAATGAATCGCCAAGTTAGCTTATTAGTTTTTACAAATTTAAGTGGACTAAACATAAAACAATTAATTTGTCCCACCAAAAAATAAAGAATTGTGTTGCTTTAACTCATTTTAAATAAGTAGTTTGAACAAACAGCAAACGTCATTTTTTGAGTGTGAACATAGCCAAAGATATGCTGTAAAGATGTGTGTAACAAGCTGTTTTTGTAGAATGATGTGTAATAAATGACTGTCACGTTATTTTAAAATGATCCTTCCACTTGTGAAGAAAAACAAAACCAGTTCAATCAGTCCTAGCCTATGATACGTATTTGTAGTTGCCTACAATATTTCACAAATGCGTTTTTTTCACAAGCGCTCCATTTACTGGATCTGTGGCGAGATTCATATCTCTAGCATAAATTTTACATTAGCCTCTCTCATCTGTCAAACAGTTAAACAAGCAGCTCCTGAATGACTCATCAGATTAGCTTAATCAATGACAGCATGTTTGTCCAAAAATCCTGTCTAGTGTGACCAGGGAGGAGCTAATTATGGATGAAGTATGTCAGTGTTTCTGAAGATGCGGGACTGCAGTCGGCTGCATGCTGGATCAACAGTAATGGAGTTTATATGAGTGAGGGATAACAAGCAAACTCTCATCTGATTTATTTATTTCATTTAAACTCTCAAAAATATATAGTCAAGCAGCCTTTGAGATTGTAACTGGAGAATTGTTGGCAATAAAATGCTCTTAAACAAACTTTAATGAAACAGTTTTGAATAATAACATACATTATATCACATTATCTCTAAAAATATTGTTCATATGTGTATTTAGGGACATTGTGTATTGAAAATAGTAACTTAAAGACCTGTTTCTGACTCCTGAACTATACATTCAGCATTAAAATTCAATTATAATAAAACAATTAAGTCTATTGTCATCTTTTTTGAGTGTTTACTCTATAAAGTTATATAAAAACATTTATTTTCTGTATTATTTGTAATTTCAGCACTAATCAAATACAATTTGTGTCTGTCCCAACATTTTGGTCAACTCTGTTACAACAGTTATAAAAAGGCATAATAATCTTTAAAAAATAAAACGGATAGAAAAAGCCTGTAACTTTGGAAGGCATAGAGGCATGTAATTATTCCTCTCTCATTAAAGTGTTTAGGATACACCAATAGTAGTTTAAAACATTTTTTTAAACGTTGTTACTGTGGTATTTCAGCGCATTTCTCATTTACTTTTTAAAAAGTAATAATATGATGAAATACATAGAATTCTGTTTTAGATATGCCATGTGGTATCTGGTTTGAGGTTAGCATCTTGAAAAGAGTAAACTCTGTTATTGTCAACTCTGTTAGTGGTTTTAAACGTTTAACAATAAGTTAAACTACAAGAACAGAATCAAATGATCAAATGTTCTCTATCACATTTAATAATTTTGTATTCTTTTACATTAATAGAGTCATTTTACATTTTTTGTATGCCATTCCAGTTAAATGGAAATTAATGAAAAATGCTTGAAACGTACCCACAGTTCTGGAATACGTCTTTGAGTATTGAATATTTGTTTTTAGGGACATTTAGTACAATAATCGAATTGAGTACCTAAATTGACCTTAGATTTCCAATTGACAATCTGAGTTCTTAAACCAGTTGTGAGCCATCGCTCAAATTTGGTGTTGTGTGAATGTCATGTGATTTTACAGGGAGATGTCAAACAGCACAAGCAGATGAGAACAATTGTGTTGTTGTCCCTTTGCCTCTATGTCTCAGGACAGAAGGAGATCCATTTTGAAGCATTTCATGCCTCAGAGAGCAGCCTTTAAAACACGTCTGTTTTCTATTGAAATCTCCTTTATCTTTAAATAGTGCTTGAGCAATGATGCATTCAGAAGAGCTCGCCTCTCCTACATTGAATTATTGTATCTTTCTTTATTAAACCTTGAGGAGCCCTACTGAGGAAGTTCTTGAAAAAAATATCACCCCCTCGATCTGTCCACCCTCTAATCCACTCTCACGCCCATTCATCACAGACTTTCATTAATTCTGTTAAATAGCCTAAGTACTTCGGTGTAAGCAGATGCTTAAAGCTGACAAACCACATAAGAATACCAGACCAAATTACCTGCTTTCGAGACCAATCAAACTGCTTTTTTTCCACCAAACGATCAAGGTAAATATTTTAACATTACGGCCAGATTTCCATTTCAAGGGTCCGACACACACACAAAAATAATTTGTTAATTAATTAATAAAAAAAAAACACCAGCCACAAAACTAATAAAAAATCCAATTTTGTACTACACCAGTGTGTGTTTTTTCCCTTTCCATGACAGTAAATGAAAACTATTGGCAGTGAAAATCTACAAATAACTTTAAAAAGCACCACATGACAAAAATCTGTGGTTCTCAACAAGTGTGCCATGGTCCAATAAGGGGCTCAACAAATGTTTAAGATGACATAAAATAAATTCAAGGTAATTGCAAGATTATTTGTTTTAATGTGTTAAATGTTTAATATTTATCTAGCAAATGACAAATAAATAAAAAAGGCTTAGAGCCTGGAGAATATCATTTTGTACAATGGAGGGCCTTGTAGTGAAATAAATAGTAACAACTATTTTTAATAATATAATATAATATAATATAATATAATATAATATAATATAATATAATATAATATAATATAATATAATATAATATAATATAATGGTGCCGCGGTGGCTCAGTGGTTAGCACTGTCACCTCACAGCAAGGAGGTCGCTGGTTTGAACCCCAGCTGGGTCAGTTGGCATTTCTGTGTGGAGTTTGCATATTCTCCCCGTGTTCGCATGGGTTTCCTCCGGGTGCTCCGGTTTTCCCCACAATCCAAAGACATGCGCTATAGGTGAATTGAAAAAGCTAAATTGCCTGTAGTGTATGTGTGTGAATGTGAGAGTGTATGGGTGTTTCCCAGTGCTGGGTTGTGGCTGGAAGGGCATCCGCTGTGTAAAACATATGCTGGATAAGTTGGCGGTTCATTCCGCTGTTGCGACCCCTGATAAATAAAGTGACTAAGCTGAAGAAAAATGAATGAATAATATAATATAATATAATATAATATAATATAATATAATATAATAT
>CAIGQW010054063.1:7456982-7523864 GCA_903798125.1 Danio choprae | reverse complement strand
AGTCATCCTTAACATGTATACATTTTTAATATTTGTGGAACTGGACAACCAAACCAGTTATAAGTGTCTTTTTTTTTTTAAATTGAGATTTATAAATCACCTGAGAGCTTTCCATTGATGTAGGTTTGTTAGGAAAGGATTTGGCCAATGGTTTTAGTTTTTAGTACTAATACACATTATTAAATACACTCATTAAAATTTTTATTTTATTAAATTAAATTGAATTTTGATATATTTACAAAAGGAAATGTGCTAAATATTTTCATGGAACATGATCTTTACTTAATATTCTAATAATTCTTAACATAAAAATAAATAGATACAGGTTGACCTAACCTGAGGTTTTAGTGGTACAGGGTTACATGCATCCTAACATTAATCTGTGACCTAAAATCAGCATATCTGTAGAGTATCAGCTGCACAGGATTTGTTTTTATGATATATGTACTGTATGTGAATTAATTTGGTACTTCAGTGTACAGTAATCTGTAAATTATGGTCTTGTTGGGCAGGTTGTTGTTGGGCATATTGTTATGATGCTGCATACACCCAGGCAATTGACAGAACGCAATATATATCTTCATAATGCAGGAAATTTGATACATGAACATATATCTCAGATTATTACAAGAAAATGCAGTACATATTACAATACATGCCTTTGTTATTGCAATATGTTGTGTTAAAAATGAGAAGTTTATCTTATAACACCTTGCTCAGCATGGCACAAAACCTTGAAAGTAAATCTTTTCCAAAGTTCTGAACTTCTTGTAACATGTAGGCTACTTTAGTAAATGAGCACAATCTGATTGGTTCAGACTCTTATAGACCTCACGTTTTATGTATGTATTGTTAAATCAGTTATTGTTTATTATACACAAAACCATGAAAATAAAGCTTGTTTCTCCAAAGTTCTGATATCATTTCTTGTAATGTGTACTTCACAACATGAGAAAGATCTGACTGGTTCAAGACATCAAGAAATGTGTTGTTTTAACAGCATTATAGTTTCCATAAGAACTTTGTGTTTTATGTATTGTTGAATCAGTTATTGTTTGTCTCCCAAAACTGTAAATTACCTTCTCATTTACTCTCCCTCATGTGGTTTTAAACCTTTATGACTTTCTTTCTTTAGTTGAACACAAAAGAGCATATTTTGAAGAATGCTAGTTGCTAGCACCCATCGACTCCCATTTTTATTTTAAATTACCGTGAAAGTAAATGGATGCCAGCTACCAGCATTTTTCTAAATATCTTCTTTTGTGTTTAACAGAAGAAAGAAACTCAAATAGGTTTTGAACAGGTGAATGGTAAGTAAATGGTGACAGAATTTTCAATTTTGGGAGAACTTTCCCTTTAACTGCTACAAAAAAAAGGTTAAATCCTTATATATTCATGATCAAGACGCGTATACTGTGCTAATAAAAATGGTAGCTTACAAAAAGATAATTAATATGTACAGTATGTGCATATACAAAGCATACAGTATATCTTTATTCATATTTCCAAATACATGTTGAGTCCCTCCACTGGTCTGATGTTAATGTTAACACAGCTTTTATAAACCAGGGGAAATAACTTTAAACAAACAACCATTTACATGTTTACACTATAAGAAAGTATAGGGAAACTTGAAATATAAAAACGTTTGGTAAAGTTTTCTCATTTAAATCAGAATATTTTTTATTGACACAATTGAATGTGGTCTAGTCTTTGAAATATATATGGCTGTGCAGTAGCTTCAGTTGTCATGGCGACAGTAGAATTCTTTAGCAGGTGAACATGTAAACTTTAGAACAGTGGTGTGAAGAAAGCAGAAATTGTGGCTGGTTGTTTTTGCAAGCTCTTTCGGTTTACGTGTTGAAGTCTGGAATTCCAAACATGCATCAAATCACCATGTAGAATAATGCTCTATCAAGTGCAGAATTTCACGATAAGTCCTGTGAGCGTTTTCAAGGCTCTTCACTGCTTTAGAGACTCTCAGAGTCCCTCAAATACTGCTTCAAGCTTGGTACAAAAACGATATGGTTACTACGTAACCCTCGGTCCCCGTGGGGTAACAGAAATGCTATGTGGAAACTTCCACTATGGGGATTTCGTCAGAAAGCCAATCATCTGAAGATGGTTCGATGGTTACGTAGTAACCATATCGTTCCCCAGCGGGAGGGGAACTACAATGCTATGTGGAAACTTCCACTATAGGGAAATGTATGGAAAATGCCACAGTGATTGAACCTTACCACATCGCTGGTGAGAGGATTGCCAGGCACCAGCGTGAGCGCACCATCATCACCAGATACGCAGCCCTCCGACATGTCCCCTGGAACTTGCTTACCTTACTTACCTGCTAAGGTTTATTTATATTTTTTTGGGGAGTCGTACAAAATGCACCTAGTTAAGTTTCTAGGAATTTTAAAATATTTTTCCTCAATACAATTTCCTCATTCACCACTGTTCACCAGCACACGTGAAGAAATCCGCTCCACTCAAAGATTATAAAATCTTGCAAATGTATTAGGTGTCGCCCAGCCTACAGATATCTGTAAGCAGCCTACAGATGTCTACAGATATCTGTTAGAGATGTGCCGCATGCTAACGCCCAAGAAGAAGCGATGCTCCTAGTGAAGTGCGCTCTCATTACTGGAGGACACTGTTCGCCCTGGCTTAGATAAGCGAGGGAGATGGCATCCACTATCCAGTGGGCCAACCTCTTCTTGGATACGGCACTTCCCTTCTGCCGACCCTCGTAACAGACAAAGAGCTGCTCAGAGGATCTAAAGCTCTGAGTGCGGTCCACATAAATACACAGAGTGCAAACAGGACACAGCAATGAAAGGGCTGGGTCTGCCTCCTCCGAAGGCAGCGCTTGCAGGTTCACTACCTGGTCTTTAAACAGTGTGGTAGGAACCTTGGGCACATATCCAGGCCGGTGTCTCAGGATTCTGGCCCAAAATTTCAGGCCCGAATCACTGACCGAAAATGCCTCCAGGTCCCCGAAGCTCTTGATCGATGCCAATGCGATCAGCAAAGCTGTCTTCAGGGACAGAAATCTCAAGGATACTGAGTCGAGTGGTTTGAATGGAGCTCCGCGTAGGCTCGTAAGCACTACGGAAAGATCCCAAGAGGGCATGAGAGGGGTTGCGGGGTGGATTTAATTGCCTCGTGCCTCTGAGGAGCTGGATGACGAGGTTATGCCTTCCCACGGCGCCGCTATCCACCACGTCATGATGAGCGGAGATGTCGGCGACGTACACCTTAAGTGTGGAGGGTGACAGCCTGCACTCCAGTCTATCCTGAAGGATAAAAAGCACAACGCTGAACTGACATGTTTGTGGGTCTTCTCAGAGAGAAGCACACCATTTAGTGAATAGACTCCACTTCAGGGCGTAGGCATGCCTCGTGGAGGGTGCTCTAGCCAAAGTGATGGTGTTAACCACCGCAGCCGGTAGGTCACCTAAGTCTTCCGCGCTCCGTCTATGGACCACACGTGGAGGTTCCAGAGATCTGGGCGCGGGTGCCAGATGGTGCCCTGTCCTTGAGAGAGAAGGTCCTCTCTCAAAGGGATTCGCCAGGGAGGGGCTGTCGCGAGGAGAGAGAGTTCTGAAATCCAGGTCAGCGCATCTATGCCAAGGGAAGCATCGCCAACTGCTTGCCAATCACCAATTGATACACTGCCAATAGCTCCAGGCAGTTGATATGCCAATGCATCCGGGATCCTTTCCACGGACCCACGGCTGCATGCCCGCAACACATGGCCCCCCAGCCCGTGCTGGAAGCATCTGTCGTCACGACAACATGCCTGGACACTTGATCTAGAGGCACACCAGCCTGTACAAACGCAGGCTCCGTCCAGGGGCTGAGGGCGTGGCGACACAGCGGAGTGACAGTCGCCCAGTGTGTGCCCACGTACCATGCTCGTCTGGGGACCCAATCGTGAAGCCAATACTGAAGCGGTCTCATATGGAGCAATCCGAGCGACGTGACCGCGGCTGCGGAAGCCATATGCCCCAGGAGCCTCTGAAATAATTTCAGTGGGATCACAGCTCTCCTGTCGAACTCCTTTAAACAGGTCAGCATCAGCTCATGGTCATGGTGATTGAGTCCAGCTCCACACTGAGAAAAGAGATGCTCTGCACAGGGGCGAGCTTGCTCTTTTCTCGGTTGACCCGAAACCCCAGCAGATCAAGGTGTCTAAGCACCCTGTCCCTGTGCACAACCAATGAGCTAGAATCAGCCAGTTGTCGAGATAATTGAGTATGCGGATGCCCGCGAGCCGAAGGGGCGCTACGACACCCTCCGCGGGTTTTCACCAAACTTTTCCCACCACTTTTCTTAGGTACGATGAAGTACGAGCTGTAAAACCCGCTCCTCATCTCAACTGGAAGGACCGACTCGATTGCATCCTTTGCCAGGAGGACAGCAATCTCCTAGCAGAGGAGCCCTCTAAGACTGCGTGAACTCACTGTGCACTTCCGGGAAGAAGGGGACGTGAGGCTTGGAAGACTTGGCCTTCTTCTTAGCCTCCACGTAACACCCATCTAGTCGGTCCGGCCATGGGGCTGGGGTAGAAATCATCTCCAGACCCACCGCCGAAGCAGCCCAGGAAAGCACGGCCATCATATCTGCTTCCAGATCCGGCACCTTGCACACCACCCAGAGTGGGTCCGGATCCTCGTCAGAAAATGATAGCGCACCCTCCAATGCAGCGATGGATCTGGTCCTCCGTGTCATCAAGTGAAAGGGCGACCATCCGGGAGGATTAGATTAGATCGAAGATTAGATGGAGCGCGCTGAGGAGTGAGGGGTCCGCGAGCCCGAGGGCAGTGGATTGACCCCTACTGTAACCCACAGATCTGCCCAAGTGCCAACCGACTTGCGGGGGACAACAGGGGTGGTTGCATTAACATGCTGAACCTCCAGACATGCCACGCAGTGCTCGTGCCCATCATCTGGGGACAGGGAACCACCGCATCCAGAAACGCACGGTCGGAACGACATCTTTAAAAAGACGCGTTATTCGACCGTGTTGCTCTTTTAGGGAACTTGCTTTTACTATACAAACCGCTCTTGTAGAACCGGACCAGAGAAACGCCAGGGATGGAAGAATGGACCCAGCTCGACCCAGCTTCACCTGTACCGCATGTCTTTGGAATTGTGGTGGATACCGGAGCACCCGGAGGAAACCCACGCGATCATGGGGAGAACATGCAAACTCCACACAGAAATGCCAACTGACCCAGCCGGGGCTCAAACCAGCGACCTTCTTGCTGTGAGGCGATTGTGCTACCCACTGCACCACTGTGCTGCCCCTAATTAACTTTAATTAATTAATTTTTAAAAAGATATTCTTCTTAAAGGCAAATCTGAGATTACTTTTTTTTATTAAGAATTACACATACAAACTTCTCAGAATTTATCTTAAGAAATTGATTAACTTGCAGCATATCTTAAGAGGAGCTGAGCTCTAACTTTTATCATTCTAGGAATCATAACAGTATAACTGCAGAGTCTGGCCTAACATAACCATAACTCTCCCCATAACAATAACTCATCCATGTCCTTCGCCTACCCTACAGTATGTCTCGCATCAAAATCAAGGATGTCAAAAATGACTACCAGACAAAGCATTTAAACGAGAAAGCACCGCTCATGTCAACAATGAGTCCCATTGGTAGCCAGCGAGTGGGCCAGCAGAATGGCACTGGCTAGAGAAGTCCACAGATGGCAAAGGTAACGCCGAGGATTTGTTCCTTTCAAATCGCTGACTACAGCAGAGGCTGTAAATAAGCCTGAATAGATTTATGAGCAGCCCTCCTGTATGTCTCTGCAAGGTATCAGGGTGGACCATTAGATACAGTTCTGTGGACAGAGATAGGGGATTATGCTGAAGATAGAGATACAGATACAGATAGGGCGAGGGCATGAAAGCATCGGCTGACATGTCTATTTATTATTTAGTCAGAGATTTATGCTACAATTTGCTCGGATGGCGATAGAGAGCCAGAGCGTGGGTTTGATGGAAGCTGAAATTAGTTTAAAATAGTCAATATGCTTTAAATGGTCAGAAGAGAACAGTGAGGAGGTGTAAAGGGATTGATTTAAATTTTAAATTAGTATTAAATTAAGATCCATTTCAGAGTCAGGAAGATGCTTTTATTTTCCTATGACCTATAATTCTAAAACTCACTAAAATAATGTTTCCGTCGCATTAGGTTATTTTCTATTATGAGATTTGCTGTATTCCATACATCCAAATGACATGCCTTAAAATACAGATTAATGGCTTATGAGATGAGTCACAGTACTTTGTACATTTTAAGAAATCCTGTCAGTTTAGCTTTTTTATTATTATTGTTATTGAAGAGATTCTGAAATTGTCTGTGAATGAATTATGAATGGGATTTATGCATATTGATATATTTTTTCTGGTTTCGAGTACTAAATCCACAAAGGTGAGATACAGTAAGCAAGGACTGAATTGATGAAGAACGTAACGTAATAACAATTTTAAAATGAATGTTGTAAAATATTAATATAAAAAACATTAATAATAAAAACGGCTGATTCCAGACTGAACAGTACTAGAGGTTTCACGATTTTAACTATAAAAAATATATATAATTAAAAATGTAACTAAATTAATTAAAGTTTTCGATCCTTAAAAGTGGAGATAACAATCTGTTTATATATGCCCAAGGTTGTGACTGACATACAAAGGTGTAAATTAAAAATCATCTTCCAATATGTAAACACAATAAAAGTGTAAATGAAACACTTTGAAAAGTACAGGATATGAAATCATTTCCAAACCTAGGTTGTGCTTCTAAGTTGTTAGTAATTTAAATGAATTCTTTTAAAAGTTCATAATACAGGCATGTTGCCACAGATTTATATAATTCAAACACCCATTAATTATAATGTACTTTTTACTCTCTAGCAGTGACGCATCTTACGTGGAACAGCCTTTTTTTATGCATTCTGAGCTGGGCAAGTCTTGCAATATGTACACAGATATGACTGAACACACAAAGCAATGGCTGTATGCAATTTCCTATGAAATATTTCCTGACCAGTTTATGCACTTTGCCACATACTGTCTGTTTATAGAGCACTAAATCCATGTAACTGTGGTATCCAGACAGGAACTGATAAAGAAAATACATCAGATCAAAAAAAAAAGTAATCAATCTTATAATGATAATGATAAAAAGCCTTTTTTTTTTAAAAACAAAAAAAACAAATTTTGACTAAAAACACATATCTATGGGGCTATTGTCCGTAGTGTATGTGTGTGAATGAGTGTATGGATGTTTCCCAGTGATGGGTTGCAGCTGGAAGGGCATCCACTGTGTAAAACATATGCTGGATGAGTTGGTGGTTCATTCCGCTGTGGCGAACCCTGATTAATAAAGGGACTAAGCCAAAAAGAAAATGAATGAATGAATGAATGAATGAATGAATGACACATACAGTATGTATGAATGGAAAATAATCCAAATAACTTTAAAATGATCTCTTAATTTTTTCACTTTTGTGATTCAGACAAAAACACACTGTAAAAATATATGTAAAATATCCGTTTCTGTGTTTTGTGATTAATGTTTTTTCCCTGTTTATTTATGCTTTTGAATTGCGTTATGAGACCTCCAACAACTTTTGATGCTGAAAAGTAAAAAAAAAAGTAATTTAACAATTTGAAGTGATAAATGGTCTGTATTGGTGTTGCAAATTATGGCACAAAACCTGGTAATAAACTGTCAGTACTTTTTCTGTTTTTACGAGCTTATATATATTATTTTCTATACAATACATTGTTTCAATTCATTAAAATGCCAATAAACATCACTTTGTTAAACGAAAGAGAATTTCCAACATTAAAAGTTGACAAAGAAGAGAAAAAAGTCCCATAATTCACAACGTAAATAAACGGAAAATACCTGTGAATCACAAAATACTAAAACTTCATTAACAGATATATTTTTTACAGTGCAAAAATGATTTGCAAGATGTTTTTATGATGGATTCAGCAATTTATTTAAAGTAGCTAATTCTGAAATAAATGTATATATTTGTTAAAAAATGTAAAACCTTAATATGCCCAATCAACCACAGTAAACAAGCCTTCTCACGATAGCTAGAAATAGGATGAGTTTTATGATTGTGTTAGAGGTAAACAACGTTCTCGTAGAAATTGTACTCTTGAGCCAGGAGATATGTGGCAACACACAAAGCTAAAATAAGCCAGAGCAATAACATTATAAAAGATCTGCCTGTCCCGCACTCTCACACTGCCCTCCACTCTGTTTCTCTTCTGTCTTCACCTTTTTATTTATAGCGACATTTTGCAACTACTGTACACCTCTTTCGTCTATTTGTTTGTTTAAGCGAGCATCAAGAACTGAGAGGTCAAATAAGCAAAGCATGCAATGTTTATGTCTTGAGTGGATGAACCAGAGAAAGAAGCCGCGCACTACAGGCCCCATATAACACTATAATTAGCTCTGCGCGGATGATTTTAATGAGTGTGAGGTTTGACAGTGAAGCTTTCTAGCTCAAATGATTTCGTTAGGCTTGTGTTTATTCCAGTGTGTGGGTTTTAATGTGCGTCCCTAAGGATGGCTGGTCAGCACTGATTATAGTAACAACCCCCTTGGCCTGTCCAAATAACAGTCATCTGTGCCACACTGTTTGTTATTTTGCTCAAGTACTATATATATATATATATATTCAAGCTGAAAATGACAGCCAAGGATTCTTTGTTTGTTGTCATGGACTAGCATCGCTAAGCGAAGGAACTCAGCTGGATGATTTGATTAATGTACACTACAGTGGAGATTAGAATTAGAGAGCAATTTATAAACACTTGATTTTTTTGAAACTTTCTGTTGCATGCATAGGTATATTTTTGGGAATAGTCAAATATGCATTGTCATTGTCATGCATTCTGAATGAGTTAAAATTATTATTGGTTTTTATTTTATGACAAAAATCTTTCAAATATTAAAAGGATAGTTCACAACAACAAAAAATTTTATTGATTAATTTTACAAAAATTTACTTACAAGATATTTTGAAAAAAACTGGAAACCTGTAACCATTTACATCCATAGTATTTCCATAGTAGGAAAAACAAAAACTAGAATTTTCTTTTCACTAGTGTCAAAGAACCATCAACTCCCAGTAGTGTAGACCAAACTTTTTTTAAACTCGATACAGTGTAAATAAACTCATTCGTAGTGTTGTACAAGTAACTCTTTTAGGAGAGTTCTTTTAGTTCCCAATCGCAATGGTTTTTCTCTTCTAGTTTGCTTTTGAAAACACTGTCGGTTGGGTTTAGTGAAGGGAGTGTGTGGGTCAGTCAATATAAAGCTTATTTATTTTGCACAAGTCCACTGGCTTCTCTCACGGATGCGCACAAATTCGCAGTAATGTCCACATCGGCCACTGGTGGATTTACGAGAAATAACACGTATGACAAAATGTGCCACAGTAATGCATTTGAGATTGTCAAAAATGCCCATGGTGCCTTCTAGTAGATTTGTGAAAACAAAAACGGCAAGAAAGCATAGTCCAGTGTACATATTTGTCGGTTCTCAAAAGTGTAGTCATAAGCACATATTTCCAATGAGCCTGGCCTGCAATATGTTCAATCATTTGGAGTTGATTTTAACTCTGTTAGAGTTAACGCCACTAATTTTGCAGTGCATATTTATTACCAAAAGAACAATTTGCATCAGTCCTCCAGATGAGTGTTGCATATCTTGAATGTTGTACAGTCTGACATAATGACATCTGAGAACTTACAGTGTGACATGGGAATCACGTTTTGCACAATTGCACAGTGTGAGCCAGGCTTCCTTTTGATCAGAGTTCTTTTTCAATCGACTCATTTATTCTGTGCTTTAGAATGAATGCTACTTGTGGAAAATGCTTTAAAAACTGCTTGTTTACTCCTGTTAGGGTTACTTCAAATTGTAGGTTGTTCTCTATTTTCAATCTCTAATGGGACTCCTGAATCCTACTGTACAGTCATTATAAATATTATTGCAGCATTCAATAATTAATTTGCATATATCATCGTAAATGGAAGAGGGCTTGTTGTCACGAGCCGTTTAGCAAATCCTACAAACATGATGGCTCACTTCTACCTGTAGGTTGGACAGGTAAGATCTTCCTTTTACCTTTAGCTGATCGTTCTGGTAAAGATTCATAACTTCACATCTGCCACGTGCTGTTAAACCTTGTGAAGAGTCAGAAATCAGCAGTGGTCGAAAGGCTGCTCCCTTGACTCTACAGCCAGCTCTCACTACCGATAATATATGAAAAATGGACCTGAAATTATAAAAAAATGAAGTAATTACAGCAACAGTATAAAATGGTTGCAAATCTAGCCTTAATTAAACTGTCACTCAATATGTAATGGCTAGTTCGGGACCAAATGTTGGTTTATGAACATATATTAACAATAAATTAAACTAATTTGAATATTTTATATTTTTTTGTGTTAAGTCACAAGATGATGATTATGATGGTTAGAGACTGCATGTTCTACTTAATATAAATGAGTTAAAATAAAAATAAAATAATAAAATCTTAAAATTATAAATCAATAACAAATTAAATTGATATAAATAAATGATAAAAAATAATGTTTTGATCATTTTGTATCATATACTTTACTTATTAATATCACAAATGTGTGACACTTACATATCGTTTTCATTAAAAAGTAATTTGATTAAAAATGTAAAATACTTTTAAAAATGGGGCGGTGTCCTGACATTTTATCCTACCCATCAGATTATGCTACCAACACTGTATTTGAATGGTTCTGAGTTTGGGGTTAGGGATTGAGTAGGTCAGGGCGATATTACAGCTTCATATCACACTACTCCACATTCAAATCCTCACCTGATTACTAATCACCCGCACTTTTGTGCATCACTTGAATAAACACCCTTGAAGTTTATCCTTCGTCTTCCTTGTGTGACTGTGACAATAGTTGAATTGGGTAGGCTAAATTGTCCGTAGTGTATGGGAGTGTATGGGTTTCCCAGTAATGGGTTGCGGGTGGAAGGGCATCCGCTGTGTAAATGCTGGATAAGTTGGTGGTTCGTTCCACTGTGGCAACCCCTGATTAATAGAGGGACTTAGTGGAAAGGAAAATTAATGAATTTATTTGATCACAAAGGCATGACAGTTAAATATTGTTTTAACTAATGAATATTCATTCATTTATTCATTTTCATTTCGGCTTAGTCCCTTTATTAATCTGGGGTCGCCACAGCGGAATGAACCGCCAACTTATCCAGCATATGTTTTACGCAGCAGATGCCCTTCCAGCTGCAACCCATCTCTGGGAAACATCCATACACACCCATTCACACTCATACACTACAGACAGTTTTAGCTTACCCAATTCACCTATACCGCATGTCTTTGGACTTGTGGGGGAAACCGGAGCACCCGGAGGAAACCCACGCCAACACGAGGAGAACATGCAAACTCCACACAGAAACGCCAACTGACCCAGCCGAGGCTCGAACCAGCGACCTTTTTGCTGTGAGGTGAACGTGCTACCCACTGTGCCACTGTGAGGCCTATTAATGAATATCTATATATTAAATAAATATCAAAGGAATACAATTAATAAACAGAATTAAAAACATATCATCTCTTTCATTTTTTTTTTGTGAACAAAACAAAAGTGAAAACAAACACTGTCCACTGCATTTGTTAGTCTGATATCTGTGTGATAGTCTGTTTTCTCTTCTTCTGTCAATCCCTTGATCCTGGAAGTAAAAGTTACTGAGAAATCATTAATTTAAAACCAAAATCACAACAATATCAAGCCACTGACATGCTTGACTCCGTCCTGAATTTTTGGCTAGCTTTGAATGTGCCGCAGTACTGATGTGAAGTCATTAGAATTGACAGAATGAAGTCAAAGTTATCCTCCAAACTTTCCAAAAAGTGAAGTATCTCTGTGCTGTCTTGACTGTTTCCTTCTCTCCACAATCGTAGCTCTCGCTGCTCCCCTACATGGCAATTATATGAGTGCTGAGTCAACATCTTTTCTTCTCTCAGTTATAAGATAGCAAACACTTGACTGTGGCAGGTAAGCAGTGCTTGCTAAGACCTTTATTACCAGAACTGTCTCCCTGCGAAATGTCACCACGGTGTATTGTTAGAAAGCTAGATTCAAACAGCTGCATAAACATGAGGTTATAGTGCTTTGGCAGACCTGTTCTGCTTGAGTTACTGTAGGCCGAAGAAGCTGTCAGGTCATAGTGACTTGACTAGTTCAGTTATTTAGTACAACATTGCATCACAGAGCAGAAACCAGGTGAACCATTTGCTTAAAAAAATATTCAAATATGTGACCCTGGACCACAAAACCAGTCATCAAAGTCAATTTTTGGAAATTAAAATTTACACATCATATGAAAGCTATATATGTTATTTTTATAAGGGGTTTAAACAATTGTGTGGCAGTCTGTGAATTTATTTTTAATGTCTTGTTTTTGAATCTGCCACTATGCTGACTTATATATATTTTTTATTAAAATCATTTGCATAAAACAAAATTTTTTTGTATATATATTTTTAAATTGTTTAATATATTTAAAACCATTAAAATACCACAACACCATATAATGTACTTTTAATTAAAAAGAAAGATGTAACATTTGATCATTTGAAAACATGCAAGAAGAAAATCTTTATTTGATGTGTAAAATGTTTAAAGTAAGGAACATACTTTAAGTATAGCTGCACAGAATTTGCAAGGTTGTACGAATTATATTTCTTCAACTCTAAACTATTTTAGAGTGCATTTCTTGTCAAATGTTTTAATTTTAATAATGGTTGCTTTAGAGATCTGATTAAAGCAGGGAATAGGCAGAAGGAGAGTGAGTGAGTGAGTGCTTTCGACCTTCATCTGGATTTTATTGTGAGTTTGGAAATTCATTTTCATGACATTGAAATATATTTTACTATATGAAGCTTGAAATATATTTTCCATTTCAAAAACATATTTTATCGAGCCTCGCTGTTACAAAATATATTTAGCATTTTTTAACATTTATCTTGGCCAGAATTTTTTTTTTTTTTTTACCATATGGGAAATACTTGCACCCTCAGCCTGCAGCTGCCGTACAGTAAAACGGCTGTGCTCGGCAGATCTTGATTACCTTATTCCTTGCTTTAGCATTATTTCAACCATTTTCACAGCACATACTTCATCATTTGACAAAAATATGCTGCTAAATGAGAAGTGTGTATTTATTTAGCTTTCTATATACAGACTGTTATTAGCATTGTTTAAATGGGTGTGAAATGTCTTGCTTGAGAGAGAAACTAGGCATTTTGTGCTTCTCATTGCTTCTAAATCCTAATAGTCTCACACATATTTAAGTGGTTTTGTACGTTTGCCAATTACCAGCTTAAAAATAGTCTCTTGAAGAAGTCTGAAGACAAAATGCTAATTTTGGCACGGTGAGGTCTGAGAGCAGGCTTGTGGCAGAAGTCTGGTGCCGTATCTGTTATCAGTCTCACAAAGAGACAATGTTGGCAAGTTCAAGTGTTCTTGGGAACTTTTGTTTATAGGTTGAGAACCCATAATTGCACTGTCAATTCATTTACGTAACCTCAAGATGCAGATATAGCTTTTCTTTATATAATTGAAAGCAAAATGATACATGAATACTTATTGGGCATGCTTTTTAACACTTATTGGGTCCTGTAAATTGTAGCATTATATATTCTATAATAGGCTGATTGTACAATTGTGTTGTCTAATCAGTTCATTCGGCTTTAATTTACATGTCATTGTTTCTTGTCAATTTTCATTTCATTCGTGTTCATTTGTAGTTTCAGTAATAAATAAAATGCATTTTGTAACTGTTTCTACCTTCTGGAGAATCACTCCATATCGCTATAAAAACATTGGGCATTTCTAAGTGTGTTTCACACAGGTGAGTGGGATTGACAAACCTCCTGTAGAAACACTTTCTCTCCATATGCACCGGACACTTTACTTAAGCTCCATCTCACAAGGACTCAATAAGGAAAATGTTTACATGCGAATGTACCACAAACCATGTTGTACTACTTGTCAACCTTAAATGCCTCCATTGAACAATATCTTGCATAATATTGCTATGTATTGTGTAAAAGTATTTAGGTTACGTGTATAGTTAATGTATGGTATATGCATAGTATAGTTAGATTACGGCTCCAAAATATTAGTTATGTATAGGTTTAAAATAGCTCTTACTGTACATCCAGTGTTGTGTTTATATTTATGATTTAAAATATGATTCTCCTGCAAGAAAATGACATATTGTGGTTCATTGTATGTCCACCCATGTAGCGTAATGACAATGAAGGTCAACTTGACTTGAAAAAGCAAGTGACTTGCCCCAAGTTATGTCACTTCCTTGCAGGAAAAGCATTTCCTGACATTGAGGCATGTCCTTATTATTCTCTCATTCATTTGTGCAAAATGTTTGAGATAGGTCTGAATGCAGACTCAGTGCAGTTGCAAGGTGAGCTGCATGCAATGCCAAATAGCAAAGAATTCTGACCCATATTTGGCATAAAGCTGGCACAGCAGGCATTCATCTGGCACTGGCATACAGCATGTGGGCCAACCATGACCCAGGTTTGGTAGAGGTGGCACCATCTTTAAGGCGGCACACAATACTTGGGCCAGATGTAAAATGTAGTATTTGGCCCAGATGTTACTAATTGATATGTGGGCCATGTAAGTTTGGCCTGTCTTGATCTACATTTAAAACCTTTTTAATAATTTTGGAATTATTTTGAGAAAAAGCACACCCATAGCACGCATACAGCGCAATGCTTCATGGGTTTATTAATTTCATTGCAGTCGTGACACACCAACATATCTGGCCCAGTTCAGGCCTAGTTTATTAACTAGGTTATTAACTTGCCTGAGACTTGGCCCAGATATGGTCCATGTTTGGCCCCTGTCTGGAAGCCAGACTTGGTCCAGTCATGTACCGTAATTCACTGCGGCATGTGGGCCAAGCAAAAGCTGATTGTATGGGCCAGAGAAATTTTGCTATATGGGCCCTCACAGTGACGTCACTAGCTCGATTGAGCGCATTGTGTCTGACATTGCATCTCTAAGAGTCTCAGCAAATCCAAGTCTGCATCCAGACACTATTAAAATGTTTAGGGTACACCAATAGTAGATTAAATATTTGGCAACTCTGTTACTGTGATATGTCTCTCAATTCTCATTCACTTTTTAAAAACAATAATATGAAACAAATAAAGGGCCTCACGGTGGCGCAGTGGGTAGCACGTTCGCCTCACAGCAAGAAGGTTGCTGGTTCGAGCCTCGGCTGGGTCAGTTGGCGTTTCTGTGTGGAGTTTGCATGTTCTCCCCGTGTTCGCGTGGGTTTCCTCCGGGTGCTCCAGTTTCCCCCACAAGTCCAAAGACATGCGATACAGGTGAATTGGGTAAGCTAAATTGTCCGTAGTGTATGTGTGTGAATGAGAGTGTGTGGATGTTTCCCAGTGATGGGTTACAGCTGGAAGGGCATCCGCTGCGTAAAACATATGCTGGATAAGTTGGCGGTTTATTCCGCTGTGGTGACCCCAGATTAATAAAGGGACTAAGCCGAAATGAAAATGAATGAATAAATGAATGAAACAAATATATAAAATTCCATGTTATGTGGAATTTGGTTTGATGTTAGCACCTTGAGCTAAACAAAAAATTGGTCAAAAATGTCACCTCTGTTAGTGGTTTAAAAAGTTTACCAATAAACTAAACAACATTTAGTAACAGAATCAAATGTCTTCTGTCACATTTAAGCATTATGTATTATTTTACATGAATAATAGATTTGGTTTTCTGAAATTGTTGTACAGCATATAATTTCAGTGTACGGAAAATAAAGAGAAAAAATAAATGGTCAAATTGGAATTTTGCAATGTCAGTTTCTATGTCAATAAAAAAGTAGTTTACTGTTATCTCTTTTTTTAAAGTATTTTTTCTTTTAAACCACTTATTTTTTTTACAATGCACAACATTATTGTAAGGGTTAGGTCTTGACTGCTGGAGGACAGAGCTAGATTTGATGAAGGTTGATCTTTCCTCCAGTGTGAAGTAGACTGACCTCTCCGCTGAAGTGTGAGGGACTTTCCCTGAGGGTAAACAGGAGCATTTATAGTCTCCTACAGCACAAAAGCTTTATTGAAGAGTGATTGTGGTTCGGTGTCCTCACGTTGCCTTATCAAGTGTCATGAGAAATCCAGTGTCACATTGGGTCCTTTTTCTTTGCTGCTGCTGAAATATTTCAAGCTGCTTTCATTAGACTAAAGTAAGTTGATTATTATAAACATTATACAAATGCATAAATACACAATATAAATATATATATAATAGATAGGACAGAATCTATATTTTAAATATAGAATAAATTCATATGTTATATAATCATTTGAAATATTAGATCTTGACCTTCAATAGTGAATTGTTTGCATTCACCGGGATGAATAATCTACACTAACAAAATAGTTTTTTTTTTTAACTCTATAGAAATTTGCCTAGAGTTTTAAAGAAAACACGTTACAGCAAATGTTCAAATCATGCAAATATCGAGTAACTTATTGCTATGAATGAACCATTTTCCAGATACAATGCAAATATAAAAAATTCATTGTGTATCTCCTAGCAACAGTGGTTTGTTTCTGTAGGTTATTTATTAATTTATTGTAAGTTAATCAGTCATTTATGAAAGGCATTTCTGGCACAATCAATCAATCAATTATCACAATTATCCCTTTTCTCACAATTGGTGGTATACATGTTTATAACTACACTTTGTTGTGAGTCAAAAGTATGAGAAAATCTATACATAATCTATACATACATGTTGATAAGACAAAAAAAAAATGATTGCCTGATCTCAGAATTGTGAGATCAAATTCTGACTTGTTTTTTCCTAGCAATTCTGAGTTTAAATCTTCCAATTTTTTTTTTTTTAACACCTGAATAATTAGAAAAAATGACACCTTGGAAATGACTGTGTGTGTGTGTGTGTGTGTGTGTGTGTGTGTGTGTGTGTGTACGCGTGTGTGTTATGTTTTAAAAGTAAGTTATGTGTGTTGAGGTTTCAAAAGTCAAAAATTCTAAAGTGTGAGAGGAAAAAAATCTGAAATGCAAAATAGTTTTTCTAACAAATCTGATCGCAGACAGAGGAGGCCTCTTGAGGAGATATGAGCGAGGATAAGCAGATGCAAATTCTGCCCTCCTTCACATCTGCACCAATAATCGCTAACAGCAAAAAATACAAACACATACAGTAAATGTGAAAATTAAGCATGAAGTTATTGTAAATGTGAATTATTTTTTCATAGTTCTTTTTCTGTAATTTTGATGTTTAATGTCATCATTCATTCATTAATTTTCTTTTCGGCACTGTACAGTCGTGGCCAAAAGTTTTGAGAATGACACAAATACTAGTTTTCACAAAGTTTGCTGCTAAACTGCTTTTAGATCTTTGTTTCAGTTGTTTCTGTGATGTACTGAAATATAATTACAAGCACTTCATACGTTTCAAAAGCTTTTACGACAATTATATGACAGGCCATGGACCTAAAATTTCAATGTTTTGGTCCCCAAGCCACTTTAGTATCACTTTTGCCTTATGGCACGGTGCTCCATCATGCTGGAAAATGCATTGTTCTTCACCAAACTGTTGTTGGATTGTTGGAAGAAGTTGCTGTTGGAGGGTGTTTTGGTACCATTCTTTATTCATGGCTGTGTTTTTTAGCAAAATTGTGAGTGAGCCCACTCCCTTGGATGAGAAGCAACCCCACACATGAATGGTCTCAGGATGCTTTACTGTTAGCATGACACAGGACTGATGGTAGTGCTCACCTTTTCTTGCCCGGACAAGCCTTTTTCCAGATGCCCCAAACAATCTGAAAGGGGCTTCTTCTGAGAATATGACTTTGCCCCAGTCCTCAGCAGTCCATTCGCCATACTTTTTGCAGAAGATCAATCTGTCCCTGATGTTTTTTTTGGTGAGAAGTGGCTTCTTTGCTGCCCTTTTTGACACCAGGCCATCTTCCAAAAGTCTTTGCCTGACTGTGCGTGCAGATGCGCTCACACCTGCCTGCTGCCATTCCTGAGCAAGCTCTGCACTGGTGGCACTCCGATCCCACAGCTGAATTCTCTTTAGGAGACGATCCTGGCGCTTGCTGGACTTTCTTGGACGCCCTGAAGCCTTCTTAACAAGAATTGAACCTCTTTCCTTGAAGTTGAGTAAATTGTTGATTTAGGTGCAATCTTAGTAGCCACAATATCCTTGCCTGTGAAGCCATTTTTATGCAACACAATGATGGCTGCATGCGTTTCTTTGCAGGTCATCATGGTTAACAATGGAAGAATGGAACAGTTACTGAAGTAACCCTCATTCCCTGAGGGGGGGAACGGAAATGCTATGTGGAAACTTCCACTATGGGGATTTCGTCAGAAAGCCAATCATCTGAAGAGGAATAGAACAGGCCAATGAAATGCCAATGAGTTGGCGGTGTCACAATCAGTTCGTGTATAAGATGCCAGCTCTGCTCTGAAACCATACTTTTTCTAGCTGAAGAAGCCGAACTACAGCTAAGGCGCAATCGCTGTGGTGAAGGAACATAGCATTTCCGTTCCCCCCCTCGGGGAACGAGGGTACTTCAGTAACCATTCCGTTCCCCAGCGGGAGGGGAACTGCAATGCAATGTGGAAACTTCCACTATGGGGAAATGTATGGAAAATGCCACAGCGATTGAACCTTACCACGTCGTTGGTGAGAGGTTTGCCAAGCATCAGCGTGAGCGCACCATCATCACCATAGACGCAGCTCTCCAACGTGTCCTCTGGCCCTTACTCACCTTACTTACCTGCTAAGTTTTAGTTATATTTTTCGGGGAGTCGTAAAAATGCACCTAGTTAAGTTCTAGGAATTTTAAGATACGACAGTACATTGGGAAAGCATGCAGTCCCGATATGGAAGATGCTGCGGAGGTCACCTGCTGCCCAATGGGGAAACCTGGTGGCAAGAAGACATATGGACTAACCCTGAAAGGGGGAGTACACATACGAAGAATGGTTAGCGGGGAGGGAAGACACGGGCCTGCCACGAGGAGGGAACTATACCGTGGCTGAGTAAAGCATATGGGATCGCCAGAGGGGATCGCACATAGCAGGCACCTATACCCAAAACGCGGGCTGATCAAGTGGGCATGCAGAGTGAAAAATGCGCACGTATCTCTGTGTTAGAGAGAAAAGGCGCCACAAGCGTGTTACAACACTAACCGAATTTCCTCATTCACCGGGGTTAACCGCCACACGTGAGGAAATCAGCTCCATTCAAAGATTAAAAAAACTCGCAAATGTATTAGGTGTTGCCCAGCCCGCAGCTCTACAAATATCTGTTAGAGAGGCGCCGCGTGCTAACTCCCAAGAAGAAGTGATGCTCCTAGTGGAGTGCGCTCTCACTCCTGGGGGACACGGCTCGCCCTGGCTTGAATAAGCGAGGGAGATGGCATCCACTATCCAGTGGACCAACCTCTGCTTGGATACGGCACTTCCCTTCTGCCAACCCCTGTAAAAAACAAAGAGCTGCTCAGAGGATCTAAAGCTCTGAGTGCGGTCCACATAAATACACAGAGGGCGAACAGGACAAAGCAATGAAAGGGCTGGATCTGCTTCCTTCAAAGGTAGCGTTTGCAGGTTCACCACCTGGTCTTTAAACAGTGTGGTCGGAACCTTGGGCACATATCCAGGCCAGGGTCTCAGGATAACGTGAAGAAATCCGGTTCATATTCCAGGCACGAATCACTGACCGGAAATGCCTCCAGGTCCCCAACCCTCTTGATCGATGCCAACGTGACCAGCAGAGCTGTCTTCAGGGACAGAAATCTCAGGGATATGGAGTCGAGTGGTTCGAACGAAGCTTCGCGTAGGTTCGTAACCACTACAGAGATCCCAAGAGGGCATAAGAGGGTGGATTTAATCGCCTCACACCTCTGAGAAACCAGATGGCAAGGTTATGCCTTCCCAAGGCGCCGCCATCCACGCGTCATGATGAGCGGAGATGGCAGCGACGTACACCTTCAGTGTGGAGGGCGACAGCCTCTGCTCCAATCTATCCTGAAGGAAAGAAAGCACAACGCTGATCTGACAAGTTCGGGGGTCTTCTTGGAGAGAAGCGCACCACTCAGTGAATAGACTTCATTTCAGGGCCTAGACATGCCTCGCAGAGGGTGATCTAACCTGAGTGATGCTGAGCTGCAGCCGGTAGGTCACCTAAGTCTTCCGTGCTCCATCTATGGACCACACGTGGAGATTCCAGAGATCTGGGCGCAGATGCCAGATGGTGCCCGTCCTTGAGAGAGAAGGTCTTCTCTCAAAGGTATTCCAACAGCTCCAGGCAGTTGATATGCCAATGCATCCGGGATCCTTTCCACGGACCTGCAGCTTCATGCCCGCAACACATGGCCCCCCAGCCCATGCTGGAGGCATCCGTCATCCCGACAACGTGCCTGGACATTTGTTCTAGAGGCACACTGGCCTGTAGAAATGCAGGGTCCATCCATGGACTGAGTGTGCGGCGACACAGCGGAGTGACAGTCACCAGGTGTGTGCCCGCGTGCCATGCTCGTCTGGGGACCCGATCGTGAAGCCAATGCTGAAGCGGTCTCATATGGAGCAATCAGAGCGGCGTGACCGTGGCTGTGGAAGCCATATGCCCCTAGGAGCCTCTGAAATAATTTCAGTGGGACCATAGTTCTCCTGTCGAACTCATTCAAACAGGTCAGCATCAGCTCGGCATGGTGATCGAGTCCAGCTCCACCCCGAGAAAAGAGATCACAGAGGCGAGCTTGCTCTTTTCTCGGTTGACCTGAAACCCCAACTGGTCAATGTGCCTGAGCACCGTGTCCCTGTGCATAACCAATTGATCTCGCGAGTGAGCTAGAATCAGCCAGTCTTGAGATAATTGAGTATGCGGATGCCCGCGAGTATTTCAACGTTTTGAGTATACTCAAATAATTGAGTATTTGAAGAGCCCGAAGGGGAGGATCTTGTACTGCCACGCTCGACCCTCAAAAGCAAACCGCAGAAATTGACGGTGGCATGGAAGAATGGAGACATGAAAATACGCGTCTTTCAGGTCTATCGCTGCAAACTAATCCTGAGGACGGACGCATCGGAGGATGCGCCTCTGCGTGAGCATTCTGAACGGCAGCTTATGAAGGCATCGGTTCAGAATGCGCAGATCTAGGATTGCCCGTAACCAGCCGCTTTTCTTGGGTACGATGAAGTACGGGCTGTAAAACACGCTCCTCATCTCGCTGGAGGGACCGGCTTGATTGCATCCTTCGCCAGGAGGACAGCAATCTCCTCGCGCAAGACAGAGGCAGACACAGGGCTGACCCTGGTGTAATACACGCCCGTGAACCTGGGAGGCCGTTTCATGAACTGAATCGCGTAACTGAGTCTGATTGTGCGAATGAGCCATTGCGACGGCCTGGGCAGCGCTAACCAGGCTGGCAGAGCTCGCGCAAGTGGCACCAACAGCACAATCACTGACGCACCAGCGGTGGGGCAGCAAGGAGTGGGAGGGCTCACCCCGGGAGCCATGGGGTCCTGAGAAAGAGCAGGAAGTAAGGAATTCTTCGGATGGCCTGTCTCAGGGACGCTTCGCGGTCCGCTTACCGGACTTAACGGCATCCTGGGGCGGGGGCCCTGCATGCCTGTGGGGTGCTCGAAGCGGTCACTTAGCTGGTGGAGCGGGCGGGGGCGGCGGAGCAGGTCTAGAAGCCGCAGGTGGGCGCCCTTGGCGAGGAGCAGCCGAGGTGGATGGTTCAGCGGGGAGAGCGGTTTTACGAGCCCGCCGATAGATTACTTTACCCATCGCACTCGACTGCTCTTTCACCACTGTGAATTCCTGAGTGAACTCACCAACGATGTCGCTGAACAGGCCAGCCTAGGAGATAGGTGCGTTAAGAAAGTGGACCTTGTCAACGTCACGCATCTCAGCCAGGTTTAACCAGAGGTGGCGTTCCTGGACTACTAATGTGGCCATCGTCTTTCTTGGGGCACGCGCAGCCAACTTGGTGGTACGCAGATACTGTTGCGGTGCAGAGCTCATGCATTAAGCCTGGGTCAGAACCACCCTCGTGCAGCTGACCGACTTGCGCTTGGTAGCGCTGGTACGTGGCCATCGCATGCAGGGCAGAAGCAGCCTGGCCCGCAGCAGTGTAGGCTCTGGCCCCGAGGGATGCAGATAACCTACACGCTTTGGACGGAAGACGAGGCTAACCACGCCAGGAAGAGACACCATGCGGACAAAGATTGACCGCAACGGCACGCTCAACCTGGGGAATCGCCTCGTACCCCCTGGCTGCTCAACCGTCAAGGGTGGTGAGAGCGGAAGCGCACGCAGATCAGGCAGAGAAAGGTGCCCTCCAAGACTGCGTGAGCTCACTGTGCACTTCCGGGAAGAAGGGGACAGGAGGCTTAGAAGGCTTGGTCTTCTTCTTAACCTCCACATAACACCCATCTAGTCGGTCCGGCCGTGGGGCTCCAGACCCACCGCCGAAGCAGCCAGGGAAAGCACGGCCATCCTATCCGCTTCTAAATCCGGTGACTCGCAGACCACTCCGGAGGGAGGGATCGGGTCCGAATCCTCGTTGGGTAGTGATAACCCACCCTCTGATGCAGCGATGGACATCTGGTCCCCCGGTATCATCGAGTGAAAGGGAGGATGGAGCACTTTTCTCACTCGAAGCTTGGATAGAGCGCGATGAGGAGCGAGGGGTCTGTGAGCCTGAGGGCGGCGGATTGACCCCCACTGTAACCCTCAGATCTGCCCGAGTGCCAACCGACTTGCAGGGGATAACAGGGGTGGTTGCTTTTGCAAGAGCGAGCCGCAATCTTAGCTGCGCAACAGACATGGCATTGCAGTGATGACATGTACTGCCCGCAAGCACCGCATTCACATGCTGGACCCTCAGACATGCCACACAGTGCTCGTGCCCATCATCTGGGGACATGAAAACCACTGCATCCAGAAACGGTCGGAACGACATCTAAAAAGATGCATTGTTGCTCTTTTAGGAAACTTGCTTTTATACAAACCGCTCTTGCAGAACCGGACCAGAGAAATGCCCAGGGACGGGAGAATGAACCCAGCTCAAAAGCCGCTGCTTGCGTTGTCGCTCGCTCTGGGACTGGGAGAAACAGCTTGCTGTAGCCGGCAGCTTTCTCTTTCTCTCTCTCGATCGATGTCTGAAAGTGAAAAGGTATTGTTTTACAGCAGAGCTGGCATCTTATACACAAACTGGGATTGCTGCCAGCTGTGCGTGCTGACACCGCCAACTCATTGGCATTTCATTGGCCCGTTTTATTACTCTTCAGATGATTGGCAGCTTTCTCTTTCTCTATCTCTCTCGATCGATGTCGGAGGAACAGCAAAATGACTCTTTCAGTTGCGTGAGGCTTCTGAAAGTGAAAAGGTATGGTTTCAGAGCAGAGCTGGCATCTTATACACAAACTGATTGTGATTGCTGCCAGCTGCGTGCGCTGACACCGCCAACTCATTTCATTGGCCCGTTTTATTACTCTTCAGATGATTGGCTTTCTGACGAAATCCCCATAGTGGAAGTTTCCTCATAGCATTGTAGTTCCCCTCCCGCTGGGGAACAATGATTTCAAGCATCACCCTCCTTTTAAAATGTCAAGTTTGCCATTCTAACCGAATCAGCCTGACATAATGATCTCCAGCCTTGTGCTCGTCAACATTCTCACCTGAGTTAACAAGACGATTACTGAAATGATCTCAGCAGGTCCTATAATGACAGCAATGAAATGCAGTGAAAAGTTTTTAATTTTTTTTTAAGTTAATTTTAATGGCAAAAAAGGACTGTGCAATTCTTCTGATCACTCTTCATAACATGCTGAAGTATATGCAAACTGCTATTATAAAAACTTAAGCAGCAACTTTTCCAATTTCCAATATTTATGTAATTCTCAAAACTTTTGGCCACGACTGTACAAAATGCAGGGTTCCACATAATTCATTCATATTGACCCAACACAAATCGATTAATTTAATGTAACAAATTTAGAGAATTGAGCATAAAACAAATAAGTTGTCCAAAAAACAATCTGAAGAATTGTGTTGTTTCATAAATAAGTAGTTTGAACAAGCATCAAAAATATTATTTGAGTGCATGCCAGAATCAGTTTCAATTATGCTTTGAACTAACTTGCTGAGTGGATAACTTGAATGATTTTTGCTACCTTTTGGTGAAACAAAGTAACCTGCATAATGAACAACTGAAAAATCTCCACAGCTATTAAAGAGTAAAAACCTTTGAACACATACGTATTGACATTCAACAAGAGTGGAGAAAAGTTTGCATGCTGTGTATTTTGTGCAACCAATCAAATTCATGGACTGATAACTGTTGTATAACAAAAAAAAAACATATTAAAATCATATTGCAGTAATATTTCAGTAAACAAATGATTTCGTTAGTTCATGATCTTTCTGTGGCAACCATTTTGTTCAGAAAAGCAGGAGTAAAAAACAAGCCGCACAGTGTTCTACTAAATATTATTTTTGTATTGAAAAATTCAACCTTCTATTCTTTATTTCGTCTCATACATCTAATGAAACCTAACATTCTGCACAGCAGCACGTGGAACAAATGAAAGAAGCAATTTACCTCGTGCCTGTGTATGTGAATTTAAGCACTTTCCCTCTTCAATGAAAGGACAATGCAAATTGTTAAGAACAAAAAGGTCATGCTGTCTGGGGCAGCAATCTGAAACCGGAATTTTCCAGTAGAAATCCAATTAGAACATTACCTCATGTGGCAGCTGGGGGAGAAAAAAAACGACCCAACATCCCCACCTTTGTTCTACAAGACCTTTAACTTTAGTCTAGCATGTTGCAGAAGCACCTCCTGTGCTCTTCACCTGCAGAGGTGTGCTTTGTCAGGAGGTCAGGGTATATCAAACATCCAATTAGAGCGTTGTAACAGATACACTCACACTTACACACACACACATTGGTCTCTTCTCATTACACGTGGGAGCTGAACCTCTGTCTGTTCGCTGTGGCCCTGCAGGCTCACTTTCCCTCTACAATATTAGATCAGCCATCAGAGAATGCAGCATTGGTCCTTCAACATGTTCACAGTCAAATGCCATGGAGCTCATTTCACAAAAAATATATGTAAGATGAATAGATAGATGGATGGCTTGCAGCATACTTTTTCATTTCCATACACTTATAAAGTGCTTTTTATTTTTTTTGAGAATGCACTTGTCCAAGCTAATAAACATATTCAAGGTTGGTGTGCACTGTAGGGCGAGTTTTGAGTATTGGCATCATTGAATGTTCTGTTTTCAATTGCTAATATAATTAAAGTCTGCTTGAAATCAAAATTGACAATGTTTATTTTGCTAGCTCATGTTGTTTGGTGAATAATTAACTCATGCAAGTTAATCCACTGAAAGATTTTTTTTGGATTTTGTAATCTTCAATGAAAGTCTGACTTCTATAGCAATTGCATATGAATACGCTCTCTACTGTTAATTTGCGCTTTAGGGAATGATATGCAAAAGAAAGCCCCGCCACCTACTCAATATTACGTTTCAGTTGGAAGTACATCAACATACTAGAATTAAAGTTTCAGCAACTTCCGGTTTATGCGGACTGTAAGATGGCAATTGAAATTCTGGTGTCCAACAAATAGATATTTTGTTCAGTGATTGATATTATTATTTTCAAAAGGTATCACAATAAACCTGTAGTGTAAACAGAATTTTAACCTTCCTGCTATTGTGTTTGAACCTTAGAACTCTGAATACGGAAACATCAGGTAGCGTTTTTGAATGCCGATTGATTCTGGCTTGTTTTTGACTGAGAAAAAGTAGAAGGAACTCTTACAGGAAACCCTGGGTATCAAGGCTTGAATGCCTTAATATAATGTAAATTATGTTCCCCTTCATATGGGAACTCCAACGTGCATCTGTAAACAGACTACGGGAGATCGCTAGACGACCAATCACTCTAAAGAGAAAGAAAAAGGGCCAAAGAATGCCAAATGAGTTGGCAGAGCTCGGCTCTGCAGGTGCGACTGATTAGTCATTAGTGGAGTATATCAGTGGTGTCCACGGAGCAAGCATCAGATTCTTTGCTTCAGTCCTCACACTGAGACTGAAGAGCTCCTGATCTGCGTTCCTGATTTACAAAAGAAACCAGCTTTATCACCAGTGCGGGTGAAGACGCGAAAGCGGCGGTCGAACTGGGCTCCTTTCCCGTCCCCTGGGCATTTCACTGGTGTATAATAAAAGAGCAGTTTCTCTAAAAAAGCAGATCCCCTAAGAGAGCAACACAGCCGAGCAGTGCGTCTTTTTAAAGATGTCGTTCCGGCCGTGCGTTTCTGGATGAAGTAGTTTCCTAACCCCGGATGACAGGCATGTGGAGGCAGTGCTCGCGGACAGTTCTTGCCCTTACTGTGAGGGCTTGACTGTTGCGCAGCTAAGGTCGGGTGTACTCTAGCATTAGGGTGCGCCACCCCTGTTGCTCCTCGCAAGTCAGTTAGCGCACGGGCAGGCCTGAGGATTACAGTGGGGGTTAACCCGTCGCCTTCGGGCCCGCGGACCCCTCACTCCTTGTTAGTGCTTCAAGTGAGGGCGCCGATCCATCCTCCGGGTTGGTCGCGATCTCATTAGATGACACCGGGGACCAGATGTCCATCACTGCATTGGAGGGTGGGTTAACATTCTCTGATCACTATCCGGACCCGCTACCACCCTCCGGGGTTGTCAGTGAGGCTCCGGATTTAGAATCGAACATGTTAGCTGTGTTATTCTGGGCTGCTTCAGCTGTAGGACTGGAGATGGCTTGTCCCCCAGCTCCGCGGCCGGAACGCTTAGATGGGTGTTAGATGGGGGCCAAGAAGAAGGTGAAGTCTTCCAAGCCCCCCGTCCCTCTTTACTGGAGGTACACAGTGAGCTCACGCAGGCATGGAGGGCACCTTTTTCTGCCCGGGCCTCGTGTGCTCCCGCTCTCACCACCCTCGATGGTGAAGCAGCCAGAGGGTATGAGGCAATTCTTCAGTTGGAGTGCGCTATTGCGGCCAATCTTTGCCTACAAGGCACCTCCACCTGGATAGGTCCATGTAAACTCCTGTCCAAAGTGTGTAGGATGTCTGAGGCTTTCACGGCCAGAGCCTACACTGCGGCAGGCCAGGCTGCTTCCGCTCTGCACGCTATGGCCACCTATCAACGCTACCAAGCGGAGAAGTTGGCCAAGATGCAGGAGGGTGGTTCTCCCCGGGCTTAACGCACGAGCTCTGCACAGCGAGCGATTATGCTCTTATGACCACCAAATCAGCCACCTGTGCCCTGGGGAAGACGATGGCCACACTGGTGGTCCAGGAACGCCACCTCTGACTTAACCTGGCGGATATGCGGGATGCTGACAGAACTCGCTTTCTAAACGCACCCATATCGCATACCGTTGGGGACTTTACCCAGGAGTTCTCTGCGGTGAAAAAGCAGTCGAAGGTGATGGGAGAGGTCATCTATCAGGGGTCTCGGAAAACTGCTCTCCCCGCTGCCCCATGCACCTCAGCTGCTCCTCGCCGAAGGCGCTGCTAAACGGACCGTGAAGCGTCCCTGAGACAGGCCATCCAAAGAAGAGGGCACCTGCTCTTTCTTCGGTGGGGGGGCAGGGACCAATCCAGTCCACAACAGCGACTTCAATTCCACCGCTGGCCTTCGGGCTGGCGGTACCCTAAATTTCAATTTCCTCTCTCCCTAGAAGTGCTATATCAAAACAGAGGTTGGCCCACTGGATAGTGGATGCCATCGCCCTCGCTTATGTATGCCCAGGGCGAGCCGAGTCCCCGAAAACATGAGAGCACACTCTACTAGAAGTGTTGCCTCCTCGTGGGTGTTAGCACGCGGCTCTTCTCTTACAGATATCTGCAAATCTGTGGGCTGAGTGACACCTTACACATTTGCGAGATTTTATAATCTTCGAGTGGAGCTGGTTTCCTCCCGATTATTGGGTAACCCTGATCAATTGGGAGGAAATTAAGCTCGGTGTCAACAACGCTTGCTGGGCCATGCCCCCTAACATGGAGATACGTGCACCTATTCTGCTAGTAAGTTTTCTGTCTGGCGAACCCTAGAGAATTCCTCCGAGGCCCCCAGCACCCAATTCAGCGGAGGAGCCGGGTGCCTGGCTCAGTGTAATGTCTGGTATGCCCACTTTTGGTCTACCCACATGCTGAGGTTTGGTGCCAGCTATGCGCGGTCCTCTATGGTGATCCCATATGCTTATTTCAAATAAGTCTTCCCTACCCACTAACCAGCTTATCATATGTAGCACTCCTCCTCCATAAGGCTAGTCCATATGTTCTATTGCCATCAGGTCTCCCCTCTTGGGTAGCAGGTGGCCTCCGCAGTGTCCTACCCCTTCGGGGACTGGCACGCTTCCCAACGTAGTATCATATTCTAAAATCCCTAGTTTATATTAGCTAGGTAAAAGTACATTACGACCCCCCCATCTAAATTTTCGAATTATTCCCATGTAATGGTAATTAAAGGGCCCAGGGGACGTTGGAAGGATGCGCTCTTGGTGATGCTTGTGCGCTCGCACTTTGCTTGGCAAACTTCACATCAGGAGCGTGACAGGCTTAGCTGCTGTGGCGTTTTCTACACAGTCTCCTGTAGTCTGTTTACAGACGCACGTTGGAGTTCCCATATGAAGGGGAACGTCCTGGTTACGTCCGTAACCCACGTTCCCTGAATAGGGAACAGACACGTGCGTCTCCACTGCCACAACAGCTGAGTCTCCAGCCGTTGACTGAGTGTTCGGTCTTCAGCTGGCAAAAATCTGATGCTCGCTCCGCGGACGCCACTGATATACTCCACTAATGACTCAGTCGCACCTGCGGAGCCAAGCTCTGCCAACTCATTTGGCATTCATTGGCCCTTTTTCTTTCTCTTCAGAGTGATTGGTCGTCTTGCTATCTCTCGTAGTCTGTTTACAGACGCACATCTCCGTTCACTATTCAGGGAACCTGGGTTACATACGTAATCAGGACGTTTATTAATGAAATATGTAGAAAAACACATGACAGATTTGTGTTGTTTTTTTAATGGACTAGGGTAGCTGGCATTATTTCTGATGATGTCAAATGGTTGCACCCCTACTGGTGCTCTATCTGTTATTATTGTCAAAGCAACATGACTGGGACAAGAAAATACTGATACAATACCACATTGTGTCACTTTGGCTTGTTATTTTCACAGGAACAACACCATAAAAAGAAGTGATGAATGTCTTCACTGTTTTTCTAGTGATAAGAAGAGAAAAAAAGATGAGAAGAAAGCACAGTTGGAGAGAGCCATAAGTGATCACTTAAACCAAATGTTGTATCATCAGTGTTTTTACAATATACTGTATAAAAAGTTTTTTTCTATCCAAAGAGTCTAAACACTCTGATATTAAGTAAAATTCGCACTTAGGAACAACAGTATGTGAACATGCCAATGCTTGTCAGTCACTGAAGGAGAAAGTTCAAGCTTATTCACTGAGAGACCTAGCGATTGGTCAGTTTCACTGTGGTCAGCAAGAGTCCAAGTTTTTAAGATCAATGCTGCAGTGAAGACTGATGTTGACAAGCATCTTCATGTTTATTGTCTAGCATTTCTTCATTGCCTGTACTCAACTTGATATCCAAAAGCATTTAACATAATAATGTTATTCCTTGTGGGGGAAACAAAAATCAACAGTTGTGAAGACCAACATCCCTTTTAAAAAATAAAACCAAATGTGGCACAATGTCAGCATCCATTTGGTGTCACAAACACCAAATCCTTAATCCTTTTTCCTTAAAAACCTAAATTTTCTATTGGGTTTCTATTGAAATATTATGTTATGTTAAGCCATACACATCTTGAAACCTGGGGCACCCTTTTATATCAAAATTAAATGTGACAATTTAATTTAGCCCATGAACTGTAAATAAAATTCTTCCAATATGCCACTGGTGTCAGTGAAAACCTTGAGGTTAAATCACATTATGAAAACACAGAAACATCAAATTAATGTTATTATTATAGAGAGTCGTTGGAACACAATTTACAGTCTTTTCTTCTGTAGGTATGCATCTCTCATTCCCAGGGATCAAACATACAAACATTGTTACACTAACACAATGTCCTTCCAATTAGGCAAATCCCATAGCTTTTTATGTCAATGAAGGAGCACAATTAATTTAGCCTAATTAATTTTGCCTGTGTGTTTAATTAATTAAGCCTAATTCACACATCACACATCACATGCCATTTTAAGGGCCAAAGGATTGTGGATTAAAAGTAAAAAAATGTTCAAATGTTCAATTTTCAGTTTCTTGACTGATTGTTTTACTGATTTACTCATAAGTATTAATGATGTTTTGCCTGTATTTTTTTTTCTTGTTAACACAACTTGAAGAAGGTGTTCGTATGTCTGTTATGAAACATTCATAATTATGATATGACACATGCCATGTGTCACGGTCACAGAAGGCAGAGACGAAAGGATAAGTTTACAAGGTGTTTATTAAAACACAAAACAGTTCTTCGCACCGTAGTGCTAGCAGGCATATAGATGCAAACAGTCAATAAAGTAACAGTCACTTCCCTTGAGCATGAACAAACAGGTAACAGATGTTAGCTCCGAGGATCGGTAGGTTCATGGAATACTCGGTAGAAGAACTGAGTGAGCACAAGCAGTGTAAGACCATACGATGATGATTCAAGCCGACGAGTGAACAGGATGGGTGAGTATAAATAGTGTGTGTGTGTGATGGCTGGAGCAGGTGAGTGTTTTTAGTGCACAGGTGAGTGTGATCAGTAATCAGGTGACTGTGTGAGCTGTGAAGTGGATGGAGAGTGTGAATGGTGACTGGGGCTGATGGAACGTGCAGGGGGTGTGACAGTACCCCTCCCTCCACGGGTGACTCCTGGCACCCTAGACCGGCGGCGAGGACGACCATGGCCTCGGGGAGCTGGCGATTGGGGTGTTGACGGTGGAATTCTTCGAGGAGAGTGGGGTCTAGAACGTCGTCTCGTGGTGTCCATGACCGCTCCTCGGGGCCAAATCCCTCCCAGTCAATTAAGTACTGGATCCGGCCGTCCCACCGCCGGGAGTTGAGAATTTCTTTGATGCGGTAGATGTTTTCGCCCAGGATCTCGGGTTGTGCTGGAGGGGGAGGCGGTTCCGGGTCTATGGAAGGAGGAGGAACAGGGTCAGTATAGGGTTTGAGGAGTGAAACATGAAAGGCTGAAGAAATACGTGAGTGAGGAGGCAGGTTGAGGCGGTAAGTGACAGGGTTGATCTGGGAGTGGATGGTGTAGGGCCCTATGTAGCGGGGACTCAGCTTCCTACAGGGCAGCCGGAGGCGGATGTTCTGGGTAGACAGCCATACATTGTCCCCTGCATGGTACACTGGGTTAGGCAGTCTCCGGCGATTGGTGGCGTCGGTGTGCCTCCGTACTGCTCGTTGGAGATGGACGTGAGCTGAGTCCCATACCCTCTCGCTCTCCTGGAACCAGTGGTTTACCGTGGGCACTTCTGAGGTCTCGCCGGTCCACGGGAACAGTGAAGGTTGGTAACCTAAAACACACTGAAAGGGGGTTAGTCCAGAGAATTTTGTGCATACTCTGCCCACGGTAAGTACTGGCTCCAGGTGTCTTGGTGATGAGCACAGTATGTCCGGAGGTAGCGAGAGATCTCCTGGATTTTGCCTTCGGTCTGGCCATTAGTTTGCGGGTGGTAGCCGGATGAGAGACTGATGGTGGTTTCGAGTAGCTGGAAGAACGCCCGCCAGACCCTGGAGATGAACTGTGGCCCCCGGTCGGAGACGATATTCTCTGGGAGGCCGTAGTTGCGGAAGATGTGTTGAAATAGTGCCTCAACAGTTTCTAAGGCGGTAGGAAGGGCTTTGTGGGATGAGCTTGCAGTGTTTGGAGAATCGATCGACGACAACTAATATGGTGGTGTGACCTCGTGATGGAGGTAAATCCATAGCAAAGTCTACCCCAATGTGGGTCCAGGGTCGGCGGGGAATGGGTACAGTTTAGAGTTTGCCCTCTGGAAGACGGTGAGGAGTAGTGGTAATGGCGCAGACCGAACAACCCCGGATATACTGGGAAACGTCCTTGTAGGTTACGTTGTAGGCACGTAGGTTAAGCCTGGTGGAAGTTCAGGAGGGGCTGGCTCCTCGAGGGTGGCAGCACGAATTTCCTCGTCCACTTTCCACAGGATAGGTGCGATGAAGATGGATGGTGGTAGTACAGGTTCGGGAGTGTCTTGAATGGGATCAGGTGAATATAGACGTGATAGAGCGTCTGCCTTACAGTTTTTATGACCAGGTTGGTATGTTATGAAGAAGTTGAACCTGGAGAAGAACAGAGACCAACGAGCTTGTCGAGCGTTCAGTCGTTGAGCATGATGGAGGTATTGGAGGTTCTTATGGTCTGTAATGACTGTGAACGGGAATCGTGCTCCTTCCAGCCAGTGCCGCCATTCCTCGAGGGCCAGTTTGATGGCTAACAACTCACAATCTCCTATGCCATAATTTTGTTCGGCAGGACTGAGTTTCCGGGAGTAGTACGCACACGGATGGAGAGCCTTGGGTTCATCAGACCACTGAGAGAGTACGGCTCCCACTCCTACGTCCGCCGCATCGACTTCTACGACGAAGGGCCGTGTAGGATCGGGGTGTCTGAGGGTAGGAGCAGAGGTAAATTAGCTCTTAAGGAGCTGGAATGCGCGATTAGTATCTGATCTCCAGGTGATGGTTCGTCGACTACCCTTGAGGAGAGATGACAATGGAGAAGAGACCAGACTATAGTTCTTTATAAAACGTCGGTAGAAGTTGGCGAATCCCAGGAACCGTTGGAGCTCCTTGACTGTTTGAAGCTCCTTCCAATTAGCTACGGCGTCCACCTTGGTGTTCTCCATCTGAACCCCCGCAGCGGAGATCACGTACCCGAGAAAGGAGATGGTGGATTGATGGAACTCGCACTTCTCTGCCTTCAGATAGAGTTGGTGTTCTCTAAGGCGGCGTAATACCTGGCACACTTGAGTACGGTGGTCTTCAAGGTTACGGGAGTAGATGAGGATATCGTCGATATAAACAATGACACATTGATGGAGGAGGTCTCTGAAGATTTCGTTCATGTAATTTTGAAATACTGAAGGACTGTTGGCTAACCCGTAGGGCATTGCCAGGTATTCGTAGTGGCCAGTAGGAGTTATGAAGGCGGTCTTCCACTCGTCTCCCTCTCGAATACGGATCAGATTGTAGGCACTGCGGAGGTCCAGCTTACTAAACACTCGCGCCTCCCGGAGCTCCTCAAGAGTTGCTGGCACAAGCGGTAGTGGGTAAGCAAATTTTACCGTAGCCTCGTTCAACACCTGATAATCGATACACGGCCTGAGCCCTCCATCCTTTTTGGTGACGAAGAAGAAGCTCGATGCGGCAGGTGATCTGGATGATCTGATGAACCCCTGGTCGATGGCTTCCTGGATGTAGCTCTCCATCGCCTCATGCTCAGGATGGGAAAGAGGGTAGATACGACTGTGTGGTAACTTGGCATTGGGCAGCAGGTCGATGCTACAATCACAGGGCCGGTGAGGAGGGAGTTGTGTGGCACGTTCTTTGCTGAAGACATCAAGGAAGGAATAGTAGGTGGATGGAACATGCAGAGTGAGGTCCGTGGTAGGGCAATCCATTATAGTAGAGTGAAGGGGAAGGGATGGTCGGGTAGGAGTGGTCTGGTTTGCCGGTGGGTGAAGAGTGTGATCCTTACAGTCGTCGCTCCATCCTAGGATTTCTCCCGTACTCCATTTGATAGTGGGTTGGTGCTGTATCAGCCAGGGTCGACCCAACACCACATCTACATTTGCCCTGGGCAACACTAGAAGGTGGAGTTTTTCGTGGTGATTAGGAGGAGTGACGAGTGTAACCTGGCGGGTTCGTCGGGTGATTCTGACGTCGCCCAATGGTGAGTCTTGTATGGTATATATCTGATACCGGGTCTCATTTACAACTGTGGGGATGCGATGTTTTGCGATTTTGCGATGGAAAAAGTACATGAGTTAAGGGTTAGTGTGGCTTGAATATGAAGGATGTTGCAAACTGATGGAGTGATTGAAAAGGCACTAACCATTGGACGAGGTGGACGAACGGGACAGCCTGAGAGAAGATGGGAAGCTTCTCCACAGTATAGGCATAACTGGAGTTGAATTCGTTGGTTGCGCTCCGCTGTGGTGATGTGGTATGCTTCGGTGATCATCGGTTCCTCGAACTCAGAAGGCAGTGGTGAAGGATGATGAAAACTTGAAGAATCAGTGGTAGGGAGTGGCTGTGAGGAGTGATGGTGCAGAGGTGATCTGTGGTGAGTTGTAGGGGTGGAACAGGCGTTGAGGTGTTGGGAGACGCTGATAGCCTTTTTGATAAAAACTTCTAAGTCAGCGCTATCATCATAAATGACCATCTGTTTGCAGACATGGGTGTGAGTCCCTGTCGATAGGCGGCTAACAGCGCCACCTGGTTCCACCCACTACTGGCGGCGAGAGTGCGAAACTCAAGGGTGTATTCGTGAATGGTGAGGTGCCGTTGGTTTAGTGCGATGAGTTCATCATGGACGGAAAGTGTGGTGAGTGCGATCCCAAATACCTCCTTGAAATGTTGGGTGAACGAGAGGAAGGAGTGCAGTATCGGGTTGCGAGCGTTCCACAAAGCATCTGCCCATTGAAGTGCTCGGCCCGTGAGGAGGGAAATCATGAAGGCCACCTTGGTGATTTCATTTGGGAACAACTGCGAATTGGTTTCAATATAGAGTGAGCATTGTAAAACAAAGCCGGCACAGGTGCTGGGCTCGCCGGCATAGCTGGTGGGACGAGAGAGGGGTGAGTTCGTCATGGAAAGAGGGTTTGCCTGGGCACCCAATGGGGCAGAGGAAAATGTTTGTTGACTCATTGTTGTGGTTTCCGTGAATGAGTCGGTAGCGATCCCGGAAGTGTTAGCGTTAGCCTCCATAACACCGGGAGTATTTGCTGGGCTGGAATGCTGTCAAGGTCACAGAAGGCAGAGACGAAAGGATAAGTTTACAAGGTGTTTATTAAAACACAAAGCAGTTCTTCGCACCGTAGTGCTAGCAGGCATATAGATGCAAACAGTCAATAAAGTAACAGTCACTTCCCTTGAGGTCGAGCAAACAGGTAACAGATGTTAGCTTCGAGGATCGGTAGGTTCATGGAAGACTCGGTAGAAGATCAGAGTGAGCACAAGGAGAGTAAGACCATGCGATGATGATTCCAGCCGACGAGTGAACAGGATGGGTGAGTATAAATAGTGTGTGTGTGATGGCTGGAGCAGGTGAGTGTTGTTAGTGCACAGGTGAGTGTGATCAGTAATCAGGTGACTGTGTGCGGTGTGTAGTGGATGGAGAGTGTGAATGGTGACTGGGGCTGATGGAACGTGCAGGGGGTGTGACACCATGGATATGAATGAAATTACATTACAGTAAATTACAGTACATGTGTACGATGGCTGTCATTAAATGTCATTAGCTACGTCATTGTTACAGAAGGTACGAGAACCAGTGACGTAAGTATAACAACAGTTTATTACATATGATGGGAGGGTAAACGAAACTCAAGGTAACTGATGTGCAGGATGGAGATAGGGTGACCAGATGGAGATGGATAACTGGAGTAGAATCTCAGAGGATCCTGGGACACAGATTGCAGGTCAAGGGGATCGACAACAACCAGAGGAGGGACCAGGAGAAACCACACTAGGAAGGAGAGAACAGGGAATGAGAGAGGTAAGTAAACTTAGCATATAGTTTTAAACACTGACCATATGGAGTGCTTTGTATGAGTAATGAGGCTGGACACTGAGTGCGAAGTGAGAGTGGCTTTTATGGTGCTGGAGTGATGAGTGATATTTAATACTCAGGTGCCTGGGATCAGGGTGATTGTGGTGACTAAGAGTAGGGAGAACCTGGCCTGGCTGTGACAGTTTTGTCATTTTAAATGCAAAGGTGACATTGTTAGAGATGTCTTTATGACAACTTGACATTACAAAGACAACATAACTAGTTAGAAATCTTTCATAAATATGCTTGTCATTGGGCCATTATTATTGTGTCATGAATATTATAACAATGTCGTTAATATTTTTCTTAACTACATGGGTACAAATATGATTTGTAATTAAAATGCAATTAAATATTAGTAAATATTAATGACTGTTATATAATTATTTGACTCTTTTACTGACAAATTCACTGAAAAAAAATTCCACAAAAAAAGTGAGCAGAAAAATATTAATGACACTATTATAATGAATTCATGACAATCATGTTTATGACAAATTTTGTTATGATGTATTTGTTTACGTCAAGTTGTCATAAATGTCACTTTCGCATTTAAAATGACAACTGAGTGAATGACATTTAATGACAGTTGCCATAAGCATGTATAAAATGACCTTCATATTCATGACGTGTGTCATGTCACGATTATGAAGGTCTTATGAACACCCCCTTCAACTAAAGTGTTGTCTGTTTTTTTTACTCAAGGTGCTGATAACCATTCACTTACATTTTATGAATAACCAAGCAACACACAGTTTCATAAAAATAGGTTTTAATATTCTACTGAAGAAAAGTGCCACCTGCATCTTGAATGACAGTCTGGAATAAATTGCAAAAAAAAAAAAAAGTCCTTTCATAAACATGATATGGTAAGGAGATGTACAGGCCTTGACGAAGACTCGGCCGTGTATCCGTCAGATGACAACGTTATTTGGAAAGTAATTTGTCTTTCCCAGACTTCTCCCAGGTTCTTTTGAGTCACGAAGACGCCACGCAGCACCTCTCCCCCTGACCTAAGTAGCGCCCAAACAATAATTGTCTACATCAATAAAGCTTTCATATTGCATCCAATTCTCCCTTTAACACCGTATCACTGGGAGGTGGACATCATAATTTCATTGAAACGAAAATGGGGCAGAGCCTGAAATAATATCTATATTACTCTCAGAGACGAGGGGGGAAGGGACAGAGCTGTCCAGTTTGTGAAAGCCAATGATTTTTCTTTCTTTCCTTCTTTATGATCTGGCCTCCCAATTACCTGCCAGTGATCTTGTGTAGAGAGAGGAAATGGATCTATAACTCATTTACACTACTGTCAATGAGGCCACAGCGGGCCTTGGTTTCTTAGTAGCTGAGAAGGAGGGGATAGATTACTGTCAAAGATGATGCGCTCGTAATAGGAAATGTCCCTCATTTGTTTTGATATCATCTTGCGGGTCCCTAAATGACTAATGAAGTCATTTCTATGCCTAGTTTGGTCATAAAAGGTCAATGATTGAGATGAGATATATAATATAAACATGAAACCACAACATGTATATACAAGTAATCCACAAATTCTTCTTCAACAAAGTGAGAGGGGAAAATCTTAAAACAACCAATTATCGCATCCAAAATATCCATCACTTATCCTAAAAGGTTATTAAAAATCACTGTCAGTATATGTCAGGATTCGTTCTCATATTAATGTTCTCATTTTTTTTAAACAATAAATTGCTTTTATGAGTTTGGAAAGCCCGGGCTGCGGAGTTTGACTGACCTTTGTGTGGATCAGAAGAGACTTGAACATTAACTGCCGGCCACTGATTCCTGCTCACTCAAATCACTAATGTTCCTTATTATAAAGTGCAGCTTTGATTAAGACTGTAAGATTTAGACGTGATATTCAAATTGAGATGCACTTCAAAAAGAACTATACTTCAAAAAGCAACTGAATTCCAATCTTACAGACTGGGCAGAGGACAGGAAGTTGAGAGAGAAGCTCATCGTGATTAAAACAAAGTCTCATTTGAAGGATGTCCAACACCACAGACATTCTTATCTAATATTTCAGAATAAAATTCAATGAATTTCAAAATTCACAATCTGGAGTTTTTACAGCATTAATCACTGCTGAACTGTTCCATTTTTGATGTAGTAAACCAATCATATTGCAATTTTTATTTCCAAAACGTAAACGGGTTTTTAGACCACACTGTTTGCAATAAACAGAATTGTATTTAACAAAATTGAAAATAGATTTTAGTGAACTTACCTTAAGATCCATACCAAAACCTTTAGATAATCTTAAACGCTTCTGTAGTCACACATGAAGTAAAGTCTTTTTGACGTGCAAAATTGTGCAGAGTTCCATGTGAAATATTACCAAGGAGGTCTAGAATATCTGGAGAAAACATAATCGTATCTGTAAGCATTGCCATTTATCTCAATGGCAGTTGGTTGGCATAGAGTTTGCTGGAACTAAGAAAGTTGCCATCTTTGTTTATGGGCACTGAATTGCAGGATTATTTGTCATATGACTGATCACATATCAAATGGCAGTAGACATTCACATTTCACATTTCTACAAACCCTCCAAATTTGCTCAATCGTTAAATGTACAGATAAAATTAAACACTTGCCATTAATGAATGGTATTTTACATGAAAAAATGTTCTGAAGCATACTGTAGTTTGTTCAAATATTATGCCAAAATTCCCTGGGATCTATTTTAAATGGTTTAATGCAGTAGGGGACCAAAAAAAAAAATGTTCCTCAGAATGTACATTTGCATTACAGATTATACATGAACAAAGAACTGTGGGAGTGAAAAGTGCAGTCAGTTCCAAAGGGCCTTTTGAAATGACCAGTTTTAAGCACTAATATGGCAGAGATGATTGTTATCAGTCCAGTGCCCTTTGGATTTATCCTGTTTGGAATGCAGAGTCTGTAGACTCTCAAAGTGTGGATCTGTTCACATTTTACCGGCTAATATTTCACACAACCAAAGCTACACACAAAATATAAAGGAGTTTGATGAATGTATAAAACCAACAGATTTACTGAATTAGGCAAGGCAAGTTTATTTATATAGCACATTTCATACACAAATTCAAATTGCTTTACATACAGGAATAAAAGAAAAAAAAAAAGTACAAAAACAAATTATATAAAAAAAAAACAGATTAAGATGTGTTAAAACAGGTTATAAAAGAATGAAAAAGAAAAGAGACATAATAGTGCGATCTGTCAGACAAAGTACAGTGCCCATTCAGTAAAGGCACAGCAAAACAGATGTGTTTTAAATGCAAATGTGAATTAAAATGCTAATATATTTAATGTTGTAGAGTAGCTCCTGTGGGGAGTGGGGACTAGCATAGCTACATTTATCAATAGCTTGACAGTAGCTCAGATACTTTTAATTTAATGTAGTTTTCCCAGTAGCTAGCTGCTTGTTCAGTAGCAAGGGAGTAGCCTGACAACAGATACATTAGGTACATTCCTAATAGTGAACCTGCAATGGCAGAAATAGCACTGTTATGGTCACAGAAGGCAGAGACGAAAGGGTAGATATACAAGGTGTTTATTAAAACACAAGGCGAGTCTTCGCACCGTAGTGCTAGCAGGTATATCACAGTAAATAGTCACTGAATGTAAAGTCACTTCCCTTGAAGGCGAGCAAACTGATGACAGGTGTTCGCGTCGACGAGTAGAAGGTTCATAGATGACTTGGCAGAAGATCAGCGTGAGCACAAGGAGAGTACAACCATGCAATGATGATTCCAGCCGATGAGTGAACAGGAAGGGTGAGTACAAGTAGTGTGGTTGGTGATGGCTGGAGCAGGTGAGTTTGGTTAGTGCACAGGTGTGTGTGTGATCAGTAATCTGGTGATTGTGTACGGTGTGTGGTGGATGGAGAGTGAGAATGGTGACTGGGGCTGATGGAACGTGCAGAGGGTGTGACAGTACCCCCCCCTCCACGGGTGACTCCTGGCACCCTAGACCGGCGGCGAGGACGATCACGGCCTCTGGGAGCTGGCGATTTGGGTGTTGACGGTGGAATTCTTCGAGGAGAGTGGGGTCTAGGACGCCGTCTCGTGGCGTCCATGATCTCTCCTCAGGACCAAATCCCTCCCAGTCGATTAGGTACTGGAGGCGGCCGTCCCGCCGCCGGGAGTCGAGGATCTCTTTGATGAGGTAGATGTTCTCGCCCAGGATCTCGGGTTGTGCTGGAGGGGGAGGCGGTTCCGGGTCTGTGGAAGGAGGAGGAACAGGGTCAGTGTATGGTTTGAGGAGTGAAACGTGAAAGGCTGAAGAAATATGTGAGTGAGGAGGTAGGTTGAGGCGGTAAGTGACAGGGTTGATCTGGGAGTGGATGGTGTAGGGCCCTATGTAGCGGGGACTCAGCTTCCTACAGGGCAGTCGGAGGCGGATGTTCTGTGTAGACAGCCATACCTTATCCCCTGGGTGGTACACGGGGTTAGGTAGTCTACGGCGATTGGCGGCATCGGTGTGCCTCCGTACTGCTCGTTGGAGATGGACGTGAGCTGAGTCCCATACCCTCTGGCTCTCCTGGAACCAGTGGTCTACCGCGGGCACTTCAGATTTGCCGGTCCACGGGAACAGTGAAGGTTGATAACCTAGGACACACTGAAAGGGGGTTAGTCCTGTGGAGGCTTGACGAAGTGAATTCTGAGCATATTCTGCCCACGGTAGGTACTGGCTCCAGGTGTCTTGGTGTTGGGCTTAGTATGTCCGGAGATAGCGGGAGATCTCCTGGATCTTGCGTTCGGTCTGGCCATTAGTTTGCGGGTGGTAGCCGGATGAGAGACTGATGGTGGTTCCGAGTAGCTGGAAGAATGCCCGCCAGACCCTGGAGATGAACTGTGGCCCCCGGTCGGAGACGATATTTTCTGGGAAGCCGTAGTTACGAAAGACGTGTTGGAACAAGGCCTCAGCTGTTTCTAAGGCGGTAGGAAGTGCTTTGAGTGGGATGAGCTTGCAGTGTTTGCCTGCATTGGGCAGGAGGTCGATGCTACAAAATCGCAGGGCCGGTGAGGAGGGAGTTGTGTGGCACGTTCTTTACTGAAGACGTCTAGGTAGGAGTGGTAGGTGGATGGGATACGCAGAGTGAGGTCCGTGGTGGGGTGCTCCATGACGGTAGAGTGAAGGGGAAGGGATGGTCGGGTCGGAGGAGTCTGTTTAGCCGGTGGGCGATGAGCGTGATCCTTACAGGCGTCGCTCCATCTCAGGATCTCTCCCGTGCTCCAGTTGATGCTGGATCAGCCAGGGTCGACCCAACAACACATCCACATTGGCCCTGGGTAACACCAGCAGGTGGAGTTTTTCGTAGTGAAGAGGAGGAGTGAAGAGTGTAACCTGGCGGGTTCGTCGGGTGATTCTGCCGTCGCCCAATGGCGAGTCCTGAATAGTATAGATTTGATACCGGGTCTCATTTGCAGTGTTTGGAGAATTGATCGACGACCACCAATATGGCGGTGTGACCTCGAGAAGGAGGCAAATCAGAGGCAAAAAGCGACACCGATGTGGGTCCAGGGTCGGCGGGGAATAGGTAATGGTTGCAGTTTACCTTCTGGAAGACAATGAGGAGTATTGGTAATGACGCAGACTGAACACCCCCAGACATACTGGGAAACGTCCTTAGCCATACCTGGCCACCAGTGTTTCTCCCATAGGAGCGAGAGGGTTCGCCTGCTTCCCCGATGACTGGAGGGTACGTAGGTTAAACTTCGGGGAAGTTCAGGAGGGGCTGGCTCCTCGAGGGCACGGATTTCCTAGTCCACCTTCCATACGATGGGTGCGAGGAATATGGATGGAGGAAGCACAGGTTCGGGAGTGTCTTGAATAGGATCCGGTGAATATAGACGGGATAAGGCGTCTGCCTTGCAGTTCTTATGACCAGGCTGATAGGTTATAGAAAAGTTGAACCTGGCGAAGAATAGGGACCAACGAGCTTGTCGTGCGTTCAGTCTTTGAGCATGGTGGAGGTATTGGAGGTTCTTGTGGTCGGTGATGACTGTGAACGGGAACTGTGCTCCTTCTAACCAGTGCCGCCATTCCTCAAGGGCCAGTTTGATGGCCAATAACTCCCGATCTCCTATTCCATAATTTTGTTCGGCTGTACTGAGTTTCCTGGAGTAGTACGCACACGGATGGAGAGCTTTGGGTTCGTCAGACCACTGAGAGAGCACGGCTCCTACTCCTACGTCTGCCGCATCGACCTCGACGATGAATGGCCGTGTAGGATTGGGGTGTTTAAGGATGGGAGCAGTGGTGAATTTGCTCTTGAGGAGCTGGAAGGGGCGATCTGCGTCTGAGCTCCAGGTTATGGTACGTCGTCCACCTTTAAGCAGAGAGGACAATGGGGAAGAGACCAGACTGTAATTCTTTATTAATCGACGGTAGAAGTTGGCAAATCCCAGGAACCGTTGGAGTTTCTTAACCGTTTGGGGCTCTTTCCGGGATAAGTCCTCCGTCCTTCTTTGTGACAAAGAAGAAGCTCGATGCGGCAGGTGATCTGGATGGTCTGATCCCTGGTCGATGGCCTCCCAGATGTAGCTCTTCATGGCCTCGTGCTCAGGACGGGAAAGAGGGTAGATACGACCGTGTGAGAGCTTAGCATTGGGCAGGAGGTCGATGCTACAAAAATCGCAGGGCCGGTGAGGAGGGAGTTGTGTGGCACGTTCTTTACTGAAGACGTCTAGGTAGGAGTGGTAGGTGGATGGGATACGCAGAGTGAGGTCCGTGGTGGGGTGCTCCATGACGGTAGAGTGAAAGGGAAGGGATGGTCGGGTCGGAGGAGTCTGTTTAGCCGGTGGGCGATGAGCGTGATCCTTACAAGCGTCGCTCCATCTCAGGATCTCTCCCGTGCTCCAGTTGATGCTGGATCAGCCAGGGTCGACCCAACAACACATCCACATTGGCCCTGGGTAACACCAGCAGGTGGAGTTTTTCGTAGTGAAGAGGAGGAGTGAAGAGTGTAACCTGGCGGGTTTGTCGGGTGATTCTGCCATCGCCCAATGGTGAGTCCTGAATAGTATAGATTTGATACCAGGTCTCATTTGGTACTGTGGGGATGCGATGTTTTGAGACGAACTTGGAGGAGATGAAGTTCCCAGCCGCTCCGGAGTCCACCAGGACATTGATGGGAAAGGTACAAGAGTTTATGGTTAGAGTGGCTTGAATATGAGGTATATTACAAACGGAAGGAGTGATGGAAAAGGCACTCACCATTGGACGAGGCGGACGAACGGGACAGCCTGAGAGGAGATGAGAGGCTTCTCCACAGTATAAACACAGCTGATGTTGAATACGTCGGTTACGCTCCACTGTGGTGATGTGGTATGCTTCGGTGATCATAGGTTCGGCGAACTCAGTAGGCGATGGTGAGGGGTGACGAGAAAAGGAGGCATCGATGGCGGGGAGTGGTTGTGAGGAGTGGTGGTGTGCTGTAGTGGTGGAACAGGCGTTAAGATGTTGGAAGACGCTGATAGCCTTCCTGATGAACACTTCCAGGTCCGCGCTGTCATCATAGATAACCATCTGTTTGCGGACGCTGGGTGTCAATCTCTGACGATAGCCGACTAACAGCGCCACCTGGTTCCAACCACTACTAGCGGCGAGAGTGCGGAACTGGAGGGTATATTCGTGGATGGTGAGGTTTCTTTGATTGAGAGCGATGAGTTCATCATGAACTGATAGCGTTGTGAGAGCGACACCAAATACCTCCTTGAAGTGCTGGGTGAAAGAGTGAAACGAATGCAGTACCGGGTTGCGAGCGTTCCACAGCGCGTCAGCCCATTGAAGTGCTCGGCCCGTGAGGAGGGAAATCATAAACGCCACTTTGGTGATTTCATTCGGGAACTGTTGTGAATTGGTCTCAATGTACAGCGAGCACTGTAACACAAAGCCGGCACAGCTGCTGGGCTCGCCGGCATAACTGGTGGGACGAGAGAGGGGTGAATTCGCCATGGAAAGGGGGTTAGCCTGAGCACCCGATGGTGCCGAGGAAAAAGGTTGCTGACTCAATGTAGCGGCTTCCGTGAATGAGTCGGCAGCGATCCCGGAAGTGTTAGCGTTAGCCTCCATAACGCTGGGATAATTTGTGGGCCTGGAATCCTGTCACGGTCACAGAAGGCAGAGACAAAAGGGTAAATATACAAGGTGTGAGCACAAGGAGAGTACGACCATGCAATGATGATTCCAGCCGATGAGTGAACAGGAAGGGTGAGTATAAGTAGTGTGGTGGTGATGGCTGGAGCAGGTGAGTGTGGTTAGTGCACAGGTGTGTGTGATCAGTAATCTGGTGATTGTGTACGGTGTGTGGTGGATGGAGAGTGAGAATGGTGATTGGGGCTGATGGAACGTGCAGAGGGTGTGACAAGCACAGCGTCATCTTACAAGATCGCATAATATAATAGTGTATTACAGCCACCTTGGTAAATTACTCATCTCATGGTTTTACATTTATTTAATTGTTTAATAATTTATTACTGTTATTTTGTAAATACTATTTTTCTACAGTTGAGATTCAATCCATAAGTTATTGGCCTGTTTTCTTTCCAAAATAGAAAAAAAAAAGATCTGGAAAATGTCACTGTGTTTAATATAGGTTCATTATTTTGTTATTGCAATACTAAATTTGTTGTCATTTTGCACTGAACTCTGGAAAGTCTAATTGAGAAATTGTGGATAAAAGTAGCTTTAATGTTACTAGCTACTTTTAGAAAGTAGCTTATAGTGTAGCTATTTTTTAAGCTAGTTTTTAGAAGCTAGTTAGTGGCAATTTTCTTTTCTTTTTCTGTAGCTTCCCCAACACTGGTTCCACTTCAGATTGGGAACACATGCTGCGTCCCAATTTGCATACTATCTATCCTAAATAGTATTTGAAAATGGAATTAGTATGTCTCAAATCGTAGTATGTTAAGAGTATGTCAAAGGTTCCCGGATGGTTTACTATTTCCGGTCAGAATTTTAAGTGTAGAACCGTCCATACTCTAAACGCTGATATTGCCCACAGTACATTGTGCGTTGAACTTGAATTCGATTAGAACTACAAACGGGTGAAAAGTGTAAATAAACTACAAACATGATGGACGCACGAGACATAGCGTCAAGTAGAGAGGCTTCGGTAAAGATGTTTGTTTGACTGTTAATATCTAGCCAACTGGAAAATATTTAAATCGCGTTTTCTGTGTTATATTTCATTTGCAACAACAATACTGAACTTATATAAAGACATGTTTGGACATTAACTTCTGAATGCATAATTATCCAAAGACCTGAGGAGATTTCTCTGCATGAAAGACTTGTGAATGGGAGATTAACCTGCTGCTGCTTCTCCAATAAGGTAGGAAATTAAATACGACAGAAATGTGGATGAAGTGTTGATGATTAACAGGGCTCGTAACTAAGCAACATAACGATCTGTTAACGAGGAAGTAGTATGTCCCAAAGCTTGCATACTCTTCTGTTACACACTCAAAAGTATATATTTTTCCTTCACAAAAAAGTGCATACTTTTAGGGCGTAGTATAAATATGCGAATTGGGACGCAGCAACCGAGTTATGTCGGAACGACATTATGGGAATCGCCAGATGACCAATCACTCTTTGACCCTTTTTTTAAACTTTTCAATCAATGCATGTGAATTGGTAAGTGCAGCTCCTCACAGGTGCGGCCGCTTATAATCAGCTGAGTATATAAGAAGGAGAGCAAGCCAGACTTTTTGCTTCAGAGCTTCAAGTCTCTGAAGAGATTACAACTGGTATTGAGCTCCTGACTTACAGAGTTCTAGTATTCCTCTGTCTGCCAGGATGTGGGTCTTCTCTCCTGTCCCTGGGTGGTTCACTGGCAGCTAAAAAAAGCTACTAATAGAGCAGTTTCCACTAAGAGAGCAGCTTTCTAGAGAGCAACACAGTCTGCAATCGTGTCTTTTTAAAGACGTTGTTCTGTTTTTTCCTGGACACGGTGGTAACATTTGCTGTATCTCATGTCTGGGGGTCCAGCATGTTGGTTGGTATGCTCAGATCTCATGCAAAAGCACAAGCCCATTCCACTGTTTCCTGCAAATGCAGGGTAACTCCCTGTAGACCTCCCACTTCTCCTAAGCACACCTTGTTCAGGCTTCAAATGAGTGTGTCGGTTCATGTTCTAGGCTTGCTCTCATCTGATGGTTCACAGATGTCCATCGCGGCATCGGAGGGTGTTATCATGTTTCAAGGAAAACCTGGGTCCGCCACCCTTAGTGACCCAGGACCCAATATTGTACATGATAGCTATACTTTTCCAGGCAGCTCTGTGGCTGGTTGGAGTTAAGCCTCCAACTCAGCAGCTAGACTGATTAGATAGATTGGTGATGTGGAGAAGAATGAAATCCTCATGAATCCCTCGACGGCAGGGCAGCCTGGGTGTGAAGCTATCCCCCAGGTGGAGAGTGCGATTACAGGCACTGCCTGCAGACCACCGTCACCTAGAAGAGGAGCACTAAAGCCCCTCCTCCCAAAGTGTTTAGCTTTTCTGCATCCCACATGGACAGAGCTTATACTGCTGTGGGCCAGGTCATCTCTGCCCTGCATGCTATGGCTATGTACCAACGGTGCCCTGACCAAGCTATGCGAGGATGGCCCCTCCCCAGGTGACTAGCATGACTTCCGCACAGCAACTGGCTTTGCTCTCTAAGCTCGCTATTCTTGACATAACCTGGTTGATATACATGACGTACACAGCAAAAACTGGGGAGTTGAAATTTCGATGTTAAATCTTCCTGAGTTAATTTCAACTCTCAAAATGTAATTTTAACACATATAATGTAGAATCGTGTCAAGTGTTGGAGTCATTTAAAAGAGTTGATTATCAGAGTTGATTTAACTCCTACGAGGAGTTATAATGATACTCCGCCCAAGCACTCAGCCCCCCACACATTTCAAGTTAGTCTGTCTCTGAGAGAAATCGTTAGCAGCATGGTGTAGTTTTTGGCGGTAAGTACATTTTAAGCTATTATATTTATTCAATTATGATATATGTATAACAGTTGTTTTAACACTTTTTGGGAGTCAAAAAAAACAACTCTACCTTTAGTGTTATATTTTTATGTATTTGTATCATGTTAATTTAACTCCAGAAAGTGTGGAGCTATATAAACTCATAAAAAGTGTTGAAATCAACTCTGTGAGAGTTAATTCAACACTCGTCTTTTTGCTGTGTAGACATGGTTCGCCTTCTTGACACCCCTATATCCTAGGCTGGCTTCTTCGACAATGCTGCAGGGGACTTTGCTCAGGAGTTCCTGGCAGTAGAAAGGGCAGCTGACTGCATTCCACAGACTGGACCTCTGTTCTCAGGGACGAGGCATCCTCTGCCACTGCAGGTGTGGTCCATAGATGGGATACGGAAGACTTAGGTGATCTATTACCCACAGTGGTTAATACCATCACTCAGGCTAGAGCCCCCTCTACGAGGCGTGCCTACATTTTTTAGTGGAATCTATTCACTGAATGGTGTGCTTTTCGTCGAGAAGGCCACCTTCCTTGGGATAAGTTGAAGAAGTTGGCTCACTGGATAGTGAATGCCATTGCCCTTACAATGCAGAAATATATTTTGAGACAGAAGTCATATTATATTATATTGATTATATTGGTTCAAAATAAAAAATACATTATACAAAGTATACAAAAAGAAAACATGAAATATGTTTCCTTTATTAATCAGGGGTCACCACTGCGGAATGAACCGCCAACTTATCCAGCATATGTTTTACGCAGTGTATGCCCTTCCAGCTGCAACCCATCACTGGGAAATACCCATACACTCTCATTCTCACACATACACTACGGACAATTTAGCTTACCCAATTTACCTGTACCACATTGCTTTGGACTTGTGGGGGAAACCGGAGCACTCGGAGGAAGTCCTAGCGAACACAGGGAGAACATGCAAACTCCACACAGAAATGCCAACTGACCCAGCCGAGGCTCAAAGCAGCGGCCTTCTTGCTGTCAGGCGATCGTGCTAGCCACTGCGCCACCGTGATGCCCCACATGAAATATATATTTAAGAATAACAATAACAAAGCATATTTTTCAAACAGCCTTTGTAAACACCCCTTGCATTAAATGTGCCATTTCTTAAGAACATTCTTTTTTGTTACAGACATTTTAGGATTTTATATGGGGTGAAACATGAGTTTAACTAAAGCAAACACTGCTAATGTTTATCCTTGTTTTGTACCTTATTTTATTGCATATTTTGACAAGTGTTTCAATTTTATTATGCACTTTTGACAGTTATTCTGAAATATATTTTCACCATGTAATGCACTGTCTCTGTCACTACACTGAGTAAACACCCTCTGGCTCATCCTGCCTGTCACAGTAGCCACTCCCTAAAGTCTTGCTATTGGTCAAGCAGCATCATAATTGACAGATTTGAGTGGACCACTCTCAATGTTATGATATTGTCACAGACACTCAAAGTTTACACTTACGGTGTAGGCAAACCCATGAATGTCATAAAAAATGGTTTTAAATGATTTATTTTGATAAAATAAATCTTGCAGATTTTTTTATTTACCTTGACACCTAATATTTTAAATGTGCTCTCAGAAATGAAGGTACAAAGCTGTTATTGTGGAGTTGCCTTTTCAAAGAGTACACATTTGTACTTAATGGTTCCATATTGGTATCTTAATAGTACATATTAATACCTAACATGTACAAACATACAAAATTGTACATCATTGTACTCAATGTGAACCCACTGAGTACAAAGTGTACCTTGTACAAAATGAAAAAAGTTATTTTGTACCTTTATTTCTGAGAGGGTGAGGAATTACTCCTAATTGTTTTAATGTATTATTATTATTATTATTATTATTATTATTATTATTATTATTATTATTATTATTATTATTCATTCATTGTCATTTCGGCTTAGTCCCTTTATTAATCTGGGGTCGCCACAGCGGAATGAACCGCCAACTTATCCAGCATATGTTTTACGCAGCGGATGCACTTCCAGCTGCAACCCATCACTGGGAAACATCCATACACACTCATTCACACTCATACACTATGGACAATTTAGCTTACCCAATTCACCTGTACTGCATGTCTTTGGAATTGTGGGGTAAACCGGAGCACCCGGAGGAAACCCACGCGAACACGGGGAGAACATGCAAACTCCACACAGAAATGCCAACTGACACAGCCGGGGCTCGAACCAGCGACCTTCTTGCTGTGAGGCAATTGTGCTATCCACTGCGCCACCGTGCTGCCCTATTATTATTATTATTATTATTATTATTATTATTATTAATTTTGTTAGGTATAAATAATAATTGTAAACAACCTGTAGAGGTTAGTTTTTAAATTATTGCCAAAACAGAATATTACATTCTGATACATTATACTGAAACATGGCACATACCAGGAATAGTCTGGACTGATTTTCCACCGCAGCTTTGCTCTTTGGGTAGTTGGTGGGAAAGATACAGAACTCCAAATCCAAACAGAATTAGTTAAGAAGCAGTAGAGATATTTGAGCTTAAAAAGCAACATCTCATTTGATATAGAACAGCCATATGGATGAAGCAGATGGTGGAGGGTTTCCTCAAGACCTTTGAGAGAATTGTGTTATTGTTCCCCCGCATTACTCTTCACATCCCAGAGTAATCATATCTGCTCTCAGAGAACTGCACATTGGATTCAGATGAACACTTTTTACCAAAAGCTTACTGTGAGGATGAAGGCATCTCTTCAAACTGGAACTTAATTAAGTGTTTATTTATTTAACTGTGTATTTTTCAGGAATTATAAAGACGTCTATATATAGGTAACTTTTTGCTTCCAAATTTTTTTAACCAATATATTTGGTTAAATTATGTTCCTGGTACCATAAGCTAATTTTAGTTTTAACGATAAACTATGGACAAAAACTTAACCAGGTGGTTACAATGTCAGTTAAAGGGTTTAATGTACATACTGTAGTGCCTAAAGTGTATGTTATACCCTAAAGTGCAAAAAAGTGTACTAACATGGACCATTAAAGGTACTAATATGTCTAATGTCTGCTATATTGTGATTTTGTCCTATATTTTATATGCGTTTCCATCTTGCCATTTTGTTTTTATGCAATATCCTAAACTATAAATACTGTAGGTAGCTGAAAACATAATTATTGGTGTTTGTAAATTTTTGTTCATGTGATGCAGGGATAAATCTGATATTTTATATTTGTGTTAAAATTCTTTATTCATTTTACATTTTTATGATTCATGATCATGAATTATATGCTTGGTTTTTTATAAACAATCACAACATCAATTCAAATCTGTGTTAAAAATATTAGATCAAAAGTAATCTAAAGGTAATTTAAAAGTAGTGAGAATCATTTTAAATTAATAATCTTGTTACTGACAAAACTTTCATGATGTAATTTGTAATCAGTAACAAACCACGGTTTGTAAGTAAACTTTACTGTTCAAAAGTTTGACGACAGTAAGTTATTATCTATTTTAAAACAGAACTTTTTTCACAGAAAAAAAACTGTATTTTAAAATAGTATTACAACAATTTTCATATTGTATGCCATTTTCATAAGATTGTAAGATGTATTTACAAACTCATACTTTATTATTTTCAGTGTTTAATACAGTTATGCTGTTTAATATTTCGTCGTATTTCAGGATCGTTTGATGAACAGAAAGTCTAAATAAGCACCATTTGTTTGAAATACAAGTCATGCATTACCTTCAAAATGTCTTCCTCTCTCAATAAACGTAAATTTCTCAACTCCAAACTTTTAAACAGCAGTGTAAAAATTGCAATTCAAGCATTTTTTTTCATACAAGAACAGATGGTGAGGACATTTCAGAAGATTTCAAACAGAATGTACTGCAATGTTTGGAAAAAAGTGAAAGAAAACTCCATCAGGAGCATCTTCCTGCTTCCACACATGCAGCATGTGCATTTCATTAACAGGGAGTACAGTCCTGTGCCTGACTTATGGTCAGCGGCTCCGTAATGATATTAATTAGCCTGAAATCTGCCATGTAAAGAAACCCTGAGGGATACATGAAAGACAGAATCCAGTGTTCCCCATGACCAACATGTCGCCGTCCCCAAACGCAGTCATTCAGGCCTTATCTCGCGCTCATAGAGAACAGCTAATGGTCAAGGCTGGAGGATGAGGTTTTTGTAAAATGGACGGAGCAATTAACGCCTGCCAGTACTCATTATCCTCCATGTCAGTGGCTAGAGGCTGGAGGCCAGGAGGTGGATTAGAGAGAAAATGAAAGGAGAATTAAAGACACTTAATGGATGCTGCTTTAGATTTCTCTGCAAGTTCTATTAACCCTAATTTAAATCAATTTTCTCCTTTCTGCAATTCTGCGCTAATAAAGCTATCTGTCTGACAGTGACTTTGTGTGTCCCAGGCGGGTGCGTTTGAGATGCATTAGCCTGGGCTCATTTTGCTAAGTGCCCCCAAAGCACACAATGCTGTTAGCAAGCGTAAAACCGGTTGCTAATACCGGTTTGCCCTTTGATAGGAGCTCAAGCCTCTTCCTCGTGTTTGCCGTTTTAGCCCATCTGTCAAAAAATATATGCTTAGTAAATTCATTGCTGGCTTTTTTTTACAGTATACAGGAAATCCCTGTCAACACTGAGCTGCTTAAAAAGTACATTAGCATCAGCGAACAGCTTTATCTCTCTCGCAGACAGATGATTATGCGGTGAGTTATGTCATCCGGGTTGATTATGTAGAGTCTGAAGTACAATATTATATATTATTGGGTCTGATAGGGACCTAATTAGGAGCATAATGGTATGGTAACCTATCAGTCAAGGCTAATTACTCTGGCTTTCATGCAAGAGTAATTGGGTTTTTAGTTCAGGGGCTGAGGTTTGGGACACTGGTATGAAGCAACAATTACTGGCGACAGAGATCAGAAGATTTATGGCTTGAAATTCAAGACGGAAAATGATGACATGTGATTCATCAAATCGCTTTAGCAACCCCCACCTCCGCCACACACACACACACACACACACACACATTTCACAGTGTTCAGAGTGTTGGTTTCTTTCAGCATCAACCAGCATCAACCTGCTACATGTTTTCCTATGTTCAGATATTAGTAGATTATTAGTTCATATTTCTTTTATTTACGCATTTGAATTTTATCATGGAACCTTGATTTTACCTACAGAGCTTTTTGATGTAGAAAAGATTTGAAAAAGTGTGCCTTTTATTTTGAAGTGATATATTTTCTGCATTGGTGTTGTAAATTATTGTGCAAAAACCTAGTAATAAGCTGACAATTTAGTTTTTTACATAATTCTCTCTATATTATTTCTTAAACAATATATTGTTCAAACTACTAAACTGTCAACAAAAGTCAGTCTGCACAGCTGAATTTTACAAGATCAAAAGTCAGCAGAACAGATATAAAGGTCCCATAATGCAATTCATAACCATAAATAAAAAGGTTTTAAAAAACCTGTGAGTCACAAAATATGAAAACTGTTAATTAACTGATATATTTTCAGTGTAAATTGTTGTCTGTTGTATGTATTAATGGTTTATGAAGGTTAAAAATACATTTAGAAATGGATGGTTCTCCCTATATCGAGGAACAAAGAGTTGAGTAGCTACAAGTTATATTTTTAAGTAGCATGACATTTAATAGTTATTAGTCAAGCTTTTTCAGTCACAAGTGTCTATAGCAGAGTTCTTAGTATTCAGTACTAAATACAGTAGGTCTTCTCCTCCCTTTCTCTTTCAATGGTCCTTAATGAACACTATTTCACATTTAAACCAAATCTTTTTTTTATATTGTGTCCTAGACATCAATATTTTGATAGAAAAAAAAACTTAGAATCACCTGTTTTATATACTAAATATTGAAGTATTTAGACATTATAAATGTAGATAAAAAAAATATTGGTGTGGGTTGTTCTAACCCAACTTTGCATGAGTCAAATATGGACAAACACAACCATTGGGTTAAAAAGTGTCATTTAAAATAAATTAAAAAATAATAACCCAGCATTGGGTTTGTTCATATTTGAACCAATGTTTGGTTACTAAAACCCAGCATTTTTCATACTTCACTTTGACCTATTGTGTGGCTTTCTTGATGAAACATTCCACACTAGCACTGAGAATGGCTTTGACAAATGATGATTAAGAAATCATTCAACACTCCAACACTCTCTTATGTTGAATAATGTAATCATAATGTAACATAAAGGTGAAGATAATAGAAGCACTTCAAATCATCAGAGAGTAGCAGTATATAAATGTTATGACAAGTCTAAATTAGTTAAAGTCGGCATGAAGCAGACGTTAAAATCCTTTTTCCCCATATCGTGACGATCATCCACTTGAAACTGTCCTGGAATGAGAAAAAAAATATAGGACGGTGCATGATTTCATCCTTTGGGAACCGATTGGATCATTGAAAGAAGGGTGTTGCAAACAAAATAAAGGGAGATTGATGAATGGACAAAGGCAGAGCATAAACGAGACATCGTCCCAGAAGTCATTCCATGTGAAAAGAAGTGAGAAAGCTTCTTTCAAGGGCTAGAGAGACTTTGCTGCAATTTTAAAGTTATTTACTGCAAGATTTACTGTAAAAGAATTAGCCACTTGTTTGGAATTTATTAGATTTAATATTTATTTATTCATTCATTCATTTTCCTTTCAGCTTTGTCCCTTTATTAATCTGGGGTCGCCACAGCGGAATGAACTGTCAACTTATCCAGCATATGTTTTACGCAGCGCATGCCCTTCCAGCCACAACCCAACACTGGAAAACACCTATACACTCTTGCATTTTCCATACTTCACTTTGACCTATTGTGTGGCTTTCTTGATGAAACATTTCACACTAGCATTAAGAAATCATTCAACACTCCAACACTCTCTTATGTTGAATAATGTAATCATAATGTAACATAAAGATTATTATACATACACTTAGAATCACCGTGGCGCAGTGGGTAGCACGATCGCCTCACAGCAAGAAGGTCACTGGTTCGAGCCTCGGCTGGGTCAGTTGGCATTTCTGTGTGGAGTTTGCATGTTCTCCCCCGTGTTCGCGTGGGTTTCCTCCGGGTGCTCCGGTTTCCCCCACAAGTCCAAAGACATTCGGTATAGGTGAATTGGGTAAGCTAAATTGTCCGTAGTGTGTGAATGTGTGAATGAGTGTGTGTGGATGTTTCCCAGTGATGGGTTGCAGCTGGAAGGGCATCCGATGCGTAAAACATATGCTGGATAAGTTCGTGGTTCATTCCGCTGTGGTGACCCCAGATTTATAAAGGGACTAAGCCGAAAAGAAAATGAATGAATGAATACAACCAATTTAGCTTATCCAATTAACCTATACCGCATGTCTTTGGACTTGTGGTGGAAACGGAGCACCCGGAGGAAACCTACGCAAACACGGGGAGAACATGCAAACTCCACACAGAAATGCCAACTGACCCAGCCGGGGGTCGAACCAGTGACCTTCTTGCTGTGAGGCAATCGTGCTACCCACTGCACCACCATGGCAAAAATAACAGTAAATTACAGTAAAAGTACTGTAAAAAATGTTGTACTGTAAAATTATGTGGTAAGAAGCATTTTACCATAAAAAGAATTTGCTATAAGGCTATTTTACTGTAAAATGGAATTGTGGTATAGGCCCCTGCTACTGTAAAACACATTTACAGCTAAGTTACTGTAAAGTGGCAGTTGCTGTAACTTACTGGCAACAGTGCTGCCAGTAAGTTACCACAAAAATACATGAATTTTGATTGAAGATTCTGAACGTTAATTATAATTTTTTTGCATATTACATTTTTCATGCATATTTATGAATTTTATGTGCATATGCACTTGGTGTGAATTAGGAGGAATGCTTTCGTGAGAAGTTCAAATGATTATATAAATATACAAAAAATGTACACAATTATTAGGGAATGTCTTTTTAAAGCTACATTGTTACTAAAGCTGTAATTTCCTTGCACATTTTGTCTATTAAATGTTATAAACATTTTGTTTGTATAATGTTTATGAAGTGTACAATGGCTATGTTTAGATTTAGATTAAGGCTAAGAGATCTAAAAACCTAAATCATTTATCTCTAAAATAAAAATACATAGATATATACGTATTTAATATATTTGTAAATATTTTACATTTGGATGTTGTGTATTTTAAATGTAATTTTTCAATGTGGGGCCTCACAGTGGCGCAGTGGGTAGCACGTTCGCCTCACAGCAAGAAGGTCGCTGATCGCTGGTTCGAGCCTCGGCTGGGTCAGTTGGCGTTTCTGTGTGGAGTTTGCATGTTCTCCCTGTGTTGGCGTGGGTTTCCTCCGGGTGCTCTGGTTTCCCCCACAAGTCCAAAGACATGCGGTATAGGTGAATTGGGTAAGCTAAATTGTCCGTAGTGTATGAGTGTGAATGGGTGTGTATGGATGTTTCCCAGAGATGGGTTGCAGCTGGAAGGGCATCCGCTGTGTAAAACATATGCTGGATAAGTTGGCGGTTCATTCCGCTGTGGCGACCCCAGATTAATAAAGGGACAAAGCCGAAATGAAAATGAATGAATGAATGAATGAATGAATGTTTTCAATGTTTCAAAAGGTCTAAATCCTATGTTTCAGCATCAGTAAAAATGGGAAAAAGTGTACTGTCTATGTTTTGTAGCTGTAAATACATACTCATAAATAAAGCTTACAGTGACACCCTATTGAAAGGTAGATCAAAATATTGTTTTGTTTTTCATTTTACGACTTAAATTGGTTATAAATATCAGGGCAATACAATTTAATTATATTTTCAGCTTCAGTTGTCTGTTCACCATTTTCTTTGCTTCTTCTTTAACATGATGGACGGAATGAGAATTCAGAGCTCCAGGTCATAGTGATGACTGAACCTGACATGTCATTTCAGCTTGTTAGTCGAGTATGTGGCCTGGGGATGTCTTTTTATTAAACGTTATTTTAAATATATCTAATGTAATGAAAACATATAGTTCTCTTTTTGAAAGATGTAGCAAAAGCGTGCTCTATGCCAGAATGGTTTCTGTTAATTAGCCCTGTAGAAAAAAACTCTTTTACTGCATTTCACAAGTGTGGTAAAGGACAGGCTTTTTCCTCTGGAGAGTCGCAGTATTTCTTTTCTTTGTTTTATACCGCAGGGATTCGGTACATCAAACAATGTCTATATTAAACCCTAACCACACTCTATTTCTTTCTATCTCTTCATGTTTCTGATTGATACACCCATTCCTCTCAAAGATTTCACGGCCCAAAGAGTCTAAATGGGTCTGCTCCCATGGCAAACAAATCAATTGTTATAGACTTTAAAGTTGCTGGTCTTGAAAATTGTTTGAATACCTTTGAAGAACCAGAGAAAGATTCCCTAATCCAGCCATTTTTGGCACACTGGATTGGTATTGATGAGTAGACCCCACAATACTTGAAAAGATGTGACACGTCTATCGTATCTGTAAAGCTCCATAAACTGAAAATTGCTATATACTGGGCTGCACCGTATGCATCTGATGAAAATTCAGCTCATTCTAAAGAAGTTGAATAATGTTTTTGAGTGTAAAAGTGTTAATATATGACATGATGCAATTGTGTAATTATGTCATTAAATAACCATGCAAATGTGTCTCATTGCATACAATAAATACAATCTGATTACACAAACTGTCTTTATAAAAAATATGTTATCAAATACATATTTTGTATTTGTTTGTAAAAGTAATATAAATTTGCATTCAAAAAAGTTTGTTTATTGGCACTGAAGGTTGCATAAAGCTTTTCATAAAGGTTCTTCATAGTGGAAAAATATTTTTGAAATGATTAAAATGTTATGCACACAATAAAAAGGTTCTTTGGAAACCTGAGACGTTATTTTTAAGAGTGTAATTGTAAGCAAAATAAATGTATTTTTTATGATCAGAATGTTTTTTAAATATGATATTTGAATGAATGAAAAGTTACACGATTTGTGTATTTTCTATTAAAAATACATATTTGTATCTTCGGTAATTCAAAAAAAGTTTTTGTAAGTTGCTAAAATTTGCCATATAACATTTTTAAATGTCTTATTTGTTACTACTTTCTTTAAAGGTAGCTTAACTAGTTTAAAAAAGTTAAGAAAAAAGTCAAATAGCCAAATAGACTTTAGTAACACTGCACAAACAATTTGTTGAAAGCGAGTCTAAATGTTAATGACTCACTGATTCAGATAATCATCTATGATTCAAAGTGAGTTCACAGTTAGCAACGCTAATTCTAATAATTTGTTCAAAGCTAGTCTAGCGGTTTTGTCTCGGACAGAAACGATTCAAAATGATTCGGTCAGAGCGAGTAGTCAGAAAACGTTTTACCGAAGATATAAATTGATTCAAAATGTGTCAAAAACGGGAAGTGGGATCTCTTCTTCCATAGATATATACATTAGATATCACATATGGGCCTTAAGCATGCGTCAATACCGCCGCCATATTTGTACAGTGCTCCCAGGACAGAAGTCATTCAACCGCACTTAGTCAAGACCAAAGCCAATCTGAAGATGCTGAACTTTTGCGCTGTGGTAATGAGCAAACAAAGCATAAAGGCATAACATTTTATGAAGATTTTATTTTTTTATGATTGTGCATGTTATAAACTTTTGTTCTAAACAAGTGTTATTGATGATAATACAGTCACTTACTGCACTGACCTTGAGGCAAAGTAGCACCAATTTGCACTAAATACTATATCAAAAATCATCAAAAATGTTAATTAAATATGACAACAAGATACTGGGGCCTTCTAGATAGCATCCATGGTTATTCATCGATGTAGAAAAGTGATGTAAAATTATAGTTTTCATTATTTAAAAAAATATTTACATTCTGAACACGGGGAAAACACCCCATCATAGATAAATGCATATATGTGTATATATCATTGCTCCAGATGGCCAGTCCACCACTGCACCTTGGTCTCACGTTCATTTCAAAGGAATGCTACCCTGTACCAAAATGAAATGAAAATGACGCATTCCCTCCAATAGACAGCAATAGCTTAGGCAACATCTAGTGTATATATCTATGCTCTTCTTCAATGTCCACGAGGACTGATGGTTCGAAATGTAAGTTACTAACTCCAAAATTTGGGATTTATTTTTTGTAATCAAAGACATTTAGGACTCGTTTGTGAGGCAAGTTCCTTAATGAAATCAAAGTTTGTCTTGAAAAATAAACCACCAGTAAAAAAAATATTTTTAAAAAAATGTATAGAGTACTAATCTGTAGGACTACTTGTACTCAACAAAGCAAGCATTTTTGTGTTTAAAAGAAGACTATTAGATGGCTAATAGACCTCAGCTTGGATAAAACAAGGCTTAATTTAGGCTGTTAGTGAAAATCTAATAGACATCTAAAAATAGCCTAAAACTAGGGCTAGCCCATAAATTAGACGGGTATGAATGACTACACATGTAAAGTCTGTGTAATCTGTGTATTTAATGACTAATCTAGTTTTGGAATATGGTTAGTCTATTATTTTTTTTACTGACTGCCAAAATGTAGTCTTGTTTCAGCCAAGCCGTCTATGTTAAGGCTGTATTTTGCTTTCCTTTAAAGAAATTAATACACTTAGTTTTGTATTATGGTTTTCATGTTTTTAGCTTTTTAACATTTGTATGATATGAAATATAGCAGTCAATGGAGTATATGGTGTGTTGTAATGAAGCTTCATGATTAATTAGTCACCAGCTATGGTTTGTTTTGGTGCGTCCTTGAACATTTTAAACAAAGAAAGTGAATTTGAGATTTTGAAACACCATACGTTTGCACATTGTAAATCCTTTGTTATAAAATCATTAGATTGTAGAGTGTATCGAGCTTCTTCATCACACTAAATTCAGTTGTATTATTTCCCCAGACATATAACCATCAGAGATTCATCTTCAAGCTGGAATTTCATCACCAGACCCCTCTGTGATAAATAGCTGGATCTATTCAATTGCATGTTGGTGTGCTCAAGCAGAGAGATAGTCATTTGAAGGTACTGTAAATATGTTTATTACTGTCAGTCATGAGGATTCAGTGCAAAGTCATGATCAGTTTAAGAATGTGGGTGTTGCTTGACATTAGTAAGCCAGATATTTGTAATTTGCTGTCAATTGCTCTTAATGCATCACAGAAAAAAAACAACACTTTTCTCTAACAGCGACTCAAGTGCATGAGTGATATGTCACTTTTATTCGTGCTAACCATGACTCATGGTTCTTCATCGGCATGTGTTGCACGAATGCATGTAAACTGAGTAGCCCAAAACATTGGAAAGGGATCATGCAGGAAAAAAGTGTATAATGGTTAAATGTAATCAGAAGGAAATTGAGGTAAATTGTTGCTTTATTCTAAGACTGTAAAAAAAATATGTTAACTGTGTTTTGTGCTTCATGTGTTTTTTTCATTTATGTACACTTTAGAGTTATTAAAGAAGAGTTATAAAGAAGTTATTATGTGTCAGGCAGTCGCTGGAATCACCCAACTCACCTGAACTTACTTTCACCCATTTACAGTTACCTGATTATTGATTACCATCACCTGTGCACAGACACACACACACACACACACACACACACACACACACACACACACACACGCACACACACACACACACACACACACACACACAGTATATAAACACCTCCAGTCACTCTATCCTTGTCGGTCCTGATCATCACACCCTGAGACTCACCAATCCAATCCAATGATTCCAAGTTATCATCCAATGTTCCTTACCTTCAGTGTTCCATTGTTTGTTGTGCTACTCGTCTTCCTGGATTCCCGCTACGTGTCAAGTGTCTGCAACGTCCACCCTGTGTTTCATCCAACCAGCTACGAACTCAGTTAAGTCATAATGCATTCTGAAATTGTAAAAAAGCAAAAAAAATACCTGCAAATCACAGAAAGAAATTGTTAATTTGATATAATGTAATAATATTTTAAATACAGTCCATCAAAAACTCTAAAGGTTAAATTATAGGCTAATTTACCTGAAAGATATTAGATATTTAGATATTACTTTTTAATTTGTTATGAATACTTTATGGATTTAAGAAGTAATTCAGACATTCTATAGGAAGAGAAACCCATTATTTTAAACCAGAACTATTAAAGGATTAGGATTAGACACCAAAATTCCTTTTTTACAATAAGTGTTGTTCCAAACACATTTGTTCATCTTTGAACAAAATCTTTCAACATATTTTTATTCAAATCTGAAAGATCTGAAAATCTTTGAGCTCTTGTAAAGAGAAAATAAATCCAATTGAATCAAGAAATCTAATCTAAGTCTTCTGACAAGACACGATTGCTTAAAAAAATTACCATATAATTACCTTCTAGCTGTGAGGCGACATCGCTACCCACTGCACCACCGTGTTCCCAAGATTAACCAATTAGAATTGAGCATTCTAAAAGTGCCACAGAATGAACTTATATATTAAATGATATAGCCTAGATAAGATATTGTCTCATCACCTTTGAATGCTGAATTGTATCTGGCTATGTATCTTTAATAAGTTACTTATTAGATTTTTTTTGTATATGAATATTACTTTGATAGTAATCTAATAATTGAATAAGCATTTGTATGTCCTGTCCAGCCAATGTGGTAATTCCTCCTCTATTAGAATTAAACACAGGAATCACTGTCTATGCTGTTTGAATTAAACTCATGAAACATGAGTTACATACTGTAATACAAAAATATAACCCAGAGGTAATTGCAAATACCGACATCATGTAAATGATATGAACAAAAAAAAATTCTGATTAGTTCTGGGAATTATTTCCCCATTTACAACACAATTGCTCAGCAGACAAACCCGTGCCTCCCGTTATTGCACGTCCAAAAAAGAGGACCAGCAGCCTTTAATAACAAGGGCTTATTATTTTGTCCTTTATGATCTTGACACTCGAGAGCATAACATCTCCATAAAACGAGGGAATATCTCTACAGTCAATATTTCCTACAAAGCAAGGGCACGAGCTCACAAAAGCCCGAGATCACACATGAAAGAACACCTCAGTTCTTTGTCAAAGCCTCAAAGAATAATGCAGTCGGTGGATTTGTTTCATATGTAAAGAAGACGATCAGTCAGCAGCTTTTTGTTTGATGTTTCAGCGAGGATGATGGGAGTTCAAGGGCGAAATGTGGCGAGGAAGCGTAGGCCTTTGTGTCCGGTCTTCAGACATTTACCTGTATCTGCTGGGGCTCTGCAGAGAAATGACTGTTTGATTCTATTACACTTTCATTACAGCTGTAGTTAATGGTTGTGTCACAGTCTATTAGCCGCATTCATCTTTCCTGTGATACACAGCGAGACACAAGCACACCGAACAAAGACAAATGACTCTGACTCACGGGAACAGCATTACAATTCAAACATTATTTTCTATACGGCTATACAGCGACAGCCGAGCGAGCTGCGGCGTGAGCTAGCCGTCCAGGCAGTCATGTTGGTAATGGCGTGGAGAAATGCTTTTTCTAATCTAAACAACTCAATTATCTGTAGCCCCACCATCCTTGATCAAAAACATTACCATAACCATATTCAATTTAAAAACACAATATTGCAACCGAAGGGGACAGGAAATAAATCCTGCCTGTTCCGGCCTGTAATCTCTCAGTGTGACTCAGGGGTTTGTACTAAAACCCTCACTCATTTTAAACCTCTCCTTGGCTTTAGCACTTGCCGACAGTAATCGATCGGAAAATGCTTTTAACAACTTCATCGTTGCCATATTCTTTCACATTTTATGAACACCTAATCAATAAACAATGGAGAATCCACGCCGAGAATGGTAATCAGTAATCCGCTGGGAACCGCCATCAAAAAGAAGAATCCTATGAAATGGATACCGCTTGTGAAACAGATGAAACGGATAGCACTCGTGACTAGTGGAGCTTATTTCCAAATAGAAAATTCATAAGAGCTATGAAAGCTGATATTTGGCGCTAGGCTGCTGAACCATTAGCCTGTAGTAACACCATTTTGCGTACACAAACAGATTAGCCGATGTGTGGAATACAACATGCAGACCCCCTTTCCGAGTCGAGGTGTACCCGAATTATGCAGATGCTGAAAATTTAATGAAGGCAAGTGCTAGAGCACTTTTTGATCTCATTTAATTAATATTTATTTCCTGTCAGCCCTCATTACAGACTATATTAAATTGTTTCCTCTGATGAAGTGCTGCTGACATGGGACAGGAGCCTCGATTAAACAGCCCTCACTACAAGCTACACATTTCAGTGATAATGGCTGCTAAATCAAACTAACTAGCATTTTGTCTATAATTAAGTTTCAGATGTGTACACATGAACATGTGAATTAAATTAAATGAAACAATTTATTTTCAAACACCTATTTGTAATTTATGTCAAATTTGCTATTATGTAAAACAGCCGATCTCCAGGTATGGTGGGAGAACTTTTAGCTTAGCTTAGCATAGATCATTGAATCAGATTAGACCATTAGCTCAAATATTTAAAAAAATTGTTTATAGAATTTTATTAAAGTACAAACATTTAATAAACTATAACTGTAAAGCAATGCAAAAACATAATCATTAAAAATAAACATTCAAGTATATATCAAGTATTATTGCTTTATGTAAGTTTTTGACTCTTCTAAAGCATAAAAATACCATAATATGTTTAAAGACATTTAAGAAACATGCTAAGTGAACATTCTTATTTATCTGAAAAACAATGCTAAAGTCAGATATTCTGCTTTGAAAATGTGAGTTACATGCTGGAACGGGTGTCTTTGTTTTGGTTCTTTTAACCCCGCCCACTGCCACTTTAGCCAATTATATTTCAGCACCCCGGGCTGCCTTCATGGAAAACAGTGTAATTGAGTCATTCAGTCAGGAAGGCTCTCAAAGCATGAGGCCGCGATCAAAAATGCGACCTTCAGTGGACAGTAACAGCCCTGAAATGAGACGTAGATTCAGAGTTCCACATGAGGTGGTTATTAATTAGCGAATCATATAAATATTATGAAAGTAAACATTAGATGAGCAGATTACATTGTAACCGTGTCCTAACAACATGATATGTGAAGAGATTTGCAGTGATAATGAATTTTGCTGTTTGCACCAGACGAAACACGACAGAAATTTAAATACAGCCATTCAGAAGCACAGAATAGTGCACTCACTCACAAAATGGTAAGGTTTATAATCTAATTAATACATATTAAACCTTTTTAACATTATTATATGTACATGCTGAATGATTGATATTTGTTACTTGGCTTGAACTGAGTCACAGCTTTAAAGTTCAATTTCAAACTGTTTATTTTATATTCAACATAGAGGTAAACTATCTGCTGCTACTTTCAGTAGTATGGTAATAAATGTATTGTAAAATGCCATTCAAACTCACATTGTTAGCATTTAACACTGAATAAAGCACATGAGGTGTACCTGAGGTGATTATAATTCATCCTGGAAAATAGAAAATTCAGGTGTTGATGAAAAGATATTTATTCTATCACATGCCGCTGCTTTTAGTTAGAAAACTAATCAGCCTTAAATAAGCCTGTAGGCTGGATAGTCAGGCACACTCGCGTCAATCTGGCAACCTGCACTTGCGTGTGTTCCAGGAGTGCAATACCTTGTTCAACCACTGGGTGTCAAACTTACATACTGCACCATTATTCAGGGGCGGGCTTTGGGTGCTTAAACACCTGCCCTTTTTTCTCTTGGAGAAAAAATGCCCCTCAAGTGAATGAAAGTGCCTCTTCACTTCGTGATCGCCAACCCCCAAACACCAACCCCACCCCGGGCTATACACTTCGCGATCGACCCCCCCACCCCCACCCCCCGTCCCCCCGCACCAAGCCACCGACCCCCAACAAATCCCCCCCAGGTCTTCACTTTGAACACCTGCCCCTCGAAGGGTCTCTGCAAGGCCCTGATGCATTGTCTTAAGTGTGTTAAAACATGATCTTTAAGTACACTTATTGTCAGAAATAATATATTATTTTTAAACACACTTTCCAAAGTATACTTTTAAGATTTCAAGCATTTAATTTTCACATTTAAAAGCACAAAATACATATTGAAGGAAATGAGTTGTGAAAGTGGCAGTATAAAACTAATTAAAAGCACAAAATGTATTCATACAAAAGAAATCAGTGTTTGTTATTTTGCACAATTAGACAGTCTGGGTTCTCTGGTTGATACTGAAAGTCACTTTTATGTCATTGTTTCCCTACACCCTGAAGCAAAACTATGGCAAGAATAATATTGAAAATATAAAACCATATATCATGGCCAGTAGCCTGTTTAGTATTTCTGACAGCTCACTTCAACGTAATTGAACATTTCTTAAGCTAACATGTTTTATTAAACCTCTCTGCATAAGCTTTCATCTCTTTGTAAGTTGAATTATTGCTAATAGCTCAATGTTTTAATTAGCGCCCCAGGCCTCAGGATCGGAGCAGTAAAGTGTTGTTATAAAATCAAGCTCATTACAAAATTAGGCACTTTTACAGTGCATTGAGGCGATGCTAATTCATTTGAAAATATCTGAAAAATCTATCAACATGCTGAAATATTAATAACCATGGCCAGCTTTTCAACGAACTGTACCTTTTACCCAGCTAAACCATTTTCTTTACAACAGCAAATAGAATAAAATATAAATAATTGTTTAAAATAAATAGTTATTATAGTTGGAATGAATTATCAAAAGCATAATAGCCTTACTTTCAAGTAACCACATTATTTTATATGTCTGATCATCATTAGACTTTTAGAAGTTTGTTGTTTGGATGTTATATTTACTGTATGCATCCTTGGCTCTATTTTAGCCTACACAAATACCACTGACATTACCTGGCACTGTCCAGTAGTTTGAATAAACCAATACATATTTTTTGAAACAATAAACATTTTTCACATTATACATTTTATTATACATTAATGATATTTTAAAGTTTGGTATATCATGAAAGCATGAGAGAGGCTGTGGTGAAATGTGGATAATTCACAACAGAAGGGCATATTAGACAACCAGAACAGAGGATATAATATAATATAATATAATATAATATAATTTAATACAATATAGGGGTGACGCGGTGGTGCAGTGGGTAGCACAATCGCCTCACAGCAAGAAGGTTGTGAGTGTGAGTGTGTATGGATGTTTCCCAGTGATGGGTTGCAGCTGGAAGGGCATCCGCTGCGTAAAACATATGCTGGATAAATTGGCGGTTCATTCCGCTGTGGCGACCCCAGATTAATAAAGGGACTAAGCCAAAATGAAAATGAATGAATGAATGAATAATATAATATAATATAATATAATATAATATAATATAATATAATATAATATAATATAATGTAATATACGGTGGGAGTTAATGTCTAAATGCCTTCTTAATTAGATAAGTAATTAGATAGAAAATAAAAGTAATTATCTTTATTGTTTTTTTAACTGTAACAGTAAGACCTTTTTTGTATTATTTTTGTATATTTTTATTATTATTTATTGCTAGTATATGTATTTAAGGATATATGACATTGGATATAAATGTAATACATATATAAATACAGTCATACATAGATAAATACATACTTTAATATATACATTACATACTGATTTAATGTTCTTCTGATAACACACACAAAAACATCTTCTGTCCAAAACGGCCCCATTTCTTGTTAATTGGAATGGAGTAGTTATAATTTATGCATAATGTATGCTAAACAAATAAAACTTGTTGAGCTCAGATATTTAATCAGGATGATTTATTTCTTAAGTGAGAAAAAAAAACCTTTACATGAATTAATAAAGTTGTTATAATTATTGAATAATGTCCTGACTGAAAAATACCAGTAGGCCTACTATTGTTTAAACAGTATGGAACCATGCAATCCAACTTGTAAGTTTAAATGGTATGGTGCAGTACATATAATGAACAAACGTATTTCTTTCTACAAATCTCACACACACATCATCACGGTCATCATCATTAATAGAAAAAACATCCTTTTCCCAAAACGGTTGCATTATTTCTTTTTAATTAGACTGGAGTAGTAATTAATGCAAATTTATTCTAAACAAATAAAATCGCTTCTTAATTTTTCCCTCTCCATAATTTATACAGATATTTAACACATTAATATTGTTTCTTAAGTAAAAAAACTATTTTCCTCACAACAATTATAATGTCAATCCAGCCATTATGCTGGTTTTCCACAATGTAAAAGAAACCTGCTGTAAAATTAAAATATTAAGACATTGCATTTCAGTATTTTTTCAGGTTAACAGAAATGTCTTAATGCATAATGTCCTGGCTAAAAATCAACAGTACATTTATACATACATGCATACATACATACATACATACATACATACATATATATATATATATATATATATATATATATATATATATACACACACACACACACACACACAGTGCTCAGCATAATTTATATACAGATATATTTATTAAAATATTATTTTAGTCACAGAACATCTTAAGAAATGGACAGATAATACATTTAAATTCATGCAAAATAAAAAATGATAAAAAAAAAAATACAAACTACAACATTTCAACAAAATTGTCTATATTTTTTTGTTTCTCTTGATTTTTGCTATTTTGGAAAATTGTATTTAATATTTTCCCTAACCTATACATTTGGGCTACTATTTTTAAAGCATTATTGTGAGTTATTTTGTTAGATTAGCTCCAGATTTGGCTTCAGTACTTACTAAACTAATGTATATGCACAAATATAATATTGTAAAGCATTCTATAGAAAATATTAATTTAAATGAGAGATTTGTGGG
>CAIGQW010054063.1:7418228-7456582 GCA_903798125.1 Danio choprae | reverse complement strand
TTTGTAGATAAATTAAATGAACGAACATGTATTTTTGTTTTTCGTTCTAATAATAAAACATTAAAACACCTGTACAAAATGGTTTCATTATTCCCTATTAATTAGACCAGAATAATTGTCATTTATTATAAACTATGTTAATCAAATAAAACTTACTGTGTTTTTTTTCCTTTCTGTAATGTGTTCACACACTAAAAACATTTACAGTATTTCTCAATTAAAAAAAACAACTGGCCCAACATGAGTTAACGAAGCAGACTCGGCATTAATGTGAACCAGCAGTATTGAGGACTCATCCGTCAGACATCCGTTTCCCTGACGGTGTTTTCTTTTTCTCGCTGACATTGATGTCAACTGGGAGCCACGACGCTTTCTTGGCATGATAGAGATGCTGTCTCTCAGCAAAACCTCATCACTCTTCCTGTTTAACACTAACCTGATACAACTGTATGTCTGGGGCCAGGACAGAACCAGCAAAGCGAGCACCTTTAGAGCTGAGCTTGACTGTAATGAAGCTGTGCAATAAAATATGATCAAGGTAATGAGCGAGCCATGTAATAAAAAGACAACAAGCAGATCATATAAAACACTGTAAAGAAATCACTTTCACGCACAGTAGACAGCTGCACATTGTTTCTGGCATACAATGTTATGAATGCCGCTCTCATTTTTAATCCGCGGAACATGACTCATGTGAACAATTGAAGTGGGAGTCGAGTGTCCCAATCCCAATGATTGATTCTGCCGTTTAATGGCGCAACACACCTCTGAAGCTCTAATTCCAATTATCTGGCATCTTTCCAGATCCGATGAGACAAGGCGTATTCGCAAATAGCTGATAGAAAACAATCTGGGATTTAATCTACAGGGCTATCAGTGCCATGATCAGTAATTACTACTGGCTGTCAATTTACCACCCACTCGCGGAGGACCTGTGCTCCAACTCCCTCCGCCTGCATTACTGGTGCATTTCACAAACACACGTGCGCATTTTCCACGTCTGTGCTGTTCATTTGTCTCAATTGCCAGGGTGTGTCAGGTACATTTAAATGAGACATCGCAACGGCAGAAGCGGATGGAAAATTTATGGCTTACCTCGACAGTTTTGCGCTCCCAAAAATGATGCTTGCCAAATTTGCATCCAGGAAAGTTTCAGATATTATCTGTTTTTTTGCTCTAAATGAGATTATGCAGCAGATATGCTAGCCAATGAATGCTAAACTTTTGCGGTATTGTAAATAGAGTATAAAAAGCAACATTATGTGAATACATTTTATCCACAAACGTCTGGGCTAAACCAAGGTCAGCCAAAACATGGGTCAGCTGGACAGAAAAAAACCTGGATATTTTAGTGTATAATTAGTTTATATAATCCAAACACAGAGCAGAGCATAAATAAGTGCGTCCCGTTTTGGAAAATGAATATTTTTAGCAATTTTGTCAGTGTTTATAGACAATATGTTTCATCTAAACTAAATGTTTTATTAAACATTTATTTTCATTTAAATAAGTGTGAGGTCACTTTGGTCTTTAGGAATAGAAAGAAAATACATATAATTTCTGAAATGAACAAAATGTCTTATAAAAGTAATATTTGTATGGTTCTATTCTAATGTCCTATGTTTAAGGATTAATAGAAATGTCCAAAAACGTAACAAACGTCCTGGAGGCAAATTACTAGTGCGTCTTCGCACATATACTGTATAATCCAATTTGTAAGGGTACATGATATGGTATATAATACATTTTTGCTCTAAATGACATTATACCTAATATAGACAAACCTCAATGAATACTAAACATTTGCTGTGTTGTAAATCGAGTATAAAAAGGAACAGCATACGAATGGATTTTTATTCACAAACATAGGGGCTAAACCAAGGTCTGTCAAAACAGGATATAATTAGTATGTTTTCCCAGCTATTTTAGTTCAGGTTATGTTAAGGGCAGATGTACTATGAGGACTGAATGAAAAGATATGTTTACTAGTAAAAGTCATGGACAAGGCCATTCCTCTTGTTTCCTGTAGAGAGGAAGAATTGATTTATTGACATTGACAACTGTATTACTGTCTTTAATTATAGCTACAGTAGCGAGTCCAGGTACAATCTACCAATCACAGAGACGGCGAATGAGGTTATTTGTTCTACCATAACCTGACACCTTGATTAATTTGACAATTGTTCCCAGTGTCTAGTGTAACTACAGTTCTTGCTAGATAAGAACGTTATTGCGGATGATTATATGGCTCTGACCCTTTGAAGCAAGAGTGTACTGTACATATTAAGAGCTTCGGTCTCTCTTCTTCTTTTAAACTTCATTGCTCGTCACAGCAAGGCATATGGAGGGCCTGACCTTTGCGAAGTACGTGAAGAGCACATCCAGTAGGATATACGAGCAGGTATAATCACAGCGTGAAATAAAACATCTCGAAAATTAGACCTCAATGTACTTCATTATCTTCCTTGATGAATGCGCTGGTGTCCGTGCACAGGTCAGTCTGACACATATCTTCTATCCTGACGCCTGGATTTCACAGCCGTTAAATGGATAGTTCACACAAAACTTAAAATTTGCTATTAATTTGCTTACAACAATGCCACCCAAGATGTAGTGTAGGTGACATTTATTTATTCAGTGGAACATTAAAGAAGATTTTTTTAGGTAAACCATGGTCTTTTGTTATCTTTAATCCAGTTTCAAATGAATTGTCTTACAATTTAAGTCAGTATGATTTGGAAGATATTGAGACTTGTATTTCAGTATGTTTATTCTAACTGAAGGGATACAAATGTGGATACTTAAGGAGTGCACATGTCAATATAGCATAATATAACAATAATTATTATGTTAAGTCACTGTAAGGGGTATGTTTAGGGTTGGGGTAGGGCTAGACGTTAATTAAACACAACTTATTCAGTCTTTTGATAAGTAATAACAATAATTCTCGTTAAATTCCCGCCAGAGATGTATCTTTAGCAACAACAAGAATATTGAGTAGGGAGTGGGGCTTTCTTTTTGCACATCATTCTCATTCATTTTATTAATTGAATTATTTTAATTGAGCATTTACAAAAAAAACGGTTACATCATTTATATTAGTTATACAAGTTTAAAAGATTTACACCAAGAAAGAGTTTTACATGCATTTTAATTACATGCATTTCCCTTAATTTCCCATTTCCCTATTTTAGAGGTCACCACAGCGGAATAAACCGCCAACTATTTCAGCATATGTTTTATGCAGGGGATGCCCTTCCAGCCACAACCCAGTACTGGGAAACACCCATACACTCTCATTCACACACACACTCATACATTAAGGCCAAATTCATTCATTCATTCATTTCGGCTTAGTCCCTTTATTAATCTGGGGTCGCCACAGCGGAATGAACCGCCAACTTATCCAGCACATGTTTTACGCAGCGGATGCCCTTCCAGCTGCAACCCATCCCTGGGAAACATCCATACACACCCATTTACACTCATACACTACGGACAATTTAGCCTACCCAATTCACCTATACCGCATATCTTTGGACTTGTGGGGGAAACCGGAGCACCCGGAGGAAACCCACGCCAACACGGGGAGAACATGCAAACTCCACACAGAAACGCCAACTGACCCAGCCGAGGCTCGAACCAGCGACCTTCTTGCTGTGAGGCGAACGTGCTATCCACTGCGCCACCGTGAGGCCCTTAAGGCCAAATTAGTTTATTAATTCATTCATTCATTCATTTTCATTTCGGCTTAGTCCCTTTATTAATCTGGGGTCGCCACAGCGGAACTGCCAACTTATCCAGCATATGTTTTACGCAGCGGATGCCCTTCCACACAATCGCCTCACAGCAAGAAGGTTGCTGGTTCGAGCCTCGGCTGGGTCAGTTGGCGTTTCTGTGTGGAGTTTGCATGTTTTCCCCGTGTTTGCGTGGGTTTCCTCCGGGTGCTCCGGTTTCGCCCACAAGTCCAAAGACATGCGCTATAGGTGAATTGGGTAAGCTAAAATTGTCCGTAGTGTATGAGTGTGAATGAGTGTGTATGGATGTTTCCCAGTGATGGGTTGCGGCTGGAAAGGCATCCGCTGCATAAAACATATGCTGGATAAGTTGGCAGTTCATTCCGCTGTGGCAACCCCAGATTAATAAAGGGACTAAGCCGAAAAGAGAATGAATAAATCAGACATTTGTCATTATCAGATTCTCTCTTGTATATTCAACATTATGTAGAGCAAATAAACTGCCACTGCCACATCAGAAAATGTTTATTTTTCACACAGAAGACTCAACTGTGGATACTCAATTTCTCTCGTTAAAATATTACCTGAATATAAATTTTTGCACTGGATTTACACAAACTGAATTTTGTTGACTGGATTTAAAAATAACTTCATTAAAACCATGTGTGCTTATACTGATTTAATATAATATCCAACTCCAAGCAAGAACATTATTACAACATTTTTGCTACTTTACTTGAATTTGACACTCTTAAACACTCTTTACACTCGCCTAACCCCACCCCCAAAAGTGCCCCCCCCCAGGATTTCTGTCAGCCCACCCTTCTGTGGTTGGCAAGAACCGGGCCTGATTATACCGCATGTCTTTGGACTGTGGGGAAAGCCGGAGAAAACCCACGCGAACACGGGGAGAACTTGCAAACTCCAAAAAAAAAAAAAACGCCAACTGGCCCAGTCGGGACTCAAGCAACCTGCTTGGTGTGAGGCGACAGTGCTAACCACTGAGCCCTTGTGCAACCCTAAATAATTCACAAATATATTAAAATCGTTTCTAAAAAATTTGTTAAGTAAGGGAGTTTCTATCTCGTTCATAGCAAACTAACAGTAAGAGGAGGCGTGGTTAAGAATATTGTGGCTGAAGCTGTCAAATTGACGTCAACAGAGAAGGACTGCCACTCCAAACACTGAAGCAAACGTGAAGATTTGATTGAAGATTACAAAAATGAAAAACAATAAATAAATAAATTCAGCGAAATTAACTAGCACGGATTCTTTGTTTAGCTAAAGAATAACAATGTGCTCTAGCAAAATAAACATTGTACATTTTGATTTCACACTGACTTTAAAGGTAAAATCATGTGGATTATAATTGGCTGTTAAATTCTTTGGTTCATCAGCTAAAAAAAATCTGAAAAAAGGCATTATCATTTTAGTTGTTTTTTTTACATCAGGGGTCCTCGATTTTCTACCAGGTTGCAAGAATGCAAAATGCCTCTATATGAGATCTTATTTTTATTGTGAGCTTCCCCTTTAATGACCAATATCCATATCTGCGCACATCGCAAACCAGACTACGTAAACGCCGCTCCACTACTAGAATTCTAAACATTTTGTTTTCTATAAGAGTATGAAAACTGGCACCGTCAAAGGCATCTGTTTATGCTGTTTAGCATCCTTCTTACGAGTCAGCTACTATTACAGCATGAGTGGGAAACAAACATATCTCTCTATTAGGGTTCTATTAGTTAGTTTTAGTTTGTTTTTGCATGAATGGCTTTAAACAACAGCTTTCAAATACATGCACAAATTGCATATGTTCTAACAGTGCTGCACATGCTTGGTTTGCGGTGCCAACTGCTGGACATTCGGTGCATATAATATGTTCTCAAATTAAATTAATCTCACAGTTTAAATTTACAGCCCATGAATGGTAAATAGTTTAACTTTCACTTAGAAACATGCTTAAAAGAAAATGTAATACTCACTACTCTAATACAGTACTTTTAAAAGTATTATTCATACTTTGAGTAGTACAAATACTTTTTCTCTTGCACTACATTTGTTTTGGCAAGTAATGGTGTTTTTTTTACTAGAGTAGGATTTTTCAGTACTCCTTCCACCACTCGCTGTACTCCTGTTATACAAGATTTAAGCATATAGATGTAATTTTTGTTGGTGATCACTAAACATTTATGCAGTACACACTGTAGGGCTGGGTATCAATAAATATTTTCGATTATGATACTTGATATCTGTCACACGCTATGCTGGACATGACAAGACAGGAACACGGTATTAGCAAAAGGACGGATTTATTATACAAACACTTACTGATGACAGACACTGGAAACGGGCAGACAGGACATCAACGTAGAACAATACAATACCAGACCACGAAGGATACACACGGAAGGGTTTAAATAGACAGAGGGATGATTAAACTAACAGGGCACAAGGGATGGACACAGGTGAGATTAATGAACACTGAACATGGCGGGAAAAGACAGAACAAAGGGATCACATGACGAAAACAATAGCACATGACATGGACGAACACTGACAATATCGGTTTCCGATCTATACTTTTTTACGTTCTTGTAACAGGTACTTTGATAGAAAAATCTGTGCTGATCACTATGTTTTACAAAAACCTTTATTTCATTAAAACCCCAAATTGTGGTGTTTGCTGTGAAAAAGCATCTCTGACTCATAATTAATATTAATGGCTTATCAGCATCAAATCCTTCACATGCACTTGTAAATTTACAATTAGAATCTAGGATTAGCTACTAGTTTGCCATCTCTTCAGCCCAAGTGTAGAAGCAGAGCCGGGTGAGGGTACAGAAGCCATAGTGAAGGATACAGTAAAGGCATTTAGTCCATTAATCATGACGCTGAAGACATGTACATGCTGTTGTCTGTTCATGAAGAAAATCCACTGAAGGAAGCTTTGTCAAGCATTCATTAACAAGCATTACTTTTTGTGCCTGGTAACAATTGGTGAGAATTTCCCTCTCATTCCAGTGACAAAATAATACAAAACACCATTATGAACCTGAATTACGTGCTTGTTGTTGGAAACTGAATGGCAAATTTCAGGCGTAATCTTTTGTCTGCTCTGACTAAAACAAATCAGTAAGAACACAACTCAGGTTGTGGCAATCACAGCTGATGAAATGAAAAGCAATTATAGGAGCTAATTAGCTTTAAAACAGCACACTTAAAGGAATGAAGTTTCAGGACAACCCATGTGAAAGAACACAGCAGAGTTGATGGGTCTTCTTTATCTCTCTTAAGCTCTTAGCCCTCGCCTGCTTCAAAGTGTCGGCCTCAGCACAGAAGAGCCCTGTGGGAATGACTTTGCTTTTGTTGGCAATGTTAAAGGGATAGCTGACACAGAAATATAATTTCTGTCATCATTATGTTTACCCGCCAACATTAAAAAATACACCCACACATTTTTATGCATTTTGGCTGTTCATTTAAATAACGCCAGTGTTTTGGGGGGGGTCTGGGCATGAAACCTGTGCATGTTTACATCATTTTGATCAAAGTGCATGTTACCATTTGATCTTTGGGAAACTACCAACGTTTGTGAAAGTCTGACATTGTGCATATGCATATGAATTATTTCCCTGTCATTGAAGAGATATATTGTCAATTAAGAGACAAAGCATCCCCTCCATTGACAAGGAAAATCGTGTTCCCCTTCATGGGAACTACAACGTGCATCTGGATCAGACTATGGGAGATCGCTAGATGACCAATCACTCTGAAGAGAAAGAAAAAGGTGCCAGGTGAAAAAGGTGCCTGCTCCGCAGGTGCCAGTGATTAGTCATTATTGACATATATCAGTGGTGTCCACAAGCAAGACTCAGATTCTTTGCTTCAGACCTCACACTGAGACTGAAGAGCTCCTGATCTGCAATCCTGATTTCAAAAAGAAACCAGCTTTCTAATCAGTGTGGACGAAGACGCGACAGCGGCGGTCGAACTGGGCTCCTTTCCCGTCCCCTGGGCGTTTCACTGGTGTTAAATAAAAGAGCATCACATGTCTAGGGGTCCAGCATGTGGAGGCGGTTTCTCGTGGACAGTTCTTGCCCTCACTGCGAGGGCTTGACTGTTGCGCAGCTGTGTACTCTAGTGTACTCTAGCATTAGGGTGCACCACCCCTGTTGTTCCCCGCAAGTCGGTTAGCGCACGGGCAGGCCTGAGGAGTATAGTGGGGGCTAATCCGTTGCCTTCTGGCCCGCGGACCCCTGACTCCTCATCAGTGCACTCTTTCTAAGCTTCGAGTGAGGTCACCGGTCCATCCTCCAGGTTGATTTAGATTTTGATTTAGAATCGGACATGTTAGCCGTGTTATTCCGGGCTGCTTCGGCCATAAGACTGGAGATGGCTTGTCCCCCAGCCCCGTGGCCGGATTGCTTAGATGGGTGTTATGTGGAGGGCAAGAAGAAGTTGAAGCCTTCAAAGCCCCCCGTCCCCTTCTTCCCAGAGGTACACATTGAGCTCACGCAGGCATGGAGGGCACCCTGTTCTGCATGGACCTCGTGGGCTCTCGCTCTCACCACCTTCGATAGTGGAGCAGCCAGGGAGTATGAGGTGATTTCCCAGATGGAGCGTGCTATTGCAGTCAATCCACCTGGAGAGGTCAACCTAAACTCCCGTCCAAAGCATGTAGCATGTCTGAGTCTCTCACGGCCAGAGCCTACACTGCGGCAGGCCAGGCTGCTTACGCTCTGCACGCTATGGCCACCTATCAAGACTATCAAGCGGAGAAGTTGGCCGAGATGCAGGAGGGTGGTTCTTCCCCGGGATTAATGCACGAGCTCCGCACGGCGACCAATTATGCTCTCATGACCACCAAATCGGCCGCCTGTGCCCTGGGGAAGACAATGGCCACACTGATGGTCCAGGAACGCCACGTCTAGCTTAACCTGAGGAATGCTGACAAAGCTCGCTGTCTCAGCGAACCCATATCGCAGACTGGCCTGTTCGGCGACACTGTTGGGGACTTTACCCAGGAGTTCTCAGCGGTGAAAGAGCAGTCGAAGGCGATGGGGGAGGTCATCTATCAGCGGTCTATCATCTATCAAGACCTGCTCCACCTCCGCTACCCGCTCCACCGGCCAAGCGGCAGCGCCGAGCCACCCGCGGAACTGGAGCACCCCCGCTCCAGGGCACCGTTAAGTCCGGTAAACGGACCGCGAAGCGCCCCTGAGACAGGCCATCTGGAGAAGAGGGGACCTGCTCTTTCCTCGGTGGGGGGCTGAGGACTGATTCAGTCTGTAACATCGACATCAATTTCACCGATGGCCTCCCAAGTTCACGGGTGTACATTTCACGAGGGTCTGTCACCTGTCTTGCGAGAGGAGATTGCTGTCCTCCTGGTGAAGGATGCAATCGAGCTGGTCCGACCAGCCGAGATGAGATGCAGGTTTTACAGTCCGTACTTCATCATGCCCAGAAAGAGCGGGGAATAAGGCCAATCATAGATCTGCGCAAACTGAACCGTTATTTACACAAAATGCCGTTCAGAATGCTCACGCAGAAACGCATCCAATGTGTCTGTCCTCGGGATTGGTTTGCAGCTATAGACCTGAAAGACGCGTATTTTCATGTCTCCATTCTTCCACGCCACCGTCCTTTTCTCCGGTTTGCGTTCGAAGGTTGAGCATGGCAGTACAAAGTCCTACCCTTCGGGCTCTCCTTGTCTCCCAGAGGACTGCGACAGGTTAGTGCTATCCTGTCTGAGTCTATTTGACAGGAAAACAGTGGTGCCACTGAAAACCTTTCAGAGACTTCTGGGGCATATGGCATCTGCAGCCGGTGTCATGCCGCTTGGATTGCTCCATATGAGACCACTTCAGCACTCGCTTCGCAATCGGGTCCCTAGATGGGCATGGCGTGTGTACATCACTCCGCTGTGTCGTCGCACTTTCAGCCCTTGGACAGATCTTGCTTTCCTATGGGCCGGTGTGTACTTAGAACAAGTATCCAGGCATGTTGTCGTATCGACAGATGCCTCCAACATGGGCTGGAGGGCCGTGTGCAACAAGCATGCAGCCGCAGGTTCATGGACCGGACCTCGGCTACATTGACACATCAACTGCCTAGAGCTGTTGGCAATGTTTCTTGCTCTTCACCGTTTTTTACCAGTTCTACAGCAGAAACACGTGCTGGTCAGGATGGACAGAATGGCAAAGGTGGCATATGTCAACCGTATGGGGGGTATACGCTCCCGTTGCATGTCTCAGCTCGCTCGCCGTCTGCTCCTCTGGAGTCACACGCAGTTGAAATCGATGCATGCCATTCACATTCTGGGCGAGCTCAACTATGCAGCCGATGTGCTCTCACGGCAGCTAGCGTCCCAAGGGGAATGGAGAATCAACCAGGTTCTGTCCAGCTGATATGGGAGCGCTTCGGGGAAGCCAAGGTCGTCCTGTTTGCTTCTACCGAAAATGTCCTTTGCCAGTTGTTTTACTTTCTGACCAAGGCCCCCCTCGGCACGGATGCGCTGGCCCACAGCTGGCCACCAGGTATGCGCAAATATGCATTTCCCCCAGTGAGCCTAATTGCACAGACTCTGTGCAAAGTCAGGGAGGACGAGGAGCAGGTTTTGTTTGTTGCGCCTCTTTGGCCCAACTGGACCTGGGTTTCCGAACTCACACTCCTCGCGACGGCCCCTCCCTGGCACATTCCCCTGAGACAGGACCTCCTCCCTCAGGGCACCCGCCCCCAGATCTCTGGAACCTCCACGTGTGGTTCATAGACGGAGCTTGGAAGACTTAGGTGACTTACCGGTTTTGGTGGGTAACCATCACTCAGGCTAGGCATGCCTACGCCCTGAAGTGGAGTCTATTCGCTGAGTGGTGCTCTTTTCGCCAAGAAGACACTCGTACTTGCCAGATAAGCATTGTGTTATCCTTCCTTCAGGTTAAGCTGGAGCATAGGCTGTCACCCTCCATACTGAAGGTTTACGTGGCCGCCATTTCCGCTCATCATGACGGGGAGCATAATTTAATCATCCGATTCCTCAGAGGCGCGTGACGATTAAATCCATCCTGCTCCCCTCTCACCTAACACATTTAAGAGATTTTACAATCTTCGAGTGGAGCCTGTTTCCTCCTGATTATTGGGTAACCCTGGTTAATCGGGAGGAAATTAAGCTCAGTGTCAATAAATGCTTGCTGCACCATGCTCCCTAAACCGGAAATATGTGCACTTTTCCTATTCTGCTAGTAAGTTTCCTGCATGGCGAACCCTTGAGAATTCCTCCGAGGCCCCCCAGCACCTGACTCAGCGGTGGAGTCGGGTGGCTGGCTCAGTGTGATGTCTGGTATGCCCACTCTTGGCCTACCCACATGCTGCGGTTCGGTGCCAGCTATGAGCGGCCCCTAGGTGATACCATATGCTTATTTCAGCCACGGAGTGTTCCCTCCGACCAGGCGGATCCGTGTCTTCCCTACCCGGTTACCAGCTTATCATGTGTAGCACTCCCCCTCATTAGGGCTAGTCCATATGCTCTATTACCATCAAGTCTACCCTCTTGGGTAGCAGGTGGTCTCCAAAGCGTCCACCCCCTTCGGAGACTGGTATGCTTTCCCAACGTACTGTCGTATTCTAATAATCCCTAGTCTATATTAGCTAGGTAACAGCACATTACAACCCCCGACTAAATTATTCTAATATTCCCATGTAATGTAATTAAGGGCCTAGGGGATGTTGGAAGGTTGCGCTCTTGGTGATGCTGGTGCGCTTACGCTTGCTTGGCAAACCACACATCAGGAGCATGACGGGCTTAGCGGCTGTGGCGTTTTCCATACAGTCTCCTGTAGTCTGTTTCAGATGGACGTTGTAGTTCCCATGAAGGGGAACGCCCTGGTTACTTACGTAACCCACGTTCCCCGAATAGGGAACAGAGACATGTGTCTTCACTGAAAAAATCTAAGGCTCACTCCGTGGACACCACTGATATATCTCAGTAATGACTAATCACTGGCACCTGCGGAGCCAAGCTTTGCCAACTCATTGGCATTCATTGGCCCTTTTTCTTTCTCTTCAGAGTGATTGGTTGTCTAGCAATCTCCCATAGTCTGTTCCAGACGCACGTCTCAGTTCTCAATTCGGCAGGACGTTCTACTGTAGGTGTATTACAGTAACACTTTTGAGTATTCAGAATCAGTTAGAGGACTGCTAGGTCTCCTGGATATAAAATACAAAGGATCACCAAAATCACAATTCTGAGCTCACCATGTGAAAACCACCCCTGTTGATCTGGATGAAGTGATATAGGTGTATGCGTTTTACACATGCACATATAATTTGGTCATGCAGTTATATGGTCATACTGATAGTTGAATATTCTGAGGGCTGTTAAATTTAAGTAAAAATCATAAAAAATGCTAGCAGGGAAAGATTTAAGTGTTCAGTCTATTGACATGCAAGAGTATTTGACAAAAAATAAAACAATAATGCTGGAATAAAGAACTCTCAGGGCACATGTGCACCAAAGTGTTTTGATGTAGTGTTTTGTATGTAGTTTCACATACTCAAAGACCAAACAAAAAGGTAAAAATTCTGTTCATATATTTACACCATAAAATACACCCAATTTAAGGCACACAATATAGCATCAAATTTGGCATTGCTTTTATTCAGGTTCAAATAAGTAGTTCATATTAAGTGACTTACATTTTAGAAGCAATATTGTCAATGCTGATTGCTTCATTGTTATATTGTTTATGAGAAAAGTAACAATCAAAGATCACAGCAGAACAACTGTTTATCTCCGAGAGACATAATAGAGTTTCATTACTGAATGATTCAGCATTTTTAAATGATTCGGACACTTCGGGATCAATGATGTAATATTGACTTTTGAGTTATTCAAGAAAAAATTATCATCTAAATAGTTTATGAAGCAGAATACAGTAAAGTATCTGTATGAAAAAGGTCCAAAATGAACCCATGCACACAACTAAGAAACAAGTGAATCAACAAAAAAGTGATGCAGTAAAAATAACAATAGCACTATCATGGATTTTTGATGCCACACTATTAATGTTTTGTCACTGGATTGATGTCAGTAAATTTCTGTAAAATAAGCTGTAGCTTACTACAGTATTATGACAGTATATAACTTCTTAAGAAGATATGCAGTAGCATTGTGTTTGAAACTAACACCTAACAGCTTGTCTTGTCCCAAAATCATTTTAGTGAAAAAAAACAATATTGTAAATATTAAAGTATTTTCACATTGTTGTTGGATCATTTAGTCCAACAAGAGGAAGCTAAGAAAGAAGACACTGACAAAGACCAATACAGTTTAGTTTCTCTTTATATCTCCTCGTATCAGGTTCACATAGGGCATTGAAATCCTTTGACATGGTTAAAAATAATTAATGTTTCCTGTCGCCAATTACGGGCATATTTTTTGATCTCCATTATGACATGCTGCACTCTACTTTTGTGTCCTAAAACACTCATTGTTAGAAGTTGACAGCTTAAACAAGCTTAGTTCTAGGGATTTTAGCTTGTTTACTGTACACCTCGTTACATAGCAGCTTTTAGATGTTGTTTTGTTTTTGTTATAAGTCAGTAATGAGAAGAAATGCTTTCTTCAATAGAAAGTCAATGGAGAGGGTTAGATTGATTATTCAAGTTCATTTTTAGCATGTGATATTCAACTTCAATTATACAAAATCGTAACAAATCAAAACGCCTAGCCACAGTGGTTGGTAAGCGAAAAAGTTAATGATGTATGAGCTCTACGGCTCAAGGTATTGGAACATCTGCAATAATCACTTGGCCGCAGATATAATTTACGATCACGATCAGTCAGGATCCCATTACATTTGCAATGCGTCACCGAGATGCATCTGCCTTTTTGTTAATAGATGTCATGCCGCTGTAATGGACAACAAAGTTAAATCGTGTTGTGTGACTTTTCTCCAGGCGATTGGGTGGACAGAGGAGAGAAATAGTGGGAATGAAAGGCCTCCTTTTCTCATAGCAGTGTGACGGCGGAGCCCTGTTTGAAATGAGGGCCGCAGTTTGATGGCTATCAGTGAGATGGAAAAGCACCGCTGAGCTCGCTTCCCTCTGAGAGTATTAAGAAATAAATTGTGTCTGTCATGTCAATGGGGATAATATTAGTCATGACATTACATTAGCCTGCTGATGAAAATAGAAGCAGACGTACTTTCCAATTCAAAACGGAGCACGGGAAAGAAAATCACCAATTTTTTATGCATTCACGTACGCTCTATTGTTCCCTCTGCTCTATTGAACATAATAATCATAAGCGCTAATCAATCACATGGCAAATGGTTATAAGAATAATCCAAAATTTGATATGACATTGTGTTCTGTAACAACAGAGGACTTTTTTATTATCAATTTAACAGCTTAAGGATGCAGAAACATTATTTCAAGCAGTATTTTCAAGCTTGATTATTGACCGTGTAAAGCTTGCTATATGAAATGCTGTTGCAGTGGAACAGATTATTGAATCTTTAGACAAACAAAAGTAGTATTTTTACAAATAAATTTGATACATCATCAGGTTTTTATGATAAATATAGTGTGAATATGTCCCAGTACTGGGTTGCAGCTGGAAGGGTATCTGCTGCGTAAAACATATGCCAGAGTAGTTGGCGGCTCATCCATGGTTACCCCTGATAAATCAAGCACCAAGCTGAAGGAAAATGAATGAATGAATAGTGTGAATTTGGTGCTTCTTCTTGAGGAGATAAAACACCTCGGTTTTATTCAGAGACTCAATCCGAGCATAGATATGTAATTTTGTGCAAATGTTATACAGGCAAAATGTATGATGACATTATAACAGTATCATTATGCAAAACAGTAGGACTTGTAAAAAAAAGTATTGCAGAATATTTACATAAAATGCATATAGGTATTATCTGTCATTCTATCCCAGTAACATAACTTAGTAAGATAATATTTAATAAATATCAAATAGTCGTATTTTTAACAGTGAGATGCGAAAGATACAATGCGATGCAACACAATGATGATCAAGACATTCACAAATAGATGTTCAGCAAAAACCTGATGTATTTTTGTCACTTATGTGATTAAAAATATACAGTGCTGGCCAAAATGATTAGAACACCTGACATATCTGAGAATATATACTTCCATGATCTCATTTCATGATAGTTACTCTGCACAAGAAATATCTGATGATGCTAGTCAACGGTGGATAAGTGGTTAGCATGGTTGCGTCACAGCAAGAAGGTCAATGGTTCGAGTCTCAGCTCCACCAGAAGGCCTTTCTGTGTGGAGTTTGCTTGTTTTTCCAATGTTCATGAGGGTTTCCTCCGGGTGCTCCGATTTCCCCCAGTCCCAAGAAATGCACTATAGGTGAATTCATTCATTCATTCATTTTCTTTTCGGCTTAGTCCCTTTATTAATCTGGGGTCACCATAGTGGAATGAACCACCAACTTATCCAGCATATGTTTTACACAGCGGATGCCCTTCCAGCCGCAACCCATCACTGGGAAACATCCATACACACTCATTCACACACATACACTACGGACAATTTTCGCTTACCCAATATAGGTGAATTGGATAAACTAAATTGGCTGTGTGTGAATAAGAGAGTGTGTGGGTGTTTCCCAGCCCTGAGGGTTATACTCTGTGTTTGGTTTTGACAGGAATGGCACCCGCCGTTTAAAAAACAATTGCCAGAAAAATTGGCAGTTCATTACATTGTTTCAACCCCTGATAAATCAGGAAATAACCCAAATGAAAGCATGTGAGTGAGTATTTAATGTGTCCACCTTCTGCAGCAATTAAAGCAGCACATCTCTCTAGCATAGTGGCAGTATATTTTCAGACAACTTCAGCACTAGATTTATCCCATGCATTCTACAACTAATGTTCAAGGCTTTCCTTTGAATTCTTTGAAGGAATTATTGTGCGACATTGACAGTGAAATAGGGCTAGCTTGGTTTTTGTAAGGCAAATCACCTAAATATCCTTATGCTGGTTCTGATTTATAGTTTATAGAGCATAATGATGACTTTATAGATATTTTGTTTCATGGATACAAAAACTACTAAAACCTCTGAAATATGCCATGTTTTCTAGAAACTGTAGACACCACTGTATATTTATGGAACATTTTAAAAATGAGTGAGCCTGAAATAGGGTAGACCTCAGTGCCTAATCTCAAACAAATAAATATACATTTTGCAGATTTCAAAAGATAAACAGCATTCTTGGTTAAAAGTGGGGCAAAAATACATAACTTTATTGGAGACTAAAAATAGTTCTCAACTAACAGAACACACGCATATTTTTTTCAAACCGAGAGCAAACATTGCTAAGTACAATAAACAGTATAGTCTACACATATTTCTCATGTAAAATCTTATGGGTTATGTTTTAGTTTTGAGCTCTTCCGACCACTAGTGAACTATAGTAAATTAAATATATTTATTTAGAGCATGTGTTCATGTTTTTTTGCACATTTTAGAATATTGTATCAAAGCTGGATAGAAACGCCAAGATCCGCCTAATAATGTGCATAAAAAATGTGCATAAACAATCTTATTCTGAAGTGAAGAAGAGGTTCACATTAAGAGTGAGTGAGCTATCTGTAGGCTCCTCAATTACTGCTCCGGAGTTATGTCTTGTGAATAAAATATAGGCTATATTATAACTATACTCGACAAAAAGAGGCCAACAGAGATGTATTTAGAGTTGTATTTTGTGGGTATAACGTGTATGAAAAACGCAAGCAGGAATAAATATCAACCTCCGCTTAAACAGATGTGTTTTTGAAGTTTATTGCTGCCCTTTCACTTTAGAAAAATCACAGTAAGAGCTGAATGATGTGACATGATGCATAAACGTGTATTAAACACTTACAGTAAGCAGTTTACAATTATCTGTTGCTTTATTATAAACATACACTGCAAATTTCACTATTTATATTAGACTAACAAAAAACCCCAACAATTTATATATTGAAGAAATGTGTAATCCAACAACATATACTGAACATTTCACTATTTATATTAGAATAACAAAAATACAGGTAAATAAACTTTATGTTTATGGGGTGGTGCTGAATAAACATATAATCCATCTTTCCATCATTTTAAATTCTGACGAGCTGTAAACAGATGAGAAAACACTGTCCATGGTCACGAATGGCCGTTTACTTCTTACTCTTTCAAAATAGGAGTTCTACATACCTAAGAAACATAATAAGCTACATTATACTTGCTACATATTGGGGGAGGATAATAATTGTTGTAATCTCACAAGGAAGTGTGGAAAAATCAAACCCTGTTGGGGCGTGCATATAAATGATCCCTTGTGGAATGTCTCAGTCATTGTTTTGTTCCGATTGGCCTGTTTTTCACCAGGATATTAAACTCTCGGGATTTACATGAGAAAAAGGAAACGGAAATGTTTGAGGCTCATGGTATATAATTTCCATGTACTGAACTCTTTTCATTCAGTTACGCCTAGGTATATCCATATTTAAATTCTATGGCACCTTTAACAGATGAAGTGATTTAATAACTAGACCAACGACCACAATCGAATGATCTCAAATGTTTAATAGTCTAGAAATAGCTGAGCGAAAATCCTTCATCGAAATGATATTGTATATTTACCTCCCAGAACTAACTGTTGGTTTTGATCAGATACTTATACAGACTCAAGATAACATGACAGAGTTTGTTGTTGTGTGTGTCGTCTGCTGCTCTAAAGTGCAACTCATTTACTGTGGAGGACAGGAAGTGACCATTTTTATTCGGTTGGGACAACAACGGGACGGAAACAGTACTTTATTTGTTAATGTTTTATGCGGTTTTCTAATTATGCACAAAAGTCACATAAATGTTAAGAAGTTACAAAAACTGGATACAGTGAGGTGGCATTATTTCTCTCACAGTACGACTATTGAATAGCAAAATAAAACTTATTAGAATTAACAAATTACTTTCAGCAGGCCATGAATAAGCCCAAAAACTTAAGACGAGCCTTTCTTCAGCAATATTATGGACATGTTGAATATTACTGTAGTGTTCAGAATACAAAGAGAAGATGAACAGAACAGTGAACTCACGTCAAATAGAGTGCAAGATAATGTTCTTTTGATAAAAAATAAAAAAATAATCACAAAGGGAAAAGTGCAACACAGGCATATTGGAAATATGTGCTTCATCCTTAATTTTTGTGAAGTCACAAAAACATACTTCAACATATGTTTCACTATAGTTTTAACATAAAATTATGCAGTATTGTAAAAAGTGTTACCAGTATGACGCCAACAACTTTTGTTTCTTTTCATTTATTTTCATCCAGTTCTTTGCACACCACCAAATAAATACCACAAGACACAGAATCCAATATGTTTGCCTCACATTTTGGCAAACTATCTCTTTAAAGAGCCTTTTATTTATTAAATTAGTCATAGTAAGCACACGTACACTAGTAGGTTGTGCACAACAGATGTTTTGGCAAAGATTTAAATCACATTGATAATTTAGAGTCCCTGGAAATTCAGTACTAGGATTAAAAAATAATATTAAGCACGTTATTAGGTGTAACAGCCTCTCAAAACAAATCCGAGGCCTTTGAACTCACGATTCATACAAATGTTGGCAGTCTAGAGCCGCGTCTGTCGGATTGTAAAGAGCAGCCGGTCTCTGTGGAGGGGGAGGAGGATTTGCTTTGTAAACTAGATTTGGTTGATTTTCCTGTTGTTTGTTTTTCTCTCTGGGGAGAGATGCTTCGCTCATTAGCTTGAACACATTGCTTGTAATGGAAGCTAATGGTTTATGCATATGGAGAAATCAGCAAGTGCTGCTATGATGTAGTGTGATGTTTGTTTTATGGAAATCAAATAGCAGGATAAATCGAGGTCCTCTTTATGCATAGATGCTAACATTCTAACAGAGTAGAGTACGGCTGTGCATTGTTGTGTAATTTGAATTATTTCTCTGCATGACAAAACGATTTAGCTGCACAGAACTAGACGGGACATACCAATCTGAGCAATAAAGGTATAAATCGAACGCACTGACTCAGTGCATCTCCGAAGTACTATAAATAACCTCAGTCGAGCAAACACCCAAAGAAAAACAAATCTACTTGAATGGTCCTCGGTGCATTGAAGTATGAAATCTGTAATTAAATATTTAATCAGAGAATCCCAATGCAGAAATATCAGGTGTTTTGATGAAGCTTGGCTAAAGCTTTGGCTACATCATTAGCTTTTATTGTGCTTTCCTGATAGCGCCACGGCCCTGTTTAATAATCATTATAGGCCATAAAGAGAAATGGTGCAGGGAATGTTTCATTAAGACTGTAATCCCAGGATACGGACGCGTCAGACGGTCGGGTGACGACATGCCGCTGTGCTGCTGATACAGCAGGATGGCAGAAAAGAGCCATTTGGCCCCATCCAGAGTTTTTACAGCGCTTAGCATAACACATTAAGATAATAAAGCAACATTTTATCATATCTAACCATATGAAATCTGTTGTTTTGAAGCAACGTACAAAGGATTTGCAATTCTGAACAATATAATAAGTTTAGATAAGCATCATTTCAAACAGAGTCAACAATCATGCAGCCGAGATTAAGTTTTTATTTTTTCCTCAGATTTGTGCCAATGATATGGGGGAAAATTCTATTCTGTGTCAAAGACAAGCTTCGTTTTGGCATATTAGTGGCTGATTCAATGAAAGCATGAAGGCTGGCCCCTAGAAATGAGAATCGCTCATTAGCAAATTCTATGAAAATGTACAAACAAGAATAACCCACTCATTTGTCAAATCATAAACTTACAAATTGCCTGACAATTCTCTTCTTACAACTGCTGACAATTCTCAAAAATGGGTCAACTAAATCGGCAGAAATGTAATAAATGTATGTATGTAACAATAAAATGTAATCATTGTTATTCATACATGTTCTGTATTTTGGCCAAAACTGAATGAAGACTTTAGTTTTTGCAAAATTGTGAACACCCATTAGCTATACTCTCTGACTCTGATATTAAAAAAGAAAGTCTCCAGGCCGAGTTTCCAAAAGGATTGTGTCTAACTGCAGGGTACTGTGATTGGCTGAGATCAGCTATCTTCCCTGAGGGCTACACCTCATACACACACCTTAAGGAGCCGTTTCCCTTCACTGGAGGTGGAAATGAGCCGGACTTAAGATGCTCCTGGTGTCGGTCTCTCAGGACAGCTAGGCAGAGATCCTGGGAATAATGTCTGCAGCACTGCAGTACTAAAGAACATGGCAGTGCACAGCTTAATGTACTTTATCTAATTAACCCACCAGCTGGATATTATCATTTTATTCAGTCATTTCCCACTTTCATTTGCATTCCATTAATGATGATAATATAACACAAAAAAGACATTTGTGAACAAATTCTTGCTACTTACCTTGTCTTAGCTGAGATCACCTCCATCTAAAAGTTTCTTTATTCCCAAACATGGAAAAATGATTTTCAGCAGATACACTTATTTTAAATATAAATATAAAACATATAATTTTTTTGGAAACAGACCAATGTGGATGACTCATCCTGCACTACTGCCACTAATATGCTGCAAATCATGATTCATGTAGTAGCTGTGTTTAAGCCTCAGAAACCCATTGAACAGTGACTTTTAAAGCCTGATTCATATTTCTGCGTATATACTTCTTTGCCGGTGTTTGGATTTTACAGTGGAAATGTGTGTGATACTACTGTAGCAGTAGCTCAAACTCTCATTCAGGAAAGAAAGAGGCAGGAACCAGCAAATGTTCGACAACATTAATAGTAACATAAACATACAAAAAAAAAAACTATCGCTCTGGAGCTCCTCCACAGGACTCGACAATTGTTAAATACTAGCTAAAAAAATAGCTGCTCCCACAGCTGTTGGCCCTGCTCATACTTCTCACCAATACCAAACCAAGCAATCTTGCTCTCTGTGTCATCGGGACAGTTTTTGAGAGGTGTAGGTCAGGGTACGGCAAAGTGTATGTGGCTGTACGAAGGCTATGCCGGACCTACCACATGGACTCGACACAGAAGTATAAATTAGCCTTTACAGCATGGTTCTCAAACTCGATTCCTGGAGGGCCGCAGCTCTGCACAGTTTTGCTCAAACCCTAATCAAACACAGCTGATCCAAATAATCAAGGTGTTCAAGACTACTAAAGACTGTTACGCAGGTGTGAGTTGGAGGTAGTTGGAGCTAAACTATGCAGAGCTGTGGCCCTCCAGGAATTGAGTTTGAGACCACTGCTTTACAGTGACTGCCAAACTAATGACTGATTTCAAACAGAATTCCCCCAAACAGAAATCTGCTGCTGGACAAAATAATAAAATAAAGACAGCTAGGCCTCATTCATGCTATTGGTTGAGTGAGTCAATGTTGCTGGCACCAAATAATAATAATTATTATTCACAACTGGCAGATGTCTTGAACTGTGTTTTCATTGTGTTGTTGGTTTCTTGATAAGGCAACAGGTCAATGCTACTAACATTTTTCTTTGTGTGTAATAGGAACCAAAAAAACTTTTTTTCACCAAAAAGGCATTCCTACAAGTCAAATCCTTCCCAGTTCCTGCAGTACTACCACCAATAGATCTAGGGACTATGAAAGTGTTCTGGTGTGAAAGCTTCTATTGTTGTTTCTTTCTTTTCTTTTCTTTTCTTTTCTTTTCTTTTCTTTTCTTTTCTTTTCTTTTCTTTTCTTTCTTTCTTTTAATCTGGGACAGGAGAAAGGTATTTTAAGAAAACCTACATGCATTACTGTACCTTGATATACTTGGCATTCTGCAACTTCCCACAGGAATCCATTAATGTCAATCAGAGTTGCATGATCTATGATGAATTGTAGAGGACCTGACGGGCTGGAATCAAGTAATGTTCACTGACATTTGGACTAAATAAGTTGCTTATCTGTTGTAGTGTCAGTGTCAGCGTTTCTCCATCTAGACTTATTTATAGAGGTGAAAGGAAGATCAAGTAAAATGCAAAAAGCTCTCATTCCTTTTTTTTCTCTGACAGAACTGATGGAAAAGGGAAATGCATAGCAACCCATTTGGAAAACTTTCACTGCTCAACCACCAAAATAATGAAGATACTTACAAAGTGTATCTATTCCTCTATTTAACAAACAGTAGGTTTACTCCTTCATGATGTCGTCCCCTGAATCCCCTCATTGAAGACTGAATGAATTGGTGTGTGTGGTCCTTTCAGGTATCTCCGCAGGCAATCCCCAGTCCACTCAGCCAGCTGTCAAGGTGAGACAGTTTTACATGTTGAAGCTCCAATGCCCTTGTCCAATTTCACTTTGCAGTGAATGTGGGCTGAACACGCCAATCCTCATATTACCAAACAAATTAAATCAGCGAACTGGGAGGAGAAGCAGGGGGAGATCCTGTCAGATGCACAACAGCCTCTCCTCCCAGCCTGCCAGGAGATCAGGGCACTCGGAGAAGCGCTTGGTTAATTGGTTTAGGACGTGAAGTGTTTCTGACAAGCACCCAAAGACAGAGGAACTGCAGAGAATGATCTCAGGAGGAACACTGGGAAAGTTCAGGTAATGAAGCTAATACTTCAGCTGAGGTTCATTTCAGAGAAACTTTGCAGTGCCTCGCCATACAAAATGACCCTTTATGTACTTCTCCAGCCAACTGGTCAGTAAAAACAGATCCTGTGTAAGAATGAATGTTACTGCAAGGGACTACAAAATGCTGATACTTTCACTCTAAACAAGATTCAAGGATGAATTAAGGACCAGACTAATGGGGCAAAATGCCCAGGAAGCCTGGAAACAAGCCAATGGAGATTTTCAAGGTGATACTCTGTGGTGTATTACCAGGTAAAAGTAATTTGAAGTGACACATTCTAACGTCAGGAAAAGTTGTGCTAAATGAGGGCTAATTATGATCGTTGATCACTTTTTCTTCTTGAAAATCTGTAAAAGCATTAGAATTTGCTCATAAACTCATCTATTAGTATCAAAGGTGCACATACCGTCCTGGTCTTGGAGGGACACTTTTTTGCAGAATTTAGTCTCATCCCTAATTAAACACATCTAAACCACTTAGTCAAGGGTTACTGGAAACTCACAGGCAGTTGTGTCGAAACAAGTTAAAACTTAACTCTTCTGGAAGCAGGTCTGACCACACTTAAAATAGACATAGCAGAGTTTCTCAGGGGTCCCCTTGTATTGCAAATTTAAATGTCGTTTCATTCAAGAGGGCTTCTCCAAAAAGGCTGTTGCCCAAAAATTGCAGGGCCATAACCTATCCTCGATTAGCTCAGCTGCTTCAGGTACTAGCAGGTGGCGTTCCTTCAAATGACTTTTATCTGGTTTTGCACCACAGAGCATCACCTTGAAAACTTTTGCCATTAATTTGTAACAGCAGAATATAACAGTTGCTCAACTGTATGAGAATTCTGCTGTTCAGCAAAAACAATCCCAATTCAAATCCTGTGTAGAGGCGTTAAATGACATTTTCTTCGGTTCAAGGCACGCTAGTTTAGATCGAGGATAAGACTCAGACAGGATGCTGTAATTTGTCAAGGGTGTGAAAAAAAGGAGAGGCAATGTTTGAGGTTTATAGGTGACACATCCTCCGGACACATTTGCTCATGTCAGCTTAGCGAATAGTAGCCAAACATTTTATCGTAAGCCTGCAGCTTTCGGCTCATAATGGGAAGCAAGGTCATGATCTGTATGACGCTTCAAAAATCATTTATTTGGCTACAGCAATTCAACAGTAATGAATTCAAGTTTCAAGTTTATTTATATAGCACTTTTTACAATGTAGATTGTGTCAAAGCAGCTTAACAGTTTATGAATGAACTGGACTTGCCAAATAACTTTGCTTAAAACCAGTGCTAACTATTGGAAACTATTGGAATTATCCCAGCCACCCGTATGACAGCATGAACAATTAAATAATAACAGCTGCTTCTATTATAATTACTGGCCAAACTATTATTATGAAACCATTACAGTTCAGTGATTCAATGATTTAATCCATTTAAACAACATCCTTTTCTCACAATTAACTGCTAGCTCTCAATCAGACCGGCTTCCCTGCAATCAAGAATCCAAGAACACAACCAGGTCTTTGTCTTACATTTTTTGATCATTTCTCTTAAAAGTAATATCTATATATTCATCCATCCATCCGAGACTTCTGTTGTTCATTTGGTGGGTTGATTGTATTGCAATTTTGATTGAGTTTTTAAAAATATATTTTCTATATAAATATTCTCTTCATCATAAGGGTCTTTTTTCATTTCTGTGATGATTGAAGGCTGTCATTTTATTTCTGTTACTTTCTATTTAGCCCATTAAAGTTTGTTTTATTCTCAATAGAGGACCCAATTTATTTTTAACTGTTCATCAACTAATATGTGTGATGCTGTTATTGAACGTATGCTTCCATATTCTTTATTTATTACAGGACATTTTTTTTGTCCCTTTATTCTTATTTAAATAGTCAGGTGGTGGAAAAAGTACATTGTTTAATTGTGTCACGGGTGAATATGATCGAGCATTCCTTATGCAAACATTTAACTCCTTTCTCTAAAATATAAATGTGTTTTTTTTTAAGTGATCTGACAGACACGCACAAATGTGCAGACTCATTTAAAAAAAACAACAACTTGCGCACGGATATCAGAGAAAATTATAGATGTGTGTACATGACAGGTGGATGATTTGTTTGAAGCAGCGGAATCAGGTGACATTTGAGCTGATCCACACATCTCTAGGTGTAAAATTTGACTTGATGAACGGTTCTTGACATAATAAAAATCCAAAGAGACAGGCAGATTCCTGCCTTTATTAGAGTGAAGACTATGTTTACCCTCCTCCCTCCTAAGCTTTGAATATTCAATATTGATTACTATCATAGCTCTACACCCATCATTTCTTCGTTTTGCTGCTAAAAAAGCACAATGTTTTAGAGGATTCAGAACTCATCCTCTGAATGAATTACACACTGACAAAAGAATACTCGTACAACTTTGCTCAAAAATGCTAGCCTGGATTTTAACCGATAGATGTGGTCATCAAGGAAGATTTCTGTCTCCATCATTGTGCCGGCAGTAGAGATGGTGGTGTTTGTTTGTCCTCCATGTGTCTGCCAATCACAGCTCTCCCCGAGGGGCTCCATCAATCAGTTTGCCCACATCCTCCTCCTCCTATCAGTCTAGACATCAAGGGGCAATGCGGCGAGAGGCATCCCAGCCACAGTAAGGACCTGACACATCTCTCGCATGCAGAGTTAAATATCGCAGCTCTTTCATGTTCAGACACTGCAGTTGTACATCAGCCCCCAGGACTGTTTGGTGGCAAAGGACCTCAAAAGGAGGACAAAGGTGGGAGCGTATGGTCCCTGACTGATGTTAGAAAGGGGCTGGAGCGAGATCAGAGGAAGTAGGATAAGCACCTGTGCTGTGCAAGAGTACGGGGTGAAACAATGCTTTATGGGATTGAAGCCAATGCTGACAGCATGTGTAACTCAAAGAAGACTGTGCTCAGTGAGATATACTGACGGGATGTAATAAAAAAGGAAAAGCAGATCGAGATCTGACCTGACCCAAACAACTGCATGGCGTGCTTTCACTCAGGTCCTCTCCTTTACTTCAGACAATCAGTGAGAGACAAGGTTATTCTTCCTGAGAGTCCTTCAATCAACCACCCGCAAAGACACACGTTACACTTAATCATGCAGTCAGGTTATAAATCCACACACAGCACAGTAAGGTTCAGTACTTGAGAGGAAAAAAATAACAAAAATACTTTTTTTCTTGAAAAAAAGCATTTTATTAAAACAAAATGCATATTTACATTGCAGAGGTAACTATTCATATGTTGGCACAATATTCTGTACCTTTACAAAAGAGGGGAATGTATACAAAAATGCTTTTAGGTGTACCAGTGGGATACAAATGCTTTGGGACACTCCTAAAAACACAAAGCTCAAAACCCTTGAGCTGTTACAACATAAATAAATCATCTGCGCTATGATTAACTAAAAATGTCCTAAGTAGAGAGCTCCCCCTGTCTTAAGGCTCATAGGTTTTTGCCTTTTCAGAGTATTTTGCGGAACAAATCTGTTTTAATGTTCGACAGTAACACATGACGGCTTTAAATTGCACAAACTGTAGAAAAGTACATAGCAATTAAGGGATGCAATGTAATTTTTACACAGTGTACAAGGTAAAAAACAATGCCCACAGATATCTTTAAATAATGACATACTGACAAATAATAACATGCTGCACATTGTTGAGCATTGATTCATGTAAATTAGACTACTAAATTTAAAAGGCTGCCGTCAGTCAAAGAGAAATGGCAGAGGCGTAAAAGGAGAGCTTGATGGGAATTGCATAAAATCCACTATGATATCTGCTGTGCCCTCTTCCAGTGAGAAGCAGAGAAAAGGCTGCTGAAACAGTGTATTCCTAAAGGTACCGTCACATTTCTTTGCTGACAATCACGACACTATCAACAAAAGCACCTTACTAAGCTCATCAGTTTAACAATAGCATCTGTCCGACCAAACAAAGCCGCTTTTAATTGCTGCATGTATCGCTTACCAGTAAAGATCTTAAGTATTATCCTGTTCTTTTTTTTATTATAAATTACAGCCTGCACATTATTTTTAGCAACCAAGATATTTTCTTAAACAAAAAAAAAAAGAAAACGTGTGGGAAAAAAATCATTGACATTCACTTTCACAGTATTGCATTGCTCTGAAGTCTGTCTCTTTGTCTACAACCAAGGGTGCCAGGCAGGGTCCATGCGGCACAGGTTGTCCAGGCTGTTGGCAGCTGCTACTAGCGTGTTTACTTTACTCTCGCCACCCTCAAACTGTGCTAAGTTGTGTAGGCGGGTCATGATGGCCGTCACTGCTTTCTGGACCAGAGACACCAGCTGCTGGCTGTCCATGTTCTCAGGTTGTCCAGCTGGGGACAGAGGCATGGACGTGTCCTCCTGCGTTTTCTTATGCCAAGCGATGATCTCATCCCGCAGCACTGCTTTCAAAATGCCATCGACCTGATTGAGGGGAGACACAAATTGAGAGTGGGTCAAGAGCCCTAGAGACTGAAAGCATGTAGCCTCATTTGTCATGATTCTTGTTCCCAGTAAAGTGTACCTTGAAGTTAGGCTGAGCAAAGCAGCGTGCTACTGCTATCATTGAAGCTGTAAGGGGTCCAGATACGCCAATGGTGGTCAGGAACTCAGAGATGTTGGGCGTCAGCCTGAAAGGGACTGGCCGGTTGGCATCCAGATCACCAGTAGCATCATTAATATCGAAGCGGAAGTATGATACGTTGAGTTTTCCAGTGTCCTGTTGGGAAAAACGACAAATCAGTATGATGAGGTGCAGGCAAATTTCACAATATAAACGTTAAACGAACAAAAGATACATTTAAACAGACCTTATATACCTTATTTTCAGGGTGAAACTAGGAAACGTTAGGGCCAGTCAGCCTGGGGCATGCATAATGCGTCTGTTTTTTGTTCCAATTGGTTTGTTTTTCACTGGGATTTTACACTCATGGGATTTACATGAAAACAACGCTGTTTGAGGCTCATGGCATGTGATTTCCATGTACTTATTATTCAGCCAGGCCTAGATATATCCAGATTTTCATTCTATGGCACCTTTAAATAATTAATTTCAAAATTAACTCTCATAGAGCAAATATCAGGTGGCCCCAAGTTATTGGCTTCCATCCAGAAAAACAAAGCAAAATCAAATTTAGGAAAGAACCTTTTTTTTTTTTGCTCATGTGGGATCAACATCAGACAACAGCTAATCTATAGCCCTCTGGAAATACTGGGTAGCGATGTAGACATCCGACCACAAAAATGTGTGGATGTATTGATCCTACACCCACTGTGGTCTGCGTCAGCATTTCAGCGTATGAACAAATATAATTCTCCATCTGCCTTCTGATGCCCTTGATGTAGAGCGTTGTCATCACGAATCAAGTGTTTTACAGATAACAAGAGATCTGAGAATATATAACCGTGTGAATTGATGATTTTAATAATGATAAAATGTCACTTAAATATTGAGAAATACCCTCTATGCACAATAAGAGAGTATTAAAAGATGACTTCAGCTCAGTTTTTAGAGCATGCACAGGATCAAACTTAATATCTCAAGTCAACGAAGTGCTTCTAGAAGTGATAAGGGTTTGTGTGCTATTGAGAGAGGGAGAGACAAAGACAGCACATCTCTGCTTGTCCGCTTTGCCTGCAGTTGTGAATCTCCTAGTGCCTAATGAGATCTGTAGAGTGGAACAGGCAGCAAGGGGGCTTACTATACCCACTTAGCCACCAATTCCTCTGCCTGTCAGATAATGGCAGATTACAATCGTAGGATGAGGTGATTGTTTGTGGATCATTTTTAATAAAAGACTTTCAAATTTACTCTACGGAACAGTACTCGCAAAAAACAGTACATCAAAGAATAAACAATCATAAGGGGAGCTATAAATTGGCCCCCAAAAACCAAATACACTTGGTGTCATTGGACACGTATAGTTTGAGGAATGAGAGCTAGTGTCAGGTATGAGATCAGTTCCTTGATGTACCTGTGCGATCTGCAGCATTTCTGGGTTGAGGCGGTTCAGATGCAGCATGAACTCCGCTAGGCCGATTAGAGCAAGCTGGATGGTGAACATTTTGCGGAAGGTCCAGTAGTCTGTGGCATTGGGGAAAGTGTGCAGCGCCCACTCCTTCAACATGCTGCGTGGAACCATGTTACCCTGAACCTCCTTCAGAATGTCACGCAGGACCTATAAACAGAAAAATGTTTTAAAAGAAGAATGAACAATTAGTGTAAATTTAGTTCATTTTCCTTCCAACAGTTATTACTCTCATTTTCCCAAAAATTCCTATTTAGACAATGCAACCACATATTAATGCATCTCCAAAAAATTACAATTTTGGAAAACAAATCTGTACATATTAAATATGATCCAGACATGCCCTTCGTTATTAACACTAAAACAGAGTACCCTCTAGTAAAATCGGTACATAACAGATCTACGATAAAACATTTAAGCCTCCCAGTCATTGACTAAAATGGTCTCATTTATAAATCTCTGGTGTTAAAAATTCTTTAGATAAAACCAGGGGCATGTATACCAGCAGTATAAACATCAGCAGGCCAAATTGACCTGCTTTATAATCCCTGAATTTATGCGCTGCTTATGTTTTAACTTTGCATGTTGCTAGGAAACACTGTTAACTCACTGAATTACTGATTATCACAAGTTAAAAGCGATTTGTGGATGTCAAAGAGGTACTTGGAGCACTAAATGCCATGAGAATCTGATGGTGGAGAAATAAGTGATGACTCCTAAGCTGCCTCAGCATCTGACAGCGATTCAGAGCCTCCGAAAAACAAGTCATATTTAGACATTAAGCCTACTCATAAATGTTCAAACTTGGTGTATACTAACAAACTAGCTATAGTGTTGCTATATATTGTAGTCTGCCTGCTTCTAAGGCATCAATTTAAAAAAAAAATGTTGATTACCTGTAGGTTATTGGTTTTATTCTCTTATTTAAATTATAAAACAAAACAAAACAAAAAAATCAATAATTAGATGAGCTGTACATCATACATCAGTGTGGTAATTATTAATGTTCAATATTTTCTGTCAGCATGTATATAGGTTATTTCTATAGGTAAATAACATGGATTATCTGAATATGTGATTAACAACATCGCATTATATCATTACACTACCCAAATATGTATTTCCTTTCTTCTAATTCCTGTTGTCAGTGCAGATTTGTTTAGCTTATTGTCAACTGATCATTCTGAAAAGTGATAGCCTGCATTTAAAAAAAAGGCCTCGAACATAAAACAAGACAAAAACATCATTGATGAATAAACATAATAATCTCATGATTTTCCAGTCATTTCTTGTTAGGGGTTTGTTCACTCTAGTTTTAGGTAAACTGACACTTCAACACAGTGGCATAATATAGTAAAACAATGTTTTTTTGTTTGTTTTTTTGCCATTTTTAAACAAGCGATGCCTGGAAAAATATTTTTGGTATACAACAACCCCTGCGGTTCTAATGTTAAAATCTAATCATCTTATGAACCTTATAAAATAATAGTATACCTGATGGCTGGCCTGTGTTCCTCTAGCCTGAACAGTGGCAAGCCGGTCATAATAGCGAGAAATGGGGTTGTCGTGCTCAATGCCCTTCTTGGCACAACGCTGCTTGTAGATTTCCACCAGAGACAGAGACGATGGATTGTCCTCTACTAACCGCATTTGAGGAGACACCGCCACCACCCTTGGGACTGAGAAGAGAACAGATTTTAGGATGTACTTCACTGGTGTATAATGCGATTCAAAATCCCACTGGCTATAAACTTTCAGCAGCTGTTCTTAAATAGCATCTAATGGATTCTACTTGGCTTTGAAAAAGGACTGTTAACCTGAAATAGAACTTAAAATACCCCTAAATGTTTTCGCAGACTTGTTTATACAATCGCTCCATTAACAGAGTCATATCGTTTTTAAATAAGACAAATTGAGAGCCTGAGAATGGCCACAACAAAGCACAGCTCTGTGGAGTAAGAAGAAAAGCATGTCACACGACCACTGGGAACATCCATACACATCTAATAAATTATTTTAGTAAGAGGCATTAATGCATGATAAAAACAGAATTTGCATATTAACAAGCCTGGCGTTCTTTAACCTAAATATTTAATGATTATTAATTCCACTGCAGCATAAACTCAAACTGTTATCTTCGCAGTTTAGAAGAAGAAGAAAAACAAGCCATCATTTTTCATTTAAAGCTTAAAGGTGGCACCATTGACCTCTGACCTTTAATGTGTCTATCACAGGAAACACTATTTAGATCTTCCTCCACCCAGCCTCCACAGGGAGACGAGCAACCTCATTTTTATTCATTCTGCTCCCGTCCTCTCTCTTTCTTCTACTGTTACCACTGCACAGCTTTTTGGTACTTTTCACCTCAATCTTGCTTCACTCTCTATTCTTCTATTCTCCATCTCCCCCAATCTGTCTGAGAGCAACTAGGCCATCGAGTCCAGCACTGAGAGCAAATGGACAGCATTCAAATGGGGCAGATCTGAATGCATGCATGCCACAATTTAAATTAGCCCTAACTAGAGGAAAAAGTTCACTGTAAATTTGATGTATTTTTTTTAAAGGGGTCATTTACAAAATACAGTACAACTTAGGAGTCATAAGAATTTGTCTGTGCAAAATACTTAATTCTTTATACTATAATCATTATTTTCATTATACCATTATACGCTTCTTTTTGAGTGAAAAAGTGCATCCCAAATCGCATACTGGTGCACTATTCTACGCCATTTTGTAGTATAAATAGTGGAATAAGAATAAGATCACTTTAAATACCTGGATGATGCAACTTATTCAACCGTTAAAAAGAAGTATGGAATGTTGGAAACTTCACGCACTCAATAGTCGCAGCTTTGCTCACGTAGCGGAAGGGGATGTTACTGATGTTGAATTATTTTATTTATTTTGGATTGTGAAAGCAAAATTCTCCTATGAGAGTGATTATACCACCTCCCGATGGTGAATGCGTTTATAGTCATGGCAGGTATTATTTGGTAGTTTAATCATTTATTTCACTACTTTAGGAGCCATCTTTCGACTTAGTAATAAAACATCAGTGTTCCATTTGGGACAACACTACATTCATATATTATGCTGTTTAGTGTTTAAGTGCATGGTGTATTGTGTGGCATTTGAGGACGCAGCTAAAGTAAAAATGTGCTGTTTTCTTTTACGTCTCTTTAAATGCAAATGATTTGTTGCTTTCCCTCAAAATTTATAGATTGGGTTGTGCCTTTACAGCTTGTGCCTCAGATACTCTAACAACAAATAAAACATCTTAATGTCCCTATAATTGTGTGTATAAGGCCGTTTTTGTTCGTAAAAAATGTCAAAAACACAATGTTATGTCAAAAGCAACAGCACAAATTCACAAAATGTTGGTTATGTCTGTGCATGTAAAGATTTGAGGAAGAATTTGCATATGTACCAGTATACTAGATCAGCATCCCCTGGTCTTGGTGACAATATACAGTCAGGAAAATAAGTATTGAACACGTCATGTTTTTTCCTGGGAAAAGGAGCTGTTGACATGGAACGTAAGTTTGGTAAAAACCCAAACATTACAAGCATAAAAATAAAACAAAATGAGTTTTGTGTCATAACAATAAAAATTACAGAAGGAGAAAGTACTGAACTACTGAAACGTATATAATACTTGATTTAAAAGTGGCTACTTAAAGACGCCTCTCATATAAAGAATGAAGTCACATGCATTGCTCAAGTGTGACTTTTTCACAGACTTCAACAAAGTGTAAAAATTGATGGTTCAGTGGGTCTCGTCTATCAAATCTGATCTTTATTTTGTATTTTATAATGGATTCAAGTCAGGTGATTGGCTGGGCCATTCTACAGCTTGATTTTCTTTCTCTGAAAGCATTTGAGAGATTCCTTGGCTGTGTTTTGGATCATTGTCTTGCTGAAATGTCCACCCTGGTTTCATCTTCATCGTCCTGGTAATGCAAATATTGGACTGAAGCAGCTAATATTAATTTACACTGAGAAAGGGCAGAGGGTTGCTGAAGAACTACTGAGATATTTCAGCTGCTGTTTGGGCTTTCACTTTCTATACCTTTTTTGTTTAATACTTTTTCCCTGCATCATTTCATTTTATTACGCATAACTTAACTTGTAAACTAATCAGTTTTGTTTTCTTTGCATATTTGGATTTCTTTGGTTGTTGCCAACATCTGGGTAAAATTTCAAGAAAACGGCTTCTTTGAAAATATGTTTTCTAAAAAAAAAAAGGTGACATACCCATTTTCCTCGCTGTACTACTAACACAACTTACTCTTAGGTGATAATTTAACTTCAGCATAATGTGACGTGCATGTTTAAGAAATTCAAAGCAATAAAATTAAGATGTTCAGAAATACACTTTAGAGTGACTATGTAAATTTGCAGATATTTTTGTTCAAACATCAACATTATGCACAGAAAGCTTAGGTGTACAAAGCAGAATTTATTTGATTCATTCTAATGTTTATTTTATTTTGATTTAGTATTTATTTAATAAATTATTTAATTTAATAAAAAATGATAGTTCATTCATCTGGAAGGTCATGTTCGAAATACTGACAAATAGATCTTGTCAGTGCCATTTCAGGAAGAATGGAAGATTTCTGGATGATCGGTGTTGTTGCTGAATTACCTGTGAAAAAGAGGTGCCTCTTGGTGGTCTCTTTTCTCTTCTCCAGGCAGGGGTTGAGTAGCCGCAAGAGTTGCAGCACACGCTCCTCTCTGCGGGACTCTGTCAAACATGCGTCATTCATCACCAAGTACGGATAGATCTTGCCGTTGTGCCCGCGGATGTAGAGGCGTCGAGCAGCTGTGTTGTGCTTTTGAACAATCTCCACCCTGGGCATGAACCTTAGGGGGTAAAGTAAGAGGGTGTGAGTTGAGCGAATGATGGCTACGTGATGAACAAATCACTGAAAATTAAGGTCTCAGCTGGAGTCTAAGCTTAGTACTCCAACAGCAGCATAAAATAAAAAATAAAAAGTTTAATCAAAAACCACTTGCGTGTTTTAAGGACATTAAAATTGGGTTGCAATGATGACTAATCAACTAATTTGTCTAGCCTAGGAGGGCTGAACGATTTTATCAAATTATCTTAAGGCAGAAAAACACTAAGCAGATCATTGGTCAATAAGCAACATTGGTGAGCTTCTGTCAGGCTGGTTTGTGTTCCATACGTTTCCTCTTATCGACATTACCCTAGTCGGAGGGAGTTAAAACAGAGCATTCCGACTGGCTGTTTAGTTATGAATCCGAGTGTGAGAACAAAAACAAAAGTGACAAAACTAAGCAAACGACGCAAGTCAAGAGAGAACATGAAAAAACAGACATTTTGTTGTATTTCTTAAACATTTGCAAATGATATGGATTTTTTTAGATTATCAGACATTACTGCTTTCTTTGCGGTTTGTATGTGTGCAGCACCAGTTCTGGTGTTCCTTTGTAGAATGAAATCACAGACTACTGCCTCCTGCAGGTATGAAATGGTCTCATTTCAGTTGTCCATTTGGTGTGTTCACTCACAGTTTTTGGGTCCAGATGGGAAAAAAATACAGCTAACGTGAGGCAACAAAACAGTTGGTTTTTATCACCACGAGATTTCTTTTGATGTCGGGTTAAGGCTAGTTTATACTTCTGCGTCGAGTGATTGGCGTAACCCACGGCACCTGCCTTGCGCGTAGTCGTGCATTTATACTTCTGCATGCTGTTAGTGTTGCTCTGCAATAACACTTCTGAAACGACATTCTGAGGCAGGAACCGGCAGATGTGCAACAACTTTCACAGGACTCGACACTCGGTCCATCGGGCTCGCAGCTCTCAGCACCGCCCACGCTCGTCAAAGGTACCAAGCCGACCAATCAGAGAGCTTGCACTACGTGTCTTTGCGACATGCGGTTACATTTTTTGAGAGGTGCGTGTCAGTGTTGGCGTCAGCCACGGTGAGGGATATGCGACCGTGCGAAGGCTGCACCGGAGCATACACGTGCACTTGACGCAGAAGTATAAATCAGCCTTTAGTGTGTCCAAGAGTGTCCAAGCGATTTTTAATTTTCCAATATTAATATTTTATCAACTATTTTTAAAATGTTATTATCTTCTGTATATGTATTCAAAAAGACAAATTATTATATATTATGACCAACTCACTCACCAACTTACTTTTGTGTAATTAATAATATGTTTTATATCACAATATTATAACAAATGCAATTCATCTTACATATTTGTCTATAACAATTTTTTTCAGGCCCCATAAAAACATTAACAAAAGCATAAATAAAAACATTCATAAACAAACTATATCCGGTAAGGAAAGAACGCCATTATTCACAGCTTCCCTACGACTGATCAACTAGTCAGTTATTGGCTGACTTGATGATCAGTCAAGCAGCACAACCCCTTCCCCAGCGTGTATTGATTGTTACCTGGCAATCTTGATGTAATAGTGTGTGGGTTTAGGCATGAGGAACTCTCCTGGGATCTCCACTTCAGCAGTCTGAGCTGAGAAGTTGCTAAGGAAACGACACTTCTCCTCTATCAGGAAGAACTTGGGCAGCTGCTTTGTCTTGGCCTCCAGGATCTTGATCCACTTCTTCAACTTTGAAATAAGATTGTGCAGCTTCATGGAGCCGGGAACGCTGAAGTCAAAATCTGTGTATGGAAAGAGTGAAACAGAAGAACAGATAGGTAGCTTTAAAAAAAAAAAATAAAAAATCTGCAAAAGACGATGAAATATAAAAACAGTCTGAGGCCAAAAAAACTTGATGTGTGAAAGAGGCAGACATGGCGTAAAACTGACAGAGAGAGTGTGTGAAAGAGACTGAGAAAGGAGAAGACGTTATCTTTGGATCAGGGAAACAGAAGTGGTGCACTTCCTCCCAGGTTTCCCTTGCGACGCGAAGGTGCTGATAACATCAAAGTTCATGAGGGGGGAAAAAAAGGATTAACTGCTCAATGCAACTTCTAAATGACATTGCGCATTAAGTTGGAGAGCAGACACTAAAGGTATGGTCGGAATGCAAGCCACGTTCCCAATTTTAGAGACAACCTCCGGGCCAGAACGTCTTCATCAAATAGGCTAAAAGCTGCTCCACTTTCATACTTCTGTTGTGCCACATTAATAAAAGCACAGAGCGCAGATACAAAAAGGCTCCGCATTTAATCTTAGACATTTAAGAGGAAAAAACACCCTTAAGAGAGAGAGAGGGGGGAAAAATCTCCTAGCGTAATTAATGCTTTGGCAGAAGAGGCTTTAATTCAAAAGCATCTTGCATTTAGCTGCCACTCATGTCAAAGTCAGTGAGATGTGGCTGCCACACATAATGAAAGCCCATTTAAGGAACCCTCACTGCTTGCGTGACACTCGCAATATCGTCAATGACACTTTGATTAGCAGTGAACCGCCATGAGCAACGTGCCTGCCACACCCTGCATTAGATGATGTCTTACGAAATCAGACACGCTCCGTAATCTCAGCCGTTCCCACTCTTTCTGAGAGACTGTTTAGGTGCTTAATGACCAGAGAGCATTAGGAAAAAGATTTGACTTGAAAAGCACGGCTACGCGCAGCAGTAGCCCTGGTGTAATCAATTTAGAAAAAAATGAACAGACAATCCCCTGCAGCGGCGGTGCCCCGAAGCGAGGGCTTTTTCAGATAACGGCACCTCCTGGGCAGCGCAGGTTCTTTTCTGATAAATGCAGCACCGTTGTTGGTTTGAGTATGGATGGGGAGCACCGTGCGCTCAGTTGCAGCCGCCTAAATGACCCAGGATCAGCTCAACTCTAAGGGGATTTGAGATCCCCACTGCTGTAGAAAACAAAGTCTCTGCTCTCTGACCTGTGAATGAGATACACCGAAGGCGGAAGTTTTCTGCACCTAATAATGCTCGGGTGGTGGAGGTGGCCAAGCGCTAAAAATACACCCCCCCATCGGCCGTCTGCCCGCACCGCTCGCTGTGCAGCAGTCTCCGGTGAATTCTCTACTTTAAATTCCATCACTGAAATGCCTGAGTGAACACAGTGTACAGCACAACAGGAGCCCTGAAACAGCCTCGGCCCTGCAGACACGCTCCCGCTTTGGATCAATGCAGACGGCAGCGCTTGAGAACTGCATAACCCCAGCACGGTAAAACACACGTTACAGAAAATACTCACAACCCCTATTTTACACTGCGGTATTATCACTGGTATTATACAGCACTCTGTAAAATGCTAAGAAACGACATTATGGCTCACATCAATTTCAATCAATAATTTGCAATGAAGATGTGTAACACAGCAGTTTTATTTGATTTGGATCTGAAGCTTTTTGATGAGGCTTTTAAATTGGCAATTATCAGAAAAGTGAAACAAAGATAGTTTGAGGGATAGTTCTGTGTGACATTCAAAGGTTAGTAGGACCACAGAAACAAATATTAAGGAAGTGATTAAAGTAATATTAATAAAACAGAAATTATCATAATACCTTGAGAATGTAATATTAAGTCTTCAACTATGGTAAGATGTTAACGTCCAATCAAACAAAAAAAGTGAATACTGATTTTTTGGTATCACTTTATTTTGATGGTCTCTTTAACCCATTTTGTTGATTATAAGTTACATTAAAACTATGTGGCAACTGATTCTCAGAGTTTTGGTAGACAGTAAGGTTGGGGTTAGGGTTAGTCTAAGTTGACATGTAGTTGCAAAGTTTCTTATAGTCAGTTGAATGTCTGCTGGTCTACTAATACTCTAATGAAAATTAGTTGGCATGTAGATGCAATGTAGTCAACAACATGTGCAGAAGGGACCATCAAATTAAATACAGATTTAATTTTTTTTTAAATATAGAATTCATATTTACAATATATTTTTTTGTTTCTCATTACCTAACGTTCAAGAAAATTGTGTTAATTCTTTCTCCAGTTTCTTTGAATAGCGAATTTATTTATTTAATTGATTGAAAGCCAGACACTGACAGTCAATCCAGCACTCTCTTGTTTTCACACACATTCCTGTGTTCTTTCATTCTCATAGAAGGCTTTTTGACTGTAGATTCTGGTCTCACAATTACTAATTCTATTATGGGTAAAAAACAATTTCAACCAGACATAGGTTACTAATTACTTACTTACAATTAATAGTTATCATTAATTACATTTCCTGCTTTTTAAATTGATTGGAAACTGGTAATTGAAATTCATTTTATACTGGTTGCCATGTCTGCTTATTTTATTTTTCTGTTGTGTTTATCTGAGGAGGCTATTTCTCCATTGAAAAGTCTCCTAAAGCAAGGGTTTTCTGCCGCTCTCACTTTGAGAACGTATGCATGGAGTACGTCTCTCAAAGGCATCACGGTGGCGCAGTGGGTAGCACAATCGCCTCACAGCAAAAAGGTCGCTGGTTCGAGCCTCGAGAATTACGAGAATAAACATAAAGATGACCATTTTCATTCGCAAGCGTCTATTTGGCAGTGAACTAAATTCAACCCCAAGCAGATGCACACCGCACTTTGAAAACCATATCCTGAAGCATTAAACTCACAACTACCCAATGTACTTATCTATTAAGTTCTGTCCTCGTTGTCCCAGGACATTACTGTCCTTTAAAATAATCGGATATAGAACGCTTGATATTTATGCTTTATCATTTGGGTTTTATCAAATATACGTGTACATTATCTAATGAATGCACAGACAGGGGGAAAGTACAGGTATGGAGGGGTAAATTAAACCTGATTGGTCAATGGCATGATCCAACCAGATACCAAAACTGAACAATTGAAAACATTGTAATTCTCACTGTATTGCGATGTAATTCATATAAAATTTTACCTGGTGACTGACACTGCTATGCTTGCGAATACTTCGTTTTACTTGCATTTGGCGCTTAGAAAATGTTAATTTTAGGCCCCGTGTATATAT
>CAIGQW010054063.1:7391057-7404326 GCA_903798125.1 Danio choprae | reverse complement strand
GAGAGAGAGAGAGAGAGAGAGAGAGAGAGAGAGAGAGAGAGAGAGAGAGAGAGAGAGAGAGAGAGAGAGAGAGAGAGAGAGAGAGAGAGAGAGAGAGAGAGAGAGAGACTTATTAAATCCAATGGTACTTTAATGACTTGAGCTCAGTTGAGGCAGCTCCATTAATCAGGCTTAAGCGAATGCTGCAGCTAGCAGCCCATTCCTTACACTGTTTGGAATGCATTGCTTAGTGTGACAGCACTGCAGTCATTCTCACCGTAATGAGAGCAGCGTTATTTGGATTAAGAGAGTCCGGCTAACAGCAAAATCAGCAGGTGAGTCGACAAAGCAAACTAGATTTTGTATAGATGAAGTCAATTTGACACCAGCAATGACACACACACACACACACTGCCGTGCAGAAAATGTGAAAATTATAAGAAGAAATATGGAATATAATAGGGTAAATAGGGTAAAATAGCGCAATTCATTTTGACTATTTAAAAATGTCAAATATTTTGTAAATCAAGATAGGTAACAAAGGACAACTAGTCTTCCAGTTTGGACCAGTACATAATCCATCCCCTTCCAGCAACATGTTACTAGTGAAATCCCAACAATAGCAAAGGTCCAATAATTTTGCAATAGTCAAAATTAAGTCCTGCTCTAAATATCTGTTTCACATTAAAATGCAGGAAAAATAAAACTGCAATATTCAATTCAACATTTCAATTTAGATGGCAAAACAGGTTTGTTGTGACAAAAGTCACTATAAAGCTACCAAGCTGCTTTCTGTTGGTCAATGTGTCAAAAACAACTCACCACAAAATTCCATCGTGAAATCTTTTGTCCTCATGCCAAATCTTTCACATGGATTAACATTGAAATGACAATTAGGCTAGCAAAAACGAGCTGAACAATAGTAAATGTGTAAAAAAAAATCCATCCAGATGTTTATGTGACAGCAAAGCTTTTTAGGAAATGCAATTGATCGAGGTCAGGCAAACCCAAAAACACAGACATTAATCTACTGGGTTGTCATGGTTTTACCAAGTGGTTGAGGTACTGAGACCAAGATTTTGTATGATGCAGATGTATGTACCCAAGACCATCTCAGCCAATCAACATTTCTCAGGTCATCATCACATTTAAAACAGCACTACAAAAGTTGCAAAGTGCGACAACATCTGTTTATTAATTTTCTTTGAAAAAAATGACCATTTGCTTTTTAGCTTAGTGTTTTTCCACTTATAAGTAAGGTAATATTAGTTTGAGCTTTATCTAGCTCGAGACTGATTTGATTGTGACAATATACGATATTTTAACAAAGATAGTGTCATGAATAAAATAGCTCCTCAAAAAATAAAATCTCCTATCATTTTTATTTTGTTCCATAACCACACGACTTACAAAAGGTGTTAGGCAGAATAATGCATCTGTCTTTTTTTTCTTACAGTTATTTAAATGCTAATGAGAATGTCTCCTTGCTCCATCCTATGTGCAAAATGTATTCATTTGACTTATTAAATAAAATGATAATCAAATAATCAAATAGTTTAATTAACTGATTACCATAGGCCACAAATAACCAGCCTCAACAGATTTAAACATATATATATATATATATATATATATATATATATATATATTAAAACTTTTGAAGAAAAATATATTTAGAACTGAACAGGATAAAAATAGTCAAATATTCAAATTATTAGCTCAAGATCAAGTAATAATGCAGCATAACATTAATCTTAGTTAATGTTAGGTATGTGTTTAAAATATGCAGTAATGTTAACATAAGATCATTTATTTTTTATAGTTAATGAAATAGGTCAGCTTTGCTTTTAATGTAGTAAGTGTTATTTTAATAGTCCACATTCAAAATCACTTGCTCATCCTGATTATTTCCATAAATTACAGACTTTCATTAAATTCTGATTTTATTCACTACTAATCAATGCAAATACATAGGAGAAATGTTCTCTCTCTCATTTTGATTGTTTAAAATGCAAGTGCAAATACTAAATGACCAAAAACAAACTGATTATAGCATTTCACGTTTGAGCTCTTGTTTACCCCTCACACCTTATGAATTTGCGTTGATCAGTTGTGAATAATATTTCAATCAAACTGAAATTGTGAAAGATGAATGATGCACTCACCAGTCAATCTCTAAATTCGCAGAAAAGATCAGGATGAGCAAGTGTCAAAATAAGGACAAGAATTGATGCGTTACTTCCTCTGGCAACACATGATTTATAGCAAAGCTTGCATACAAGTTCAGTTATGTCAGTTTATTCACCTATATCATACCTTTCATATGCAAAATAATGTCTGATTGACTTCTTTTTTTTTTTTAACCCATTTTCAATGTTATGGTTCACTCACCTGCATGCATTCATTCTTGCCCATGACTCCAGCCAACTGCAGGTAACATTTAACCTGCTGACGGATCTTCTGAAAGCAGTCTACAATAGGCACTGTAGGGATCGTATGAATGCGACTTAAAATGTCCAAAGCCACGTTGACCAGTCCTTGCTTTCGAGCGATCTTTCCATACTGAATAATGGCAGATGCTGAGGCGTGCACTCCAAGCATGGCATTGTTAGTGTTTGGGTCATGTTGTGTGTTGGTTTCATATGCAGTCACAATGGCTTGCAGAGACAAAAAAAAAGAAATCAATTGAAACAAATATGATGAAATAATCAGAACATCATGACAACTTATTTTTAGGGTTCCCACTTTAAACCAAAAATGTAATTCCCAGATTTTGCCCTGACTAAAAAACAACTCTTAAATATTATGACATCTAATGGGCGTAAAAACAGGCTGCTGTTGTGCTTATATATTAACTCTTCTGTACTGTTCAAATTGTGTATGGTTTTAAAAATGCCTGAAAAATAGCCTAACCATAACGATAGGCAAGAAACAACAAGAAAAAAAAAAGTACAAAAGCAGATATATTAATAAATGGAAACAAAAATTTAAAGCAACAAACAAAAATCCCTGATACTGCATGACTTGGACAAAAATATATACAAAAATTCCCTGACATTCAATGTCTGGAACAGACCTTTTAAAAATTCCATTATATTCCAGAAAATCCATGACCCGTGGGAACCCTGTATTATGATATTCTGGCATACCTTGATAATGGTGCTGCCGCCACATAAAGATGCTGCTCCAATGAGAAAGGTCGTCAGATACGATCGGCAGCCTGTTTCTCCAGGTCTTCACCACAGTTTTCATGTCGTGAAGGCTGGTGTTGCGGCCCAGGTTGGCAGGCTGGAGTCCTGCGTTAATCTGAGCCGCTTCCTGTAGCTCAATGATCTGCTGGGCAGCCTGAATGAAAAATATCCACGAATAAACAGATGAGATATAATAATAGACATCCTCAAGAAGCAACTTCCTCAAGCTCTTTTAAAAGCTTCTGTTCTGTTTAATTCTGAGGGCTACAATCATCCAAGAAACTGTGCACACACACACACACACACACCCACACTTCAAAATCCATTACTGTGACTGTATTACAGGCTTATGATTCCTATTGAGAAAGAAAAAGAAATAGAGAAACAAAGTCTCGAGATGGATGGATGAACGAATGGATGGATGGATCAAAGTATCTTAAAAGCCATTTACTCGGAGAACAGGCAGAGAGGGAAGCGCACAAGTGAAGCGTATATTCCCTTAATGCCTAATCACGCTTTCAGACCACACTTAAACCACACCAGCAGAGGACATGGACCGTAGTGACCCAAAAACTGCTACCCACTCCTAACAAACTATTGATGCATGACCTTAACATACCAGGCGGCAAACACACACACACACACACACCGAAATGCCACGTGGATCTTTAATCTCTTCTGCGAATTGGAAAAGAAAGATGTGAGAGAGGCAGTCTGGCACTTACAAGGTGATTTACAGCATGATGGTTTACCATGCACATGATGAGTAGCTGGAGCCGTGATAATGAATTATGCCCTGTGAAGGCACATACACGCATCCAAAAACAATCCGTTCAATAGTAATGCCTGATTTACAAGATAAATGCCTCAAATCAGTCTATAGACTTGCCAAATCAAATCCCCCCACCCCAAAACAAAATAAATTAAGCAATACAATATTTTTCACAATTATCTGTTAATATCAGCTGATGGCACATTATAACCTTCATTCTGAGTGCCCATTCATCATGTAAATTTAATTTTCTTGCAGGTATTTAATCAAACACTATCTGATGGGGGAAAAGTAATTACGAGCCATTTTAAACTTGGTGGCGTTCTCACTCTCTCTCTGTCTGTCTGTCTCACGGCTCCTGTCTGCCTCTCCCGTCCATTCAAATCGCTCTTATTGGACTCGGATTTCTGTATGCTTGTATTAGGGACTGCAGGTGTAAACAGATTCAATTATCAGGAAATTCAATTATCGCTGAAGTCAATGGCTTTGGGGCAAAGACTGCATTTCTGAATGCAGCAAAACAGCCACTGAAGAATGGCCATTATTACACGCCAATAGCATGCACAGTTCTTTAGCTACAATGAGCTTTAAACTTGAGCCTAAACAGAGTAAATGCATAGACTTATATGCTATTTTGTGCAAAAACTGAAGAAAAAAAATCTCCAATTCTGAATATTCAAAGTCATGTTTTCAATGATTTCTAACTAAACTAATGTTTCATGTTTTCAATGATTTTTAACTAAATCATTCATTCATTTTCTTTTCAGCTTAGTCCCTTTATTAACCAGGGGTCGCCACAGCGGAATGAATCGCTAACTTATCCAGCATATGTTTTACGCAAAGGACGCAGATCCCATCACTGGGAAACACCCATACACTCTCATTCACAAAAATACACTACGGACAATTTAGCTTACCCAATTCACCTATAGCGCACATCTTTCGACTTGGGAAACCGAAAACCCACGCAAACACGGAGAGAACATGCAAACTCCACACAGAAATGCCAACTGACCCAGCCAAGGCTCAAACCAGCAACCTTCTCGCTGTGAGGCGACATCGCTACTCACTGTGCCACCACTGAATTATTCTTTTAAACTTAAAAAAAGAAGAAATTTAAATTTAGAAAATGCTGAAGTATTAAAATTGTCGCTGTGTATGACAGAAAGTATGTTTTTTTTTGTTTTGTTTTAGAGATTGACATGGAAAATATCAACATTTTTCAAATGATCTTTTGTATTCAAGAGAAGAAGAAGAAAAAAAAAACAAAAAAACACTCTGAACAATTGTAGAGTGTGCTAATTATGACCAAATGTTCAATCTGGAAGTGAAGTACTTGTATTTTTTCTGGTGCTTCATAATTAAACTTTGAAGTTACGTTTTTGTCTGTTTGTATTAAAACATTTAGTCACCTCACTTTTATTTTATTTTGCATTTGTTTTATTTAGTAGCAACATAAAGCAACTTAAAACATATCCAAGATGTTGTAATTACATCTACCGTATCCGACTCTTCAATCATGCAGACCACAGAACAATCAACCATTACCCATGACACCAAATTTGGTGTAATCCTAATCTCCACCAACAACGCCTCATTTCCTCAATTTGGCTGTCATGTTTGCCATCGGCCCACAGCCGAGCTCAAGAGTCGTCTCTAACAGTGTTTTGAGCCTGAAGTGCGTGGACAGCTCTCACACATTAACCTAATCTACACGCACACATCACCTCAGCTCCGTCCCATTGTGTGCTTTGCCTGATTATGCGTGTGGTAGTCAGGAGGCTGATCTTTCCGCTGAATATTAATACAAGCCGCCTATTGAGCGCCACAATGGTGCAGTCAACACTATCTCAGCCATTTTAGAAAGGTCCAAAGGGGAGGAAGAGGGAAGAAGGGACCATGTCTGACAAAAGAAGAAATGATATTGAGCAAAAATGCAGAACAAAAAAAGGCAATTATAAGAAAAGTGTGTGCTTTAACCATTCTCTTCTGGTTTTGTTATAAAGTTGCACACACACATGTAAAACGAGATTGCCCGAATCTCCTGCTTGTCAGTGGTGAAATCTGACCAGATGTTCCGCTTTTAAGATGCCATCATTTAAAATTGACAATCAATTTAGATTGGATCGCTAGTGGTGCTCTGATTGAGTTATTCTGCTTGGAAAAAAAATCAAGAAAACAATTAAATTACAGCTGGCGAACGTCTGGTTAAAGGGTGTTTGTCAGCTCACACACTGACGTCCTCACCTGCAGCAGCGGTGTGTGGACGTGAGAAACGATGTGTGGAAGTCTTCTCCATTCTCTGATGGCCAGGCTGCTGGCCATCTCCACCAGCCGCTCGATGAAGTTGAGCTGCTGCTCCTCAGGGTGACAGATGGCCAGGTAGCCACGATGCATGTTCACCTTCCAGGCCATCTCCTTCGGACAGCTCAGCTCCACCTGAGGAACAGAAAATCACCACTGTAATAACACATACTAGCATTCAAAGGTTTACAGCCTGTAAAGTTGTTGTTATTATACAAGTCATTAATATTATTATTATTATTATTATTAAGTTACCATTTTAAACTTGTCTGTTTTCAACTTTTTCAAACACCAACAAGAGACAATTAGGGGCCGCCCAGATAGCGCGTCTTTTGCAAGTGCAAGTTCGTTATTTTCAATGAAGACGCGAAGCTTCATCTCAACTTTTCAGAATGACGCAAGCACACCGCAAGTCACATGACAAGAACTGACCAATCATCTTCATACTTAGTTTGGCATTTATACATTTCGTGCATATTCTCCCGCTAGTTGACCTCTCCTATTATTTATTACCCCTTGTTCACCTGCTGTCCACAGATTTTCTTATCCCGACCCGACTGTTTCCACTAAATTTAAATCTTCTTTCCACAATCTCACATTTAAATTTCACTAGCTGCTATATTGAGAGGAATGACAACCAAAAATGTAGGTTGCACAAAAATTTCTTAATATTTAAGTGTCTTAATATTTCTTTCACATCAACATACTTTTAACATTTCTCTGTCAACACAATAAGAAAAAGTGTCACAGATATATATATTAAAAAAAATACATCTTATTTTATATTCCAAGTTAAATGTCCTTCAAAGACCATTTGTCATATTTATTCTGCTGTCACTCATCAACAACCTGACTGTTCAGTTTAAGGGCTGTTATGCACATGCTGCGTGCACAGTCCCATAAATACAATGCATGTAGCAAAAAGCACTAGTCCATCCATGCACAGTCTATAGAGTCCAGAATAGAGGCTTTACATGTGATCGATATGAATGAGTAATGAAAAGCCTCCCCAACTTAAGACTGTGTGCTCGGAGTTTGCCATTTGCGCTGTAGAGACGAATGAAAGTATAAATCCAGCTTAAATCGCAGATATGCTTTTATAAAAAGGATGTTGAGTGTGGGATTACCTATTGTTGACCACCCGCTCCCATTCAAATTGCACCAGAGATCTGAGCGTTACTGCATTTTATATGGTAAATTAATCTCACATCACAAAAAAACCTGGTCGGGTCCCGCAGTTCCCTTGGTAGAGCAGTGTGCATGTTTTCTCATTTTAATGCTCTATCCCATCAGTGGAGTGATCTCCACTTCATGGCAAACCTCAACTCTGCCAGCTTTACGAAGTAAAATTTGTATTATTAAATCAATGGTAGTAAACATGACATGTATTAAAGAGCAGGAAGTTATATTTATGTTTTTTTTCTCTTGTTTTTAAATAGCAAGTTAGTCTTGTTATTTGACTAAACAGATTTTTTTATCTTACAAAGAAATGTGCAGCAGATGAGAATAAAAAAAAGGCCACATGTCCATTTCTAAATTGTCTAAACTAATTTTTTTAATAGTGAAAGGAAAGAAATACTAATAAAAAAAATTATTAATTTTTTTTTTAAAAAGTGACACCAGTATTGGGAAACGTATTGAATTGCTACCAAGCAGACATACGCAGATATCACCATTGCAGCTCACCATTCGCAGGTAAAGGACTTGACAGTGACTGGTGCTCGTTTTTATTCTCATGTAATTAACTAGGGACATTCTAAAACTTAGAAATCATTTTAATATACTCAATTACACGTCAAGAAACATTTGTTAACTATGCTAAAACTACATTTCTTAATAAAAATACTTTTCAATTAATCAGTCAAACAATTCCTACATATATCTAAGTGACCCAAGATTTTATTTTTAATAATAGTGTACTTTTGTACTGTTTGAGTGATCAGTTCTCTTACAAGCCTAGTGCATGTCCCGATCTTAGCTTTAGTTTGTTCATGTTCATGGTTCATCTTTACTAGTTTTGTTCATGGTCATCTGATCAACCTGTTCCGTAATGCAGCAATCCTAATAGGTGGTCCTAGAGAGAATAAAAAGTCAGTTTGCTGGCATTATGCAGTATGACTACGTGGAGAGATTTAGACTCTCTGGTCAGTGTGTGCTTATCACAACTGAAATTTCATAAATAACCCTGCGTCAGGAATGGCCTTATCCACCCGTCTTTAATTGAAAGCGGGGACATTTAAACTTCCTGAGAGCAACTGCTGCTGCCAAGCCGCCTCCCCTGGAACGGAGAAAACAAATCACTTCCCAGCAGATGTTTGAGCAATTATTCAAGCACGTATCCGTAAATATTAGATGCAAAGTGAATGGAGAGGGGAGGAGGAGGAGAAGGAGTGGGAGGGCTGCTGGGCTGGACAATTTAATTAGGTGTCACCTTAGGACAGAAACCTGAATGGATTCGTTCCAAGTCTCCTTGAACAAGAGCCAAGAGTATTTATAATGTGTCCGGCTCCTATCACACACTTTTTCTACTTTGTTTTAGAAGTGAAGCCCATAAATTACCTACCAACGGCAAGGCTACAATTCTGAACACTCATAAACAATTCGACAAGCCCAGTTAGCGTGTGACTTTCTGCATAATGCATAAAAGTGGGGCGTTTTAACATTTAGCAATATGGTGAGACTCCAATGATGATTTCAGACAATTCATAACTAGGCTATCTACAGTAAATTATCCGGAAGTGTGTGTGTGCACATTTTACTGCAGAGTATCTTGCCAAAAGTACAGAGCCCCTAAAGTGATATACAAAAAAAAAAAAAAAGAAGAAGAAGAAGAAGACTTTCACGTGCGCACGACATGCGTATCGCCGTAGTTTTTTTTTTTTTTTGCATGTCACATTAGTGGCTCTGTACTTTTGGCAAAATACTCTGCAATAAAATGTGCACACATGCATGGCGTGCACACGCATGTTGCGTGCACGCGATGCTGTCATGCGCACATGATACTATGTTGTGCACACACAATACTCATGTCGTACGGAAGTAAAATGTCGAGCACACGCGACATTATGCCGAGCGCACACGTTATGAATGTCTATGCCTTTTGTACACAACACGAATGTCTATGCCATTTGTACGCGTTACTATGTTGTGTGCACACGATACACATGTCGTATACAAGCAATATATATGTCTATGTTGTGCGCACGCAATGCTATATCGTGCATACGCTATATGTATGTCTATGTCATACGCACCCGATACTTATGTCGTGCGCACATGATATGTATCCAAAGGGAACAGCATAGTATTGCATGCTTATGTGAAAGTCTTCATTATTAGTAGTATTTTTGCTCTTGTCACTTAAGTGGCTCTATAAGAAAGCATACTTTAGTAAAAGTCATTTTCACCACAGCAAAGTTTTAGGCATTACAAAGAAATTAACATCACATTTTACATATTTAAAACGTAACATAACCATTAGCATACTTAAAATACCATAAAAAATTGTTATAATGCTACAAATGTTGTTTCTAATCCATATCTTTACATGTTTCATCAAGTAATTGCCTAGCATAATGATTACAGTGAGCTTACCTGCACCAGAGCCTCTTTCATGGCAGCCCAGTTGGACACTCTCCAGGCACACTCCAGCACCAGGTATGGGTTGTTATGTCCTTTAGATTGTCCATACTCAGTCAGAGGTTCCCACTGATTCAGCTCTTTAGAAGAGCTGAAAATAAAAGGAGGATTTTGGTTTATTATATTACATTGTACACTTTCTATATACTGGTATTTTTACAGATGGGCAAGAATGTTCATGAACTGTAGGTTTATTGTTATTATTGATTCATTTTATTTAGTTTTTCTCTAAAGTGATGAAAATAAATAGTTACAAGTTTATTTTGCTCTCTGTTAGTCATCTGAACTGTGGTCATTCAACTCACCGGATCCAGTGATCTTCCCACAGCTGGTATTCTGGAAAGATGGCAGGTGAGACGTTGTGCTCCTTGCGTGCTTTCTCCATTGCTTTCTCATAGGTTTCTTGAGCCTAATGAGGATGGAACCAGTATAACTGTTAACATCATCTTAAGACATTGAAAGGATGACACATAGGACTCTATTTCCAGAATTTCATGTTTTTTGTTTTAATTATGTATTGTTTTTATAATAAAAAATAATAAGGCATTTTAATAACAAAAATTGTTTTATTTTTTTAAAATATACATCACATTAAGTTTTATATATATCTTTAATTTTCACAGACACTAGCAATTTAATTTAAAGTGCCCTACTTTTGATTTCCTGGAATATAAGTATTGTTTTTTTATTGAAATCAATAATTATAATGCAATTAATATTAAGCAAAATGTATATTAATGCATATGTATAAATAAATGTACATATTAATAACAAATTGTGTTTGAATAATTGGATTTGTGCAGCCTGAGACTCTTGAGTATTGTACAGCCCATTTCCACATCTTTCATTTCAGTTTCACTTCAGATATTACCATTTTAAAATGTAATCGCATACACAAATTCACAGTTTTCACAGAAAATAGCAATTTAGGTGTTACTGGCCTACTTTGGATGTACTATTTTATTTTCTGGAATAGAAGTATTGCTTTTTATAATTTAGAACATACTATGACTTCCATTCCAAAACATCAACGCTATTGCTGTTTAAAAATAGTTGTTGTTTTTTTTTTTATACAAAAACATTATTTGTGAGCAATGAGAGTCTTAATTATGTCACTAGCTTTAGTTTAGCTTCAAATTCAGCTGTGAGGTAATATGAACTAAAATACATGTTTATTTTTTGCAAATGTAAGAATGAAAATGATTATATGCATTTGTTTATATGGCAAAACATGTCTTTTTCACCAAGAAGGTCCATACAGATTCCAAAGGCAGACACTGATAAGATCAGGGCCTGGTGTGTGGACTTTGGGGGGTTGACGATGTGGTCACATATTGATTGGTCAGTTTGTATGTCTCAGCATTTGGGCTTTGGTCAAGAAAAATACAAAAGAGTTGGTAAACTTTGCTCTGCCTCTTTTCCTGCTCTGCGCTTTTCCGGCTCTGCTCTTCTCTTACTCTACTGCTATCAGGCTATCTTCGGGGCCTACTCTCTTTGTCTCTCTCTGTCTCCCTCCCACTATCTCTGCCTCTCTCAGGTAACTTTATTTTACATTTAAGCTGGGTACAATTTATGTCATATGTTTTTTCATAATTTCATTTGAATTGTATACAGTTTAATTGTATACATTACAATATAATTGTAATTTTATATATAGTTATTTTGTAACAATCCAGTTGTAACCATAGAGAATTATTGTCATTAAATCATTTCATTTTCAAGTATTTGTGAATTACTTTTGATTTAACATGAACACTTAATTCCTCCATATTGCAATACAATACAATCACATAATAGCAATGCTCTCCCACATTTTGAGCTATTAATACTGCCCTTATTTCCGTTTTTGGTATAAGATTGCAGAAGGATGGCTTGACTAGAAATGTACAGTTTTTCACCATCATACTGATAACTTTTTAGTCATTTGGCAAACTACAGTTCGAACTGCTGTAGTTAAAAAATACCATTCCTTACACAAACATTTAATTTTATTTAAAGCTACCAGTTTAAAATGTTACTGACTAGTTTGTTTGTTTTTTTGCAATGAAATTTTAATTCAGTACAACTTATATTCAAGTGTGACTTTTTTGGTATTGACATTATGTCTGACTTTCACAATTCCACCCATATTTTCCATGCCATGGAAATCACAAGGCCCTAACTACATGCATGCAGAACCGATCATTCCAGTTTCTCACCTGTTCAAAGAAGCCATGCTGTTCGTATGCAATGGCAGTGCTCGTCTCCGGGAACTTGCATCTCTTCTGCCACAGCCCGGCCCACATGTCCTCCTCCTGCAGTAGGGAGTAAAGCTCCGCCAGCGAGTCGAGGATCTCCTGAGGGAATACAAGAACACATCTTCAAAGAATATAGGGGACAAACACATCCATATTCAGAGGTGCCCCAATGAGACGGCTGCTTAGCATAAGCAGCTTGAACGCTGGGATACTTCAAACCCAAATCATTGACAGGTCAAAACAAAGCAGATTGGAAATTCAGCACACAAGTTCATTTTGAGTGACACTTGGTGAACCTTCAGAAAGCAAAACTTCCTCTGCCAACGACATCAATGACAACAAAGACTGAAGAAGGGCTGTACCTGCTGCGGAGGAGTGATGCTTTCCTGCTCGTAGAACTCGGTGCTCTGTTTGGGTTTGATGTGCAAGTTGAGGCCTTTTTCAAAAGCTTGCTGCTCCAGCATCAGGGTGGAGCGTAACCAAAGATTGTGGGTTTTGCCCAAGTACTTCAGCACACACGGTCTGATGGGTATGGGTGGCACACACTGGGACATGGCCTCAACAAAGCAGTTTAGAGCACTGGGTTGGCAATCTCTCTGAGCTTGGTGACTGCCGCTACATAGGAATGGACCCATCTCACCTGATAGTGCCTGGAAAAAGTTGAAAAGCAAGGATGTAAAATATATCAGTACACTATTGGACAGCAGTTAACATTAGATGGCATTCTGAATTTCACTGGTTGTTGCTCAGTTATAAATACATTTATTTTTAAGTGATAAATAAATAACAATAAAAGCCTAAATATCAAAGATTAATGTGCATTTCCATTACATTAACTGTTTAAAAATAAAATATAAAGAAGCTACATATGTACTAAATGTAATGAAAAAAGTAAGAAAAACTTGGCCATTTTTTTTTAAATGCCATTTTTAAGAAGCATCTGAAGATGCATCCGTTTTATCAATACTTAATCGCTAAATTGTCAAACAATAGCACTGCCTATTAATTTGCACCAGACACTTTCTAAATTTCAGGAAAAAACACTGCAATTCTGAGTGTGCTTCACACAGGTGAATGGGCTTGACAAACCACATTTAGTAGACTGTGTGTGTGTGTGTGTGTGTGTGTGTGTGTGTGTGTGTGTGTG
>CAIGQW010054063.1:7378888-7390957 GCA_903798125.1 Danio choprae | reverse complement strand
TGTGTGTGTGTGTGTGTGTGTGTGTGTGTGTGTGTGTGTGTGTGTGCGCACGTGATCGTGCGTGTCTAACTGTATGTAAATAAACTGCTAAACTAACTTAGACCTGTCATGGCATCTATCTCTATATATCTATCTATCAATCAATCAATCAATCAATCAATCTATCTATCTATCTATCTATCTATCTATCTATCTATCTATCTATCTATCTATCTATCTATCTATCTATCTATCTATCTATATAGCTGCTCTCTGCTACTTTTATTCTCATTTCTAAGTTCCTTTAAATAAAAACATCTGATAAATGAATAAACTTAATGTTAATTAACTGTATGTGCCTGCATTTTTTTGTATAGCGCATTAAATGTTTTTTATTATTATTTTGATTAAGTTTAAAATGAAACGCAGGTAATATCTTTAAGTGGTTTCTCACAAACCATATCTTAATGAGCATTTGCTATAGTTTTGTTATTTAACAGCTCACGTTACAAATAGGGCATTGCGTTATTATTACAGAAAAAAGTCTGGTGCAGTAAATATGTCCTAATGTTCCTTTATACCACTCACGAAAGCCATGAAGTGGAAGACTTCTATTTTAAATGTGTGTTGTAATAGTCAGCCTCAGACACTCCAAATTAAAGCTCTTTAATGAGAATTTTAATACTTAAGACATCTGGTCCATTAAACACTGATATTTGCATAAAAGGTTTAATTTCTGCTCATTAGTAAATGCCGCTTGTTTAAGTTCAGCAGCAGGGGCAGAAAGACAGCCCGCCGGAGCCCCCCACACATGCAGAGGTCTCAAAGATGAGCGGACATGCAAAACCTCTGACACCATTAACACACATTTTGAATGCCGATTCTGCAGGCGCATGCATTTTTAGTAGTAAAACAGTCAGTCTTCACTAAAACCAAAGCAAAGGTCAGATCAAAAACCAGCAGCAGCAGTCATAGGCTGCATTTAGACGGAAAACGTTTAAGCAAAGTGTTAGCTCAGCTCTTTGGAGACAGTGAAGTACACTGTAAAAAATGCTGGCTTCCACACAATTCCTACATGTTGCCCCAACATAAATTGATTAAGTTAATTGTATTTACAAATTTAGGTGGATTGAAAGTAAAACAATTAAGATGTCCCCCCCAAAAAACCTTAGGAATTGTGTTGTTTCAACTCATTTTAAATAAGTAGTTTAAACATGCTTTTTTGCATGTACTCACATGCTGCTGGCGGTCCGACAGAATCTTCCAGAGGCGAGGGAAAAGCTGGACCCAGGTCTTCTCGGCCAGTGGGGTGGAGATGTGGCAAAGCTGAACCAGAGCATTTAGCAGCGCTCCCGTCTGATTGCACACACAAGAGACTTGTTTACTGATAGGCGATATATTGGCCATTAATCAGCCTACATTTAGCCACTCGAGATTATCAGGTTGGCTGATAACAGTGCCAGTTCCAGCGATTAACAGAAGTGCATCTCGTCTCAGTTCCAAAGTCTACCAGAAACCAATTATTTACTGCAATAATGCACATTATAAATAACTCCATTTTAAAACTGTTTGAAAACAAAATAACTTCACAATTAAAATATTCTGTCATATATGGCCATTAGCTATCACTTTAGTTTAATTATCATTTCTCACTTCTAGTTAGTGAGAATTAACTAGTGGCTTATTACATGCCTATAATTAAAATATTGGCTGTATATTTGCACTTATAAATGTAGATCTTATTGTACATCCCTAATCCTACCCAATACCTAAGCCCAACTATTACATTAAATATTAATAAGCAGAAGTTTATTGAGCCATAAGTCATAAATGAATGGTTTGTTAATAGTGAGAATTGTACCTAAATATAAAGTGTAATCAGCCATCACATACTGTAAATTTAATGCAATACCAATATTTTAATATCACTGCAATACTATTCATTTTAATATTATTTAATATAATTTTTTTTATTTGTATTTTTTCTATTATCAGCATCATAATTGAAACATTTCGAAAATATGCTGCATGTGCCATTTTGTCAATTTTTGTTGTCTGTTTTGTTGTCTATTTAATTATTTTTTATATTTATTACTTTTGTTTTTGTTGTTTAATTGCACATTTAACTATATGAAAATTAAAAATGCTGCCTTCGCCTCCAACTGAAATAAAAATATTTTCTTGTAAAATGTATTTCCATTTGCATGTTTATTCTATTTCAAACAACAAATGCATTTATTAACGTACTTATTTATTTTCACCGACACAGAGATACTTCTAGAGATAGTTATAACATATTATAATCTTGACTTACGACACCAAACGCTCAAGGTTATTCAAGATTATTCCTTTTCATAAGGGATCATTTTCAAATGCGTTACTGGTCATCACCTCTCGCCACTGAATAATTCTTAGGGCATAACTGCACGTAAAGGCTTGGACCTCTGACCACGAGAGGAATGGAGATGTTAGCATGAGGCAGAACTCAAATGACTGCTATGCTTCCTGACAGCGGCTCCGGTGGGCAACGCAAGCAGGTCAGGGCTTTGAACTCCTCACTTCATCATTTATCTAAAGCCTGCTTGAGAGGTGCATATAAAGCAGAGCCGTGTCCAGGATTAAACAGAAATCAATGACGCTGTGACCTCAAAGCACTCAGAGACAGACTCCCATGTTGCCCTGATCAAACTCTCTTTAACAGAGACGCTTATGAGGGAGCAGCTAAATGAGGAAGAGCAGGTTAAAGATGAAAGAAGTCAAAACCAATGGCGCATATTAAAGGGGTCCTATTATGCCTTTTTTGACTTTTTCTACATTTTAGTCAGCGTGTGTGTATGTTTGAGCATAAAAAAGATTTACAAAATTACAAATCTTAAAGTCCACTCCAAAGGGAGATATTTTGTTTTTTTTTTTAATTCATTTTTCAAGATCTACACCGAACGGCTCATTTGGACTATGCCACTGTTTTCTGGGGTTAATGATTTGTGCCCCATTTTCAACCATGTTGGTCATTTTATCACAGTTATTCCACATACACCTGAATAATTATGTATGTAGACATTTAATTCCATTCATCTTCAGTTCTATAGCGTGTTTTACAATGTAGAAAAAAAAGCCATAACAATATTTCAGATTATGGAACATTCCAGCAAGTCAGGCAAGCAGTAGAGTAGTGGTAGAATGCTGGTGTACTTTTAGGTAGATTAAAACTGATTCAGTTTAGTTTAGTATATATGTCACTGTTGAAGTTCAGTTTAGTTTAATGGGCTATATACATGATTTTTCAGGCAACGATACAATTTCATAGTGTGTCCTTTTACATACAATGTCCTTCTACAGCATTAATAATGTAATTTAATTAAAATATAGTTTGTTAAATTTCATTTACTCAGGAGTGTCCAAACTCTGCCCTGGGGGGCTGGTGTCCTGCATAGTTTAGCTCCAACTTCCTTCAACACACCTGCCTAGAAGTTTCTAGTATACCTAGAAAGAAATTGATTAGCTGGTTCATGTGTTTTTAATTGGGGTTGAAATTAAATTATGCAGGACACCCGCCCTCCAGGACAGAGTTTGAGCAAACATACTTGTTCAACAAAAAAACAAAAAAAACGAGATGAAAGGCCATTTAAATCCAAGTGCCGTTATGAGCAGCAGTCGAGCGAAACTCCATTGAAAATACTGTGGTAAAATAAATGTCCATATTTTAAAGACATGGCGTGGAACAATGGAATTTAACGCAGTTCTTCTTGTCTGATGTGAGACCCATTTTATATCGTTTCTCAATCAGGCAGCGAACAAACAGAAAACTAACCAGATCTTAAAGGCAGATCTAAAAATGTCCTATATGTCATATAGTCTATTCAGATCGATGTAATGCAAATGCCACTGTTGAAGGACGATGAAAATTATGTTTTATAGATTTTTGACCATTCTAAAACATGATTTAGGCAACAAAAAAAAGTGAAAAAGTGAAATGTCTTGCAATATCTGTGCATCAAGGTTCTACGTGATCCTCTTGATCAATATTCTCAGGGTCTGAATCCAGCTCCAATTAATTTGAACTTAACCGGAGCAAAGAGAACTTGCTGCTTTGTCAAGGGGCGTGGCCGTACTAAAACACAGTCTAAGCTGTTCGCCAACCAAAACACACTGGGACAGTCAACCAATCACAACACATCCAGTTTTTGGAAAACAGGACTTCATCAAACCTGGAACGAATCAAGCTTTTTGTGTCAGGCTGGGAAAAAAGTCATTGTAATATTGTGAAAAATAATGTGTTTTTCGAACGACCAACCTAGATCGAATTTTTTTTTAAAAGAGCAAAATATGACCCCTAAAACAATGTTCAAACAGCTGTATGCCTTCTGCATGTGGCTCATTCTCACATATGCCCTTTATATAACCAGTTTGCTTTTTAAAGTTTTGCTTTATTTTCACTCATGAGGGTGGCATATGTGGAGGGTGTTGCTCACCTTGACCTCTCTCAGGGAGTCCAGGAACTTGTCGTGGCGGTTGGTGAGCATGTGCAGCTGGTTGCCTGCATCCCTCTCTGCCTGCTCTTTGGTCTTGGGGAGGCTGGTCTGGTCTCCAGGTGCCAGTTCAATGTCAATCTCCACATCCTACAGACAAAGAGGTCAAAAAAACACTAAATATGGGAAGAAAAAAGTGCTTATTTGCTAGACCTTCAACAAGTAGACTTTGCCAGACCTCTACAAACCCAAGACATTTGGAATTAAAATGAGAAAGACTTTGAATTCCAAAATTAAACTTCTGAATGTAGGATACAGATTTGAAAAGAAAATTTAACATGAAGTAGTTAAAAGGGAAAAGAAAATTAAAAGAACTTTTAAAGTCATTTCCTGTAACTGCTTTAAGTAACTGCTTTTTTATGTACAGCAAAAGCATTAATGCATTATATAATCTTGCTAATATTAGGTAACAATAATGAATATATACTGCATATGCACTCATGGAAAAACTTTAGATTACTTCAAAATTCTTAGTCTCAGGATTTATAATTGTGTCTGTAAACATTTTTTGCTTTGTTCTGCAAACTACTGGTGACATTGCTAAATCGAATAAAAATGTAATTTAAAACATTAAAAAAAGGGTAAAAAAAAAAAAACGTTCCAGACATGTTTCTATTAACTTTAGACGTAATAACATAACTTCTGAAAAGTTCATTTAATGTTTTGCTTTCATTTTTTATTAAACCATCATCATTTTCTGCAATATATAAAATACAAAAATACTATTTAATAATAAAAAAAATGATCAAACATTTTGCCATATCAATCTGTTGTTTAGTTAAAATTCTTAATTTACTTAATTTTTTTAAACATCATTAATTTAACACTTTAATTCAAACTCCTGTTTATATTACGTTAAGTGTTTTTTTTATGTTATGACTTATAATCTATACTTATAATAATATAAATTGCTCAAAAAGTTGAAAAAAGGAATCAAATAAATTCTTCCATTCATCTGAGCGCATGCATCCCTTCAATGCTAATGCAATTAAACCTTCCACCTTTTAGAAGTTGATAGCAGGGTTGGCTAAATTAGGCAATAAAGCCACAAAGGAGCATTTAAGTACAGATGTTTGTATACACAGAAAGGCACAGCTGACCTCCTCCTTGGTCTCGCTGTTTTCTCTCTCACGAGGTTCCTGTTTGATATGCGTTGCCATGGCGAAGGCTGCACGGTCATGGCTGTCGGCCAGGTTGATGACGTTGGTGATGGAGGGGAGCATGGAGCCCTGGCAGCTGGTGCCAATGGTGGTGTTCCTCTCACAGACCGCCAGCAGCAGCTGTGAAGCAGAGACGACAGAATCAAACTCTGAACTGCCACTAATCCTCAAACACACACGCAAACAGCTGCTCCTTCTGTCAGTATCACACCGCATGGAAGAAAGTAGCTAACGTTCACACATAAATGACACCTCCATGAGCCAGCATTGTTTAACAGCTGTCATTTTTTTGAACCACTAAGCGTACATATATCGAAATGCTTGACACAGGCTGTAGAGCTCCGACGGTGAATGTTCTTCTACTTCATCACAGCAGGATGAATCGCACGCACAGCCGCCGTGTGTAGGACAGCATTAATAATTCAAGAGCCAGAGTAGCATTGATTGTGGCAGAGATTGATGGATTGTGACCTGACTTGAGCGGGAGCAGCCAAAAAAACAAAAAAAACAAAGAAGTTACATCATGGTGAATGCATTAACACTGGGAGAATAATTATCTGAAATCCAGCTGAAGTTTGGATAAAATCAAACTAAGGTCAGTTGTGACATTAAAAAGATACAGAATGCAAGGTGCAATTAGGTTCTGTGCAATTTTATTTCGTGTGATTATGAAGAATCATTAATTCAGCTTCAGAGAGCTTACAACATGATTGCACGTGTGTTTGTTTGTTTGTTTGTTTGTTTGTTTTTTAAGTTAAAAAAAATATTTTAGACCTATGCAATGCAACTTGCAATCTTGACATTTTATTTCTGAAATCTTAAGTAAATTTTCAATATAAATAAATGTTACTATTTGATTATTAATTACTGTATTGACCTTATTCTGCAATGCGGAAGTGCGCTCGTTTATGCAATTGTTTTAGAACTTCCGATTTAGTTCCCTATGGGAGAAACGACTAGGAACATTAAACGTCAGAAAGCGGTCAAACTACTTGATCTGCAAACAAATATGTTCATGACTGTACATAAAAAGTAGAATAATATGGCTTTATTACATGGCTATCAGGAATACTTGATTCTGCTTGGTTATGTTGGTCCAGATAACAACGACTGAAACTAATAACACAGGCTCATCTGGGTACTTTGAATCATCTTGACCGTCAGTGAATATGATCACTTCCATATTAAAATGCTTGTCTGTCACTCTGCTGTTTTTGACTTTTTGGCACCATCTTGTAACGGAATAATATGTGTATGTTCCATTCAGGGGTGGCACGGTGGCGCAGTGGGTAGCGATGTCGCCTTACAAAAAGAAGGTCACTGGTTCGAGCCTCGGCTGGGTCAGTTGGCATTTCTGTGTGGAGTTTGCATGTTCTCCCTGTGTTGGCGTGGGTTTTCTCCAGGTGCTCCAGTTTACTCCACAAGTCCAAAGACATGCGGTACAGGTGAATTGGGTAAGCGAAATTGTCCGTAGTGTATGTGTGTGAATGAGAGTTTATGGATGTTTCGCAGTGATGGGTTGCAGCTGGAAGGACATCCGCTGCATAAAACATATGCTGGATAAGATGGCGGTTCATTCTGCTGTGGCGACCCCTGATTTATAAGCCTAAGCCTAAGGAACTAAGCCTAAAAGAAAATGAATGAGTGAGTGAGTGAGTGAATGAATGAATGATACATTCAGTCATTTTCATTATGGCTCAGAACAGCTATTCTGCAAAAACAACCGCCTGGGTGTGTGTGTGTGTGTGTGTGTGTGTGTGTGTGTGTGTGTGTACCTCAGTGCACTGTTTGATCCAGAAATGGCTGAACATGGAGTCCCAGTTCTGCGAGCAGCAAATATACAGAAGCCTCTCGTACACTCGCCGCTTCATTGAAGCATCAAACACTTCGAAAAATTTTGCTCTGATCAACGGCTGGGTGCACCGCAGCCCTGACAAGAACGCTGGCTCCAGCTTGAACGTGATGTCACTTCCCGAGAGGTTCTCATCTCTGTAAAAAAAAAATTAAAAATCCCAGTGTACTTTAAAGAAATACAGCAATACGATGCAGTATTTATGTAAAAAAATTAAATAAATCACAGTGTACTTCAAACTAATGCATCAACGCGATGCAGTATTTCCCTTCAGAGGCAGCATGAAATGCGCCATGATTATAAACAACATGGTGGGCCTTTAGAAAAGCAAAGCAACTGGGGACTGCATGTGTCAACTATAGCTGTGATTTGGGCCAATGTGATCTCTCCAGGATAAATTGCTGTCGACACTGTAGAAATGCCCTCTTGCGCAGGGTGATGGTGGCCTCTAACGCCTCTTGCCCCTCAGCTGTCAAACACCCCCAGTCTCAACTTTAGCAATCAAAACAGGGCCTACCACCCACCAGCCGCAGTACTGTTGCTAATGGCAATGGATGGAGAGCCCCGTGATTAATCGGCGTAATTACCTGTAGACGTAATTAACGAGGTCCAGGAACTGGGCATTCAATTCAAGGTCGTCAGGAAAGCGCTTCTCAATGTAGGTCATCATTTTCACAAGCAGAATGGACTTCTCCCTTGGATTGGGCACCTAGGAAAAAGAAACAAAGACAAAGAGGGAGAATAAGACAGCAGAATGGAAAGAGGAGGAAAAGAGAGGTGAAGAGGAGGAGGAGGAGAGGGCTGAACAGATTGATACAGTCCATTTATCTTTCATCTATCAGGAGAGCCGTGCAGCACCTTTGCTCGGCTCCTTTTTCTCCCTGTCTGCTCTCTCGCCTTGGGCTAACAGAACAGACACCTGGGTTCAGCTGTCCGGGCCACAGCGCACTGAATACACAATGCCTCATTTACAGCTGGATAGGCTTTGAGCTCAAATGTTTAACGCAGGGCGATTCAGGGTTAATGCGAGGCTGGTTTACTGTTGCGAGGTTAGAAAGTTTACAGAGTTGGAACTCATGCAATTGCACAATAATGCATTAAAACAAAAATGCACTAAACATGAATCAGGTTAAGCCTTTTGTAATTCATTCCACTAAAATCTTTGTGAAAATTGTGCTATAAAATTGTGCTTTTTTAGTGCTATAAAAACACAGCCCTGCTTGTTTCTCAATCAACTTTGTAGTCTGTCATGGGATTATATTAGTAAAACCATTAACAAATAATGGAAAGACACCCACTATTTTTGCAAACCGAAACAGCCACTATTTTTGCAACTTTGTTCATTGCTGCAGAAATAATTAATTTTTCATCCCTTTACTTTCTAAAGGTGTTAATATTGTTTAAAAAATGGGTATACATAATTAAAGAGTAAATAAATATATACACATTTAAATGTTCTTTTAAGGTGTCCGGTCATACATTTTTTATTATGAAGCACTCTTCCCTGAGGTCCAGTTATAATGACTATTTTCCATCCTCTCTCTGACCTTGCTGTCGACTATTATTTTTAAGTGCCTCATCATTCAATAGCCTTCTTGCCAAGTCTGCACTACATTGTGGCTAGTCTCCGCCTCAGACGTCACACCCTAGACAACTGACTGCTGAACATTAGATGCATATGGTAAACAATAACACTTCAGGTCTCACTCTCGCTGGTTACATCTGAAAGGATTTCTCTTAGATTTGTGTCACATTCTCCAATGGCCCTTTATGAAAGACAATTTTGACACAAAGACTCTTGCATGAATGATTTACTGATTTAATGCTGGTCTCCAAATGTAGTTGTTACATTTTTGTCTTTACATTTAACAAACTGTGGTTGGCTGCTATAGATATCAGTCACCCAGACTCTTGCACAGTGCTTGGCTAATGAATAAGCAGACCTGACCTTACAAATCGCAAGAATATATCAGGTTTCTCGAAAATAATAATAGTTAATCGAAAGTAAACCGAAACCAACATTTATAACCTGTAACTAATGCAATTTCTGCAAGTCGGTTATTTAATTTTCTTCTGTTAAGTATTCTGTTAATACTTTCCCCTCAAAAACATACTATACAGTGTGTGAACAGACTGAGCACTTGAATTTCACTGACAGCACAATGAGTGCATTGTTCATACTGTATGCGTGACAGTCTGTATTCTAACCATAAACTAAAAAAAAAAAGAGAGAGAGAGAGAATGTCAGATAAATAACATGCTGCATTATTATTAGCAAAGGTTTTTATTTTTGTTTGTTTTAAAATGAGCTATAACATGCAAAGCATCACTCAATCTCCTTCAGCTTACTCGCTTATTTATTGGGACTTATCAGAAAATTTAATTTTTCTTTCTTTTTTTTACTTCAGTTTATAATTTTAATTTATATTACATATCAATGTATAGAGAGATTTATTATTTTAAAAAGGAGCACTCTAAAACATTTGTTCACATGAGATTCAATATTTTTGTACTCTCACATTCTATTATTTCAAATAATATTCATTTACAAAAGATACAAGTTTTTTTCTACTTGATCAAATATGGCATTTTGCTTGCAAGAGATTCGGTCTCTTTTTTACTTTATTCTTTTTTTTTTCCAAGTAATGTGTGCTTCCACTTCAGTTTGGAGTATTCATGAAATATTCGTAGAAAAAGACATCCGACATTAAATAGTTCAGTATGTTTACAGTACAAACCTTTAATGAATTATGAGGGGAGGAAAGATAATTAATTAAACTGAAAATAAAATAAGTGTTCAATAATTGAAATAAAGTGTAAGGTAAAGTGTTCAATTAATCAAGATTGATTTTAGGTCATATTGTCCAGGGCAGTTTGCACAGTAGGCGTAATTTAGGATTTGTGATGCTTAACTAATATGATCTTTGTGGTCTGGGAAAGGTCTCAGTTACAATGTGTTTTTCACAGAGGTCTAAATGATTTCCAATAACCAGACATTAACATTGTTTTAACACACCAATCTGAGAGTGTTTACCTGGTTAGTGGCCATAGGGTTGCCTGAGTTTTTCACCCACTCCTCCACGATCTTCACCACAGCTCGAAGAATCTTCGGATCGGGAGATTTCTCGATGAGAGACGTGAGGATGACCTGGATGAAGTTCTTCCTCATTTCCATGTTCATAACTGAGAGCCTCATTTTCACTAAATCCAGACTGAGCATGACCAACTCACTCGTCACTACACCAAACAAACAAAAAAGTGAGAGTAATGGATTACACAAGACAGAAATTCAACAGAAATTCATGACTCAACCAAAAACACACACAGGCCTTCTGTCATTTTACAAATCTAAAACAAAGAGGAAAAACTACACGCAAGCTCACGTACACAGCCAAATGTTACATAAATCTCAAAGGCACGCATTGAAAAAAATTGTAAAAGACAGCTGAAGATATGAAGCATAAAATACGAAGGCTGAAAACGGGGGGAAAATGTGATTGAGTTTTAGCATGGAGAGCAGCAGCAGAAAGGAGGCGGGTTATGAGTTTAGTCTGGCCTCTGAATGTATTTTCTGCTTGATTTGCTCAAGGTAAAATGTGATTGTTCTGATGAGTCAAACCACTGGGGGAAGAATGTGTTAGAGGCTGATTTCCAGTTCACCACCGACTCATGCTGTGAAGAGGTTTTGGGGCGACTCTGTCAGGGTGACATTGCACCACGAGGCCCTTTCAGACAGCATGTGCGGATGTGCACATCTCTGTTCAATCCCATCTCATAGTACCATTTAAAAGCCATAATAACATCTAGAAGGCACTGAGCAGATGGGATTGTCTGGATTTGATATTCTGCTGGACACAGTGTGAGATTTTTGACTTCAATCACAGAAGATGTTTCTCGGTGTGGATGGATTTGTGGGCCGGGCTCCGCACATTTGATTGGCCCTCCTGCAGCACCCAGTGGTCAAACATGGACAGCGCACGCTAAAGCACACACACTCGCTCTCCAAGGTGACAACGTGTCTTTTTGTCTTTCTGCCCACTTTTTAAACTCCTCCAGATGACTGCAGACAACAGGATTAAAGCCGTCCTGGTAAGAGCGTATATTCTCCCTTCAAATCGTCAGGAGGCTAAATTTAAGACAGACTGTCAGTTCTGGGCTAAGATGTAGAGGACCCGTTCTGTCAGACAAAGCAGTAGATCCTAACCTACCCTCAGCTGCCTTCCATATTCTATCTCCAAAGCAAATGCAAGCTCGAAATCTTTAAAGGCTTGGAAACGGCCTCCTGGAAGGGAGGAAGTGATCTTAACCAAGTGCAGATGGGTTAATGACAGAAAGAGGTCAGTGGTAAAGTGCAAAATGGTTTCAGTTGAGCAAAGCGTACTATATTGCATTTACTTTACAAATCTAAAGCTTCTTTGCTTCTAGACAGCAAATTAACCAATTAGCATGAATTCAGATGATCAACCTAAGAACGTAAGATCTGACCTCTGCGCTTCCTGTTCAGATTGAAATTAAAATCAATGGTATTCGATGAGAATAAACGATAAAT
>CAIGQW010054063.1:7352782-7373888 GCA_903798125.1 Danio choprae | reverse complement strand
TATTATAATATATTATATTTATTAATCATATATTATTATATACATTAAAACATTCCAGAGCTAATGCCAGAAGTTTAGAAAGTAAGTTTTTTTGGAAAACAACTCATTTCTATCACATCGTTTAAAGTCCTTTGGTTGTAAGGAAACCGCAGTTTAGAGGTTAAAACCATTAAGGACCAGAAATGTCCATTACAGGAAAATCTTGAATGTTTTCCTTAAATCCTTCATTTCTTTTCCACTGAAAAAAAGGAATTTTTGGAAGACATGGGGTGAGGAAATTCTAAGCAAATTATGAAGAAATTTTAATACTGAAAGTGAACTAATACTTTAAAAATGAAATTGTATCTTGTTGTCGATAAGCACTACATTGTCAGACGTTATTTTGCATAAGATTCAGCTCATTAGTGTGCTTGTTAACAGCTAGTGACCACACGACTGGACTGTAGACTGCCAGGATTGTATCTTGCACTTAAATAATGATACTGGTGCCCTTTCTGAAGTGATGCAATTATTGTTTACCACACACATCCACAGCTGTGCTCAAGTCTCTAGCACAAGATACGAGCAGTCAGAGTTTGATCTACTCACTGGGTTCAGTAGGGAAGGTGCTCATGAGTCTAGACAGGAGGGAATGGACTGCCCTTAACACTTTGGTGTTTCCACAGGTCATGCATGCAGCAATACCCCGCTGCAGGGGCTTGAAGTGAGAGAGGATGGCTGGAGGCTGGAGCACCGACAGAAGAAAGCTGAGAATCTCCAGCCCTGTGCAGATGTTGGAGAAGTTTGCCTGGTTTGGCTGCTCCTGAAATCAAAAGAGAATGCGCTTATTGATGAGGTACAGAGGAATGACCATTCAAAGGTTTGGGTAATGGGTATATGTTCTTAAAAGATGGCTATTACGCTTGTCAAGCACTGATCTGAATTTAGTTTTGGTCTTTTAGAATTACTTTCATATATTTAAAAAAAAAAGGAATTTCAGCAGTCATAGCTTATTATATGCTGATTTGGTACTCATTTCTTACTATTATTAAAGTACTATTATTAATGGACTGCTTACAATATTTGTAGAAAATGGGACACATTTTACACAGGATTCTTTGGTGTGTACAATGTTCAAAGGACCAGAATTTTAAAACTTTTAATTTAAATGTCACTTCTGATCAATTTAATGCACTCATGCTAAACCAAGAATTAATTTGTGAAAAAAAAATCATAGTTAATCATTGGCATCTGTACCCTCTATTCCTTTTGTATTAGCACTTGAAGCAATGTTTACATGTTGCTATATATCCATTTTAAAATAAAAATATTTTTTTTTTCCGTGGTATTAAGATCACAGTGTACTTCAAAAACAAACTAGTCGAACTAAATCAGGACAATAAAGGGATTGACCCTGGGGTGACACAGGGTAGCGGAATGCCACCCAGAGAATAAAAACACTGCCAATCTGCCACCCCAGCACTGGTAACCCAGTGCATTAAAAATAAAAAATCAGTTTCCTAGACCGATTTAAAACTCGGGCAAGAATTATTGTAAGGCCCTGTAATTAATGAAAAGATATCTTGTCTATTAAAGAGTAGTCCATACAAACAACTCATCATCTGCCTCCACTCCTCCATGTTGCCAGATATAAGCGGGTCCTGTCTTTACATAGTTGTCTATACTTTACTAAGCAATCCAAACAGATGTCAAATGATGGCACCAAGTTTTTGATGATGGCACAGATTTAATACTAATATTGACAGCATTAATTAAGTAACTTGCACTTTAATGAAGTAGGAAGATAACGTCTGATGTTAGAAATTCCTAATTATCAAAACAAATTTAAAAAATGTTCATGTCACTCCATAAAAAAATTCTAGATCCACCCCTGGGCCAATATAAAGTTCATTAGGAGACTTAGGTGCTGAGAGTTGAATAATGTTTAGCTTCCCAAAGCAAACTTCCAACACAAGTATATTCCAGCTGATAATCGCCTTAGTTCTACTGTTGATTTCCAGTCATTGCATTCTTTTTTTTTTTTTTGATATTTGTTCATCAAAATGCCATTCTTAGCAGTGTAGTTGGCACTGTAATATTCTCATAATAATACATCACACAGACATTTCTTTGTTACAAAAAAAAACTATGAAGCCTAAATCGAGGCTTTCAATGTTATATTGCACTGCTGTCACACAAGTTAAAATTAATTGACAACTTCATTCCCTTCTCATTTTACTCAAGCAATATTCAGGCTTGGCACAATGAGTAAAAACCTGTACTGATTAGGTTTTGAGGGGCCACTGAATATTGACAACAAAAGGTCTGCTCCCCGAGGGCCGAGGGACTGTCGCTCCACATCCACAATGCTGAGCTCGTTCCCGCAGCCTGTTCTTTAATCACTGACAAGACAACAGAATGAGATGATAAAAGCCCCTCGGATTTGCGGCACTGGTCATTAGTTTGGATAAGAGAGCTGAAATAGCACCTCACTCCCTCAACAGGGCTCTGGGCCACCAACGATGAGTGACCGGTTTGTCAAACTCATGCCACAGGAAGTGTCATTGACCCACTCTGAAAATAAAGATGGAAGTTACGGTAGGGTGGTAAATGTAATTTTCAGTAGCTGCTTGAAACGAGAGCACAAGAGAGACTAAAAGTGCTGTACTGCTGTAAACAATGATTATTTCTGAGAATCAATTCATTTAAATTAAAATCAAGAATTTCTAAATATATTTAATCATTTGAAATGAAACACTCAAGTTTAGTAGAGCTCAGTTTTGTCCATAGAAATGGAGTCTGCAGATTTTAAAAATGATAAGTTTTAAAATATTTATATAACACATAATTACACTAAACTAAAACAGTAGACATTCATTCATTCTTTTTCTTTTCGGCTTAGTCCCTTTATTTATACGGGGTCGCCACAGCGGAATGAACCGCCAGCTTATTCAGCATATGTTTTACGCAGCGAATGCCCTTCCACCTGCAGCCCATCACTGGGAAACACCCATACACTCTCATTCTCACACACACACACACACACACACACACACACACACACACTACGGAGAATTTAGCTTACCCAATTCACCTATAGGAAACCCACGCGAACATGCAAACTTCACACAGAAATGCCAACTGACCCAGCCGAGGCTCAAACCGTACTGTACCACTGCGCCGCTAAAACAGTAGATATGCTGAATAAAAATGCTAATTCAGTCTCTTCCAGTAGGTGGCACCTATAGAATAAGAATAAGAGTGTTTCCTTGGTTACCAGCCTGACACCACATCTAGCACGATTTTATTGATTCCATAAACTACACAGCATCCCAATATTCACTGAATAAATTTAGGCACATTTTTGTATATAACTATACATTGTATAATCAAAGATTATTAATAGCTTGAATATGTAAGGACCCCTAAATCCCTCTAAACTGATTTATCAACTTTTAAGACTTAAGAACCAGTGGACACCTTATCATAGCAACACAACAATGATGGTGTGTCTGTATATGGAGCTTGCATGTTTGCATTGCTGGGAAAGATGAGACGTATTCAGTGACGTAAGACCTGATACTACGGTGGCTCTCTAGCCCATGGATAAGCAAAGTGGTTTTTAGAAAGCTCGCCAGACAATCCAGTTCCAAACAATAGCACTAGCTCTGAACTAGCACCTGGTTTACACTTGCGGAAAAGGGTTAACAATGAATACTATGACTCATGTCACAGTGAAAATCCTGCGATGAAAACTAATAAGCAGGAACTTCACAAGGGGGCATGGATGAGTAAAAGGGGCAAGTTAAAAATGCTGCAGAAAGTACAATTCTCTCCGCCATATCAGAGCATTTCAATCACAGGCCTACACGAGCATAGGGAGCTGCATAACTGTCTGGCCCTGAAAAGAATCGATAAAGCGGTGTGCCCAAATGACAGGAAGTCCATTGCTTGATAACAGGTGGAGTGAGAGAGGAAGTGAGAGAGCGATGGGAGGTTACTGTAATAACGGTGCAGCTGGCTGACGCTGACTAACTGAGAGCCGTTCTCTCTCTGACATCTGAGTTAGTCACACCGGTGAACTCCCAAGAAAGAAAAATCATTCATAAGAGTGAGGATATTGATTTGGCTCGCATCAAAACTGCTTGGAACTGCACTAGAAATAATGAAGAAGGATGTGAGATGAAAAGACTATGGATGATGAGGCCTGTTTGTACCCAGACAACAACTTTCCGTAATAAACATTTTCATTTTAACTAATGGCTGTTGATGCAGAAGTTCAGAAGACAGGAATATTAGTATGGCATTAGCACAAAAAAAAAGTTAAGGAGAGGTGTTCAATCTTTTATTTTACTACCAAAAAAAGAAAAAACCTTAGAAGTTATTCTTGTTTAATAACCATTTTTTTGAAGAAGAAGAAGAACACAACATACTATATAACTTCAGGTTAACTGTGTTAATATACAGGATATAATGTCCGCCCTATACACAACTGCTTAACTTTTCTGATTTTGATTGTAATGCAATATTGTGCATAAAGCACTATACAAATAAACTTAAATTGAATCTAAATTGCTGTTTAAAAAGTTTAGCTTAAACTGCCAGTGTGGTCTAGCTCTTTTGCTGTCAATAAATACCGAACAGTGACACTTAAGGCTTCACATTGATCTTGAGACATTTCCCTTATGTAAAACTTTTTTTTCCTTCTCATAAGATTAACAGTAGTAATACTGGAATTTCGAAAGCATTTACTGTCGCTCTTCCAGAATATAAAGAAAAGTAGACCTGTCATGCATCGATTCAGTCTTGCACATGTTCTATAGATACATATAAATTGAAATCATAAGCACTGGAAATCAAAAAAAAAAAAAAAAAAAAAAAAGCTAAATAGCTCTGTGTTTAACAGCATTATGCAAATCATAGGCTGCTCTCTGTAGCTGCTCATGAGAGAGAGATTACCTCGAGGGTGCTTAATTGATAATCTTTTAATTCACCCACAGAAACACTCATTAACTTGGACAACTATTGCAAACGGACAAGAGCCCAGTTTTTAACTGTTGTGAATGGAGGAAAGGCTTGAGGATAAAACTGTAATCGTATTGGAGGTTACAATGCAGCAGGAAACTCCATTCACTTCTGCTGTACAATATGTCTGGAGGTAGTAAATATAGAATCCTTTCTTTTCCTTACACAGTATAGAGTATAGTCATCATCTATGTGCTTGATTTCCTAAAATAATCACAGACCGTACAGCGGGGGCCAAAAAAATAATATTTTTCACCAGCTAAAAAGGTTTCAAGTCAGATATTTTTTGATTTTGTTGTACTGTGTCAGTAGGAAATATCTGTTTAGGAAATATCAGATGTATTTAAATAAAAAAACGATAACAACATGTCCAAAGTCCTTCTGGATTTATAGGCCATTCACACAGAATGCATTTTTCCATTCCAATGGGCTTCTGTTTACAGCAGTAAGTTGGCATGACAACGGTTTTATCTAACGGCAACATGATGGAGAAGACATTTTATAAAAACCCTTCCTGAGAGCTCGCATTTTTCATAGCAAAGGCGCATTTTGTGTGAATGGACTCTTAGTCTGTCTCTGTTTTTTTTTTCAGTTTCTTCATGTCTTTCTAGATGAAAGGAAAGATAGTGAGATCAGATCTAAGTGTGGAGCACTGGATTATTACAATTAATGGTAGAATGTTGGAAATGTAAACTGATATTTCCTGACACACTACTGCAAAAAAATATTTAAAAAAAAACGTAAAAAAAATATTTTTGCTGGTGAAATTCTTGTTTTCTAACAATTTAGGGCAGCACTGTAATTATCAAAACATATATTTTCTTTGTTTTAAGTTGCATGCATAATCTGAATGGGCATGATGCCTCTGCTCACCACAGTCATGAGGAGTTTGTCGAACCACTGTAGTTTCAGTTCGGAACCGGGCCACATGTCTGGTCTGAGGGCGGTCTTCATGAGGTTCACACAGCGACGGGACAGCAGCTCACCGGGTGATCCTGCTACATTAGTACTATCGTTCACCTGCAAACACGGAGCAGGTGTAAAAATGGATGGATCCCTCACTAAGACTCACTAAAGCAGGTGTGCGATAACTACCTGGCAGGCGATGCGGATGAGGAAATTAACCACAGTATCTGTGTGCTGTTTCTCCACAGGTTTAGTAAGTAGAGCCTCTGTGCCTGGCATTGACTGACTGCGGCCGAAAACCTGCACACACAAACAGAATACAACTGATGTACTCAAACATGGCACAGTCCATCAGAGTACAGAGTGTGAGAGACTGATTACAGCAGTCACACTCGGGCTGTGCCGAGTGGTTTAAAGTTTCCTCACCGTGCCGACAGCACCAGCGGCAGTGCGAAATCTCTTCACATCTTGTGCCGAGTCGACGGACATTCCTCTCTTCATAGCAGCAGAGGCTCCGCTAGAGCCCTCGCCCACACTTCCTGGATCAGCCTCCGATTCTGGCTGCAAAAAAGACATTTTTGTGAGAAATGTATCTCATCTGGAATCTAAATTACAATACATTTTTTTTACTGAACCAAAACAGTAAATTTCCTGTCAGACCTGTTGGTCTTTGATTCTCTGGAGCTCCCATTTAATGACCACCTCAGCCAGATCCACAGCTAATTTTCTCTGCTCGATAGTAACACTAGGTGTGAAACCCAGTCTCTGCATAGCACTGATCATGTGCTGAACAAGGTGATGTCTCACTGGGTAATACACCTGAAAGCAGACAAGCTCAACTTTACCAAAACACTCAATGTAATGTGGAATATCACACAAACACGTCGATTTTGTGCAACAAAAATTGAACATTGCACAATTCTGAGTATGCCTCAGACAGGTAAGTGGGATTGACACACTCTTACCTCTCCATATGCACCAGACACTTTTTTTTTAATAAACACTCCATGTAGAACACACTATTTCCTCTTCCCTCTCTATGTGCACCAGACACTTCCAATAAAGAAACAATAATTAAAAAATATATATATAAACAAATAAAAAAAACTGGTAAACTAACTTAGACTTGTCATGGCATCTATAAATTTCTTCTCTCTGGTGATTTGAAGTGTTTCTTTTAGCCTCCTTTATAAGTCACTTAATAAAATCATCTGCTAAATTAATACATTTAAATTTAACTGTAAAAAATGTAAATATTGGATAAAATAAGCAAGCACAAACCAAATTTCATCCTCAATATTTTTGAGCAAAAGCCATACAGTCATGGTTTTACAAATCAAATATACTATGGATATCCATTGGCTCTAGTATGAGAGGTGTCATTATAAGAAGCGTCTTTAGCAATAGTTAAGTGAGGTTACATACCCTAAAATGCTGTACGATGAGGTGAAGTATATGCACGAGCTGAGGAACCGTGTGGCCCTCCTCCACAATGATCTTGCGGGTCCAGTGTGTGAGCATCTGATGACCATCCTCCATACGAGCAGGTACTGCAGGTGTGAGAATGGCCATGGCTTGTCGAACAATGGCACGCGCCTCCATAGTGTGAGCTTTTAGAAGACTGTGGAAAACCTGCAAAGTACAGAAAGACTGACGTTGAGCAGAATTTCACCACAGTAGAAATCCAGAAGTTTTGTTTGAGAAACAAAACCTTAAATTTACTCTTCTATCCATTGAAATATTCATGTAATGAGAAATACATTCTAATTGGCAAACATATTTTTTTTTAATTGACACAATAGTGATATATTTGTACCTACATTATATTAAAATGTACTTTTTGGGAATTACTTGAGAATAACTAGTGGTCTAGATTTTTTTTCACAGGGTTGATTTTTTTTAACCTCCATGTCAAACCATAAGATCTTAGTATTTTTCATGCTATTTTGGACCAAGATCTTCCATCTAAGTAGATCAGGTATGATCATTAAAGGCGCTAAAACTGCACATCTTTTCCAGACCTACCTGTAACACTATTTTCTTGTGAATGGCAAATTTGGCGATAATGTGGGCCAGCAAGAGGTGTCCACTGTACTTGCAGGCCGGGTCCACGCAGGTTTTGGGCAGCAGGCAAGGCCATGCGAAGGTCATGAGACGTCTCAGCTTGCTGTTTCTGCTCTTGTTATTGTCATGGATGTGATGAGGTGCGTGCTCCACCAGCAGGGTGGAGAACTGAAGCAGGTAGATGCGCAATGAGTCTGCCAGGTCTGCCTGCTTCTCGGGGTCAAGGACCTACAACAATAAGAATAATGTGCTATGAGACATCAGGCATTTGCGTATCGTGACATACAGCAGATTTAAAAGTTTTTCTAAACTAGAGATATGCTGAACGACTGGCCAGAAATCTAAATTGGACCAATTTTAATACATGCGTTTAATCAGCAACTGGTTGGCTTCTTTTATTATGACCAATATCTGTTCCTGTCTTGCATTGAAACTTTAAAGCAATGATTCTATAGCACAAGTGTGTAAATTGGCTTTAGTACTGACTAAACTAATGTATATGCTCAAATATATTATTGTAAAGCATCATATAGAAAATATTCATTTAAATGAGAGATTTGTGGGGGGTATACTCATATATGCTGAGCACTGTATATATATATATATATATAATTTATATATAAATCGAAAGCAAAATTGCTTGCTAAATAAATTAATAAATTGGCAACTGGAATCAGCTGTGAAAAACGATCATTGGTGAATCCCAAATTTCAAAGGATTCAAAGATCCTCTCCAGATAGAGATTTTGAAAGCAGACCCCATGGAACTAACGGACTGATTGGTTTGCTCTTTGCTATGATTACCGGCAGGGGAGAGACAATCAATTCAAGCGTGAAATAAATGAAGGCTATTAATCCTTCACCTCCGTCTCATTGGGTTTGCTTGGAAAAACAAATACTATGACCTTTAGTGTGGCCTTGACATTTTTGCTAGTGAAATAACAGCCAGAGGTCATCCTCCACGAACTTGTGGCTCGATAAAGAGAGTGACAGCACTGCCACTGAAGCCGGACAGGGGCTGCTGGAAAAGCTTACCTTAGTGATGAAGACACTGGTGATGCTTTCAGGGTTGTCACCCTCTGGATTGGGTGGTCCGAGAAGCTGCTCGCCTTCCCCTTTCTCAAAGCTGTACAGGAACGCCGGGTTCAGGATGTGCTGTAACACCTGGACAGTGCACACAAATAACATTTATACTATATTTATTTTTTTACATGAATAAGCAGTAACTTTTCAAGCTCTTGGCATCAAAAGAGTAACATTCCTTATTGCTCACATGAATAAAATTGTTTAAGAAAAAAAAAATACTGCCTGTTATTCATGTCATTTTGATGGACTTGTGCCTAATACTAATAACAGTATTAGACACATGATATTTTTTCACCACCTCCAACCTGGAATTTCCAGACATTCGCTACTGTGTGTTGTAATTACTAAAGACTAATGACTTGTTTTTGCTCTGAACTATAATGTTTAAAGCAAAAATCGCCAAGATTAATAACCATGTACCATATTTCAAGAGGACATTTAAGCTATGGAATTTATGATAGCCTACCTAGACGGCACAATATTTTGTCTAGTCAGACACAATGGGTGTATTGTTTGCTAGCTGGAGTGTGCATGAGCGTGTGGATTTATTCAAACATGGAGGCCGCGGGGCTGCAGGTGTTCCTTCATTATCCCTCGTCCTAATGAGCCCCTCTACCGTTCACATGAGTGATGGATCACAACAAATCCTTTTCTGCACAATCCATCACATTCCAAACCGCCGAGGCTCCAGCTGTCGAAAACATCACCTTAAACGTGTATACCGTTAAGAGCGTGCAGCTGCTGAGCTCTCCCGGGAAATGTTTGGGATGCAACGTCTGTTTGGCTGTGAGGGCTGATTTAGCAGAGCACAGCCTCAGCCATCAAAGCCGCGAAGACTAGCCTCCGTTACTATGCTAACATTTCTCAATGTCAGTGTGGAGACTGGCATTTGGAGGAGAACATCCAGTTCATTTTAATCAAGTGGCATTTGATCCTTTTTTTCTCAAACCTGATGGAATTCTTTCACATGAATAAAAATGAAGTGGGAATAAGGAAGAGCAGCCCTGAATATTACAATAACCCGTTCACCAGTGGGTCCATATACTCCAGATAGTGCTCGCCCACTTTTAATACCCCTCTCTACCACTTTTAATAATACAGGACTGGATAATAAGAACACTCACAGAAACAAAACAAAAGTGAATGCTGTTAAAAATGATGTTTATCATATGTTATTTTAAGGTGGAGTTCATCCCATTAATAAAATTCTACCACTATCCCTCATGCCATTACAAATCCAAACAGATTCATATTCCATTCATTCAATCATTTTCCTTCAGCTTAGTCCCTGATTTATCAGGGGTCACCACAGCGGAATGAACCACCAACTATTCTGGCATTTGTTATACGCAGTGGATGCCCTTCCAGCCGCAACCCAGTACTGGGAAAATTGGAACACAAATAAAACATTTTTAAATAAATTCCGAGGCATTTCTGGCCCTCCATTGAAAGTCTATTAACTCAAAACTTTGGTGTTTGAAAACGATATTCAAAAGAACAAAAAAGTAATAAAGCAGTTACACCAGTCTTCTACAGAGACATGACTACATAATGATCAGATTGAACTTTGTTGCATCAAGTAATATATGTGCTTTATTCACATATAAACACTGATAAGCTAGCAGTACTTGTAGCATTATAACTTGTTCATAAAAACTCAAGTATGCAGAACCTGAGATGTTCATTCTAGCTCATCCAGGTATGGTTAAATATCCGTTTTCTGATCAATGTTTATACGTGAACTAGAAACAAAGACAGCAAAGTGGTAACAATCAGTGTTCCCACTCTAAGCAAAATTACTTTTCCCACTTTACTGACCTAAAAGCTGAATTTCCATGACCAATAACAAACAGCAAAACTGGCAGCTCTTGCGCCAAGCAGTTCCTCCAGAATTGCACGGTTCTATGATCGTAGATCTTAATGCAAAATCATGCAAATGACACAAATTTCAAAAGAGCTTGCAATTTTTAAATAGCCGCAGATTTCACACAGATTTTGGCTAGCAAGGATAACTTAAATTCCTTCAACATCATCTGAATTGTTTAATATTAAATAGTATTACATGTGTGCCCATGCACCACATATATTTGCCCACGTAACAGTAAAAATGTCACCCAGACAAGCAAATATCTAAATTACTGGCATATCTAAGCCAGCAGAAAGCGTTCTTCAATATTGAGCCCTGCACCATCAACTACATATGTCATCTTCTCCAGGGCTGATTATAGGCAAACCTTGAGCTTATGAGCAATGGCTATTAGAGTAATCTCTAGATAAATATTCATTAGCATTCTTCAAAGACTTCAGTTGAAGATGTGGCTTTGAGAGCTGATTGTGTCATGCACGGCCAACCACCGACACCCTCTCCTTCTAGAGCATACATATTCAGCAGGGGCTGCTTGTTAGCCGGATTAGATGGTCAGCGCTAAGAGAGCGTAACGCTGTGCCACTCTCAACACAAATTTACCACAAAGGTGGAATTTATAATGCTGACCATGGATGTCCGTGTCATGGCATCAGTCACACTCATGGTAGCTCTTAATTCAAAATCCTCACAAAGTCAAAACTCACAGGAGAATAAATGGTATAACCTCACCTTTGCCTTGAGCTCATCGTTAAAGTGCGGGTCATTGAACTCCACAAAGCGGAAGAAAAGCGCTCGTTTGTGTGTGATGCCGTAGTTTTTGGGGATCTCCTCCTCCATGTACTCTTTCAGGAATGTCATGTTGCACAGGAAACGGCCAGTGAAGGCTCTCAAGAGCTGAAAGAGCAGCTCGATCTCGGAGTAGTTGCGCCTGAAGAAAAATGCACAATTTTTATTTCAAGATTAAAAAAGGAAAACATTTTCCATTTACATTTCCCATGCTATGTGCATGTCATGTCTGGCATCATGGAGCACAGTTTCCATGTCCAAGTGTTCAGACATATTCACTAAACGATACAATGTTAGACATAAGCCACTTTTACAAATGTGAGGTACATTATGGTTCAGCAGGGATCAACTTGCATTTCTACTGCAGTCTAGTACTTAAATTGGAAGGGATTCTGGCTAAATTTGCACAGTCTCTAATGCAATGACTGCCTGAAAAACTTTTTCATTTCAGCTCGCCTCATTCAGTTCTTACTGGACCTACTAATTGACTACCAACAAGTGGAACATCTGGACCTCTTCGATTGACCACAATGCTGTCATTTCAGGTGACTTGTTCTTTCTATTGGTTTAAAAAATGTTTAGTCGTGCAAGTCATGCAGTGGCTGTTGCTGACTATTTAAATATATTGGGGTTTAGTGTCCCAGTTCACAAATCCAATGACACTGGTATTGATGATTATCTCAGCGTATATACGTCACATTTTGGTAATGGTACAACTTGCTTGGAACCTCACCTGAAGTGGTACTAATGGGGAAAAGAAAAAGAAAAACAGGTTCTGGATGCAGAACGCAGTGGAAAGGTCCCCAAAGGTGAGCTGTATCAAAGCAAACAACCCCATACCATTGCAGTGAAAAAGCACCTAAACAGTACTAAAAAAAACTCTTTAATAAAACTCTTTAACCCTAAAAAAGTTTGCTTTAATGCTTTCAAAAATCATGACGGAAATGTTTTATATCATACCTAATACCAATCTTTTTTTTAGAAAAAGTTTAATTATTGGTTTCTGGAAAGCAGCAAGTCCAGAGACCATAGCAAACACAATGATTTTGTAAATGAATCGCTTTAATAAGTAATATAAACGGCTATTTATCAAGTCTAATGAGAAGAGGTTTGAACCTGGAAATAGTATCTGATATATAAAAACTTAACCAGAGGATAAAGATTTTAGTACATTTAGAATTCCATCCCAACACACAGAAAATACTAACTTGCAGTAGCTAAGCAGACAGAATGCCAGCAGTTTGGGCTCTTTCCAGTTGGTTGCAGCCATGTTGTCTTTGCGGTGGCGTTCCTGGAAGGCCTCGCTGACCCACACACGTCTGAGCTGACTCACTAGAGAGTGCTGACCCGCCAACCAGCCTTCATCATTTTTCACAATGATGCTTATGATCTGAGGGAGTGCATGAATGCTTATTAATATTCATGCTCTACAAACAAGCGCATTCAATCAATTGTAGCAGGATACGGTTCAGTGTTATTCACCTTGATAGCCTGAAACTGCAGGTCGAGGCGGGCAGTGCTGGTGGAGGGAGAGCCAGGTCTCACAGTGGCTGCAGACCCAGCCGGAACCAGCAGAGGGACAAAACGATTCGGGTTAGAAGCCAAAACATCTCGCAGAGGCTTGGCGTCTTTGTGCTTCAAGAAGCTCTATGAATAAGAAAATGATAAAATGTTCATTAGGAAAATTTTATATCAATAACAATAACATTTTTACAGGGAATGGGGCGTGGTGTGGACAAGAAAAAAGAAAAAGAAAAAAAGAAAAAAACACACCATGAACATACGGCTCCACTGTGGGTCATTGAGAGTGGCCTCCATCATGAACAGCTCCACTGTTTGAGATGGATGACGTGTCAGGAACTTGATCAGTGGCTCTCTAAAGGGACTTCCCGCCTGTGGAGTAATAACACACAGAAGAACTGCATAAAACTACAATAAAGTCATTTTATTTTAGCCAAGGCAACGTTTATCATTTTTTATCTTGATGTACTAAAGAAAAATTCAAAATCGAAAAGAAATTACAGAAAATATACAGATATATTAACTAATTTTAAAATAACCAACAACAAAAACTTGAAAAATCACTGAATCAGTTACAGAATCCTTTAAAGAAATAATTCTAAACTACTGATTTGGTTCCTCACATTTCATATGAGATTTTTAGTGGAAACCATCATCATTTTCATGATTTTATGATGAACAGCGAGATAAAATGAAGAATAGTAAAGAATAGAAGAATAGAAATCATAAAACGCATCTAACACTACTGCCAAAAAATCTTTCAATTAAGATCATAGAGAGCTCCCTTATCCTCTGAGAGCTCCCTTATCCTCCTGATATTGCAAGTTTCCCGACCCATTCAAAGTCCAGAAAAAGACCATATGCCTTCAGGGATTCAATCAGAATATTATCGCGATGAGAATATTTTTGTGCACTTTTCCCCAATATCAGTTTATTGCACACATTCACAAGAATGCTGTGCGTTCACGTTCAGTCACCTTCTGATGTGTAACTTCAGATGCGCCTGTGTTTGGTTTCAAATAGAGGATGTCGTGAGCAGGCATGCTAAGGTGAATACACCAGTGCATAGTGCTTATGAAGGCGTGCAATATACTGACACTGAAAAGAAGAAACTGTTAAATAAAGTCATTTTGTATTCTATGTGCACAAAACTATTGTTATAGCTTGATAATATTCCAACTGAACCACTGAAGGCATATGGTTTGTTTTGAGGATTTTTTATACCTTTCTACACTTTACTAATGAGTTGGAAACCTTGCTGTTTATGGCAGATGAGGGAGCTCTCTGATTTTTATCTAAAATATTTTAATTTGTATTCTAAAGAAGAATGGAGGTTTCAGCGGTTTAGAATGACATAAAAGTGAATTAATAACAATTTTAATTTATGGGTGAACTAACGCTTAATTACATAATATGCCAAAATATTACATTGATCATATATAGATATTTTTAGTCAATTGATGGTTTAATTCAGCAAGGATATGATCTAAACTGAACGATTTTAGAATGAACGAACGTTAGATGTCTTTTATGATTTCAAATAACTATTCTTTATTTTATCTTCCAATAAGGATAAGGATGAGTAATTAATAACAATTTATAATTTTTGGGTGAACTAACCCTTTAAATATTTGATTAATTCACAGGTTCAATACAAAATACAATGAAATGACCTAAGCTGGACTGTGTTTGACAATATATTTCTTGCATGTTATTTCGAATAGGTCAGAAGCCTTGTACCTCTATAAGCATCGCCCTCTCAGTCTTCATGACCACTTCCAGCAGAGGTTTGACCAGTGTCTGTGGAGCAGCTGGTATCAGGTGAAAGAGGTTTATAATGGCTGAACAGATCCTCATTTCCTGCAGAGGTGAACGGGGGAATGAATCACAGTGACTGTTAGTGATAACCAGCAGGGGAAAACCGAGTCTACCTCCTGTAATATATAATCAACAGTGACAAGTCGGGGAACATCTGAAGGAAAGCCACAGTGGCAGGTTGGTTCCTGAAAAAAGCATCACAGGTCCAGAGGGCATCATAAGACAGGTTTAAGAGGGACCACCTCAGAAATATGAAACGCGGGGGTCAAACACAAGACCACAGACACAGAGAAACTGTTACAAAGACTCCACTAGCACAGATTAACCACGAGCACAATGAGAGCGGAGCCAGTGAAGACCCCAAAGCAGGCCGCCATCTCACCTCTACACCCTCCATAGCAGGCTGTGCCAGAACAGGAGACAACAAACAATCAGCAAAGCAGTGTGGGTAATGAATGCTGTATGGATTTGAGGGGATGAGTTCAGGTTTGATTCTGTGCACTTGTGAAGGCAAACTCAAAAAAAAAAAGAAAAAAAAAGAAAAAGCTAGAGTTTTTTCTGAATTAGAACTGGCAGTGTTTCAACTGGACTTCATCCACAGGTTCATTGATTTTCGGCATGGAAACTGAAGGTGAGCGAAATCTTGCGAGAATACAAAACACTGATTAATTAGTGAAAAGGGCAGCCTACAAAAGCATAGGGAGTAAGATTATATCGCTACATAAGTCATAACTGCAAATCCGATGATTGTTACGAAAAAAAAGGCACAGCCTTTCCACAATATAATATCAGACAAAGGTGCCCTAAATACTTGCTGAATCTTCTATTCTAACATTAGTACCATGGACAATATAAACAAGTATAATAAATACTTTCTGTTAGGCTTTTGTCTTGTGAATAATGGCTGAAGCAATATATTGTATTTTCAAGGTATTTTAACTAAGCTGCAAAAAAGTTTACTTTAACAGGTATGATAACCAACAAAGTCTTAGTGTATTGCTTTATTTTTTATGTACATGTTTAGAGTAAATTTAATTTTAAAGTTAGGTTATAATATTTTTCTTTAAATTCAAATTAACCTAAGATTAAAAAACGATTTTGTAGTTCAAATCACACTGACTTTTGTTAAATTAACAGATTAAATACAACCTTACTGTACAAAGTTAATGAATAAAAGGCCTGTAAATGGTCACAGAATTTCAATGTCTAGATCAGATTAACATGTAAAAATGTCTAAAATAAATTGGTTATTAAGTCTTCAAGCAACCAATACCACATTCTAAATATTCTTAAAAGGCACTCCAAAAGTGTAAATAAAAAATAATTATTCAGTGTATTCTGAAGTGCCCAAAATATTAATATTGTCCATATTCATTATCCAGATTTACTGAATGACTGAATATGTATTTTGCATTTTATTTTTGGTACTTGTCAAAACCGATACCTGTATTTTTATTGCACTTGTAATCTATAAATTTTTATGCCTAATTATGCCTGTTAAACTATATTATCTACTCCCTTTATTTCTCATTTTAGCACTTTATCATATTAAATTATATTTCATTAGCATGAATATAGTATTGCATTGGATAAAAACACCAATATTGGTGCATCCCTAAAAAAAACTTTATTTTTTTAATGCATTTTTAACAGTACATTACACACAATGTAAACTGTTCAAAAGAATAATATATATATATATATATATATATATATATATACACACAGTTGAAGTCAGAATTATGAACCCTCCTGAAATATTAGCCCGCTGTATATATTTTTTCCCCCAATTTCTGTTTAATGGAAAGAAGATTTTTTTCAACACATTTCTAAACATAATAGATTTAATAACTAATTTAATAACTAATCTTCGCCATGATGACAGCACATAATATTTTATTGGTATTTTTCAAGATACTAGTATTCAGCTTAATGCAATTTAAAGGCTTAACTAGGTTAATTAGCAAGTTAGGGTAGTTAAGCAAATCATTGTATAACTGATTGTTCTGTAGACAATTGGAAAACAATATTGCTTAAGGGGGCTAATAATATTAACCTTAAAACTATTTTTAAAACATTAAAAAAACTGCTTTTAATCTACTTTCTGCAGAAGAAAAGAATGTTAGTGAAAACACTGTAAAAAAAATTCCTTGCTCTGTTAACCATAATTTAGGAAATATTTGCAAAACAAAAACAAAAAAATTCACAGGAGGGCTAATAATTCTCACTTCAACTGTATATATCCTAAAACCTTATTTTTATATTAAACCTTAGCATATATTTTATGAAACGTTTTCGTCAAGGTGTAAAATATAAACTTGAAACATTTTTGACATAACCATGAAAAAAAATAAGAAAAACTGTAAAGAATGGCAGAGAGAACAATGAACAGTCTTTATAACCCCTGACTGCATCTCCTCACTATATTTGGGACACTGTCGAGATATTTTTACTCTGAAGAAACACTGAAAGACAAACACTGAGGAACAAACCCCCTATAGAACGAGCACCCCAGTGTGAGCTTATCAGAGCACACTCTCTCGTGCAGAATAAATCGCTTCGCTCTCCCTGAACTGACCTTCTTTTTTTCCGTGTATGACTAAACTAATCTTCTGAATGCCCCCACCCCTCCAACCCTGAACCCGGCTGACCTCACCTCATCGTCATGTATGGCTGGTCATTCTGTCATTGTTGTACGAATATTAAGGACTGCAGGAACAGAGGGCCAATTTGCATGTAATTATAATACATTTTAGAGAAAGGCAGGGCGTGAGCGAGACCGAAAGAATGGCAGCTCGTTTTGAAGCGTGAAAACAGCACGGCTTTTCCCCTCTGTCACCTTTTCTTACTCTACAAGGTTATCTGTCCAACAAGATAACGAGGATCCAGAACTCAGATGCTCGTTACTTAGGCGGCTGGGGGGTGTGGGGGGGTGAATGGCGCCTAATTAATCATTGATTGTAATATGGCCACTCTCAGAGTCTGAGTCCAGTCCGGATCTCAGCTCTCCTTATTCACAGACGCCTTCCGAGCGAGTATGTTGACATGGACACCAATACTCCGATTTTAATATGATAGGCAATAGTCTGATTAAGAGTCTACCATGTAAACAGCGATTTTTGATGACCTTAATCCGACTCAAGTCATATATTGAACTAAACATAAATGCAATTAAGACATGAGGAGTATTCCTATTTTAGTCGCATTATTGAAGTGCAGAACAAACATGTAAACACCTTAATTAAACACTACATTTTTGACAGGATGCACAGGTGTTTGATGACAAACAAATGAAAATGGCTTCAAGCAAGAGAGCAGTTTTTTGGTGTGAGCGTGAAACGATGACTCAGCTGAGAATTCTCCCACCAGTCCTTACTGCATACTCTCATCCAGTTTTTCCAAGTTTGTCGCAGAGGCATGAATGAAAAGTTAGTGAATGAAATGGTTTGTAAATTTTGGGAATTTGTATTCGCCATCGTCTGTTTACACGCATAGTGTGAGAAATTAACTGCAGTTGAACTGGTCGCAAAATTAAAAATGAAATGCCCAAAATCACATATGGTGCCATGATGAACACGAAATATTGTTGCGCAAAACGCTGGAGAAAACTATCGTCGAATGGCGATGTAATGAGGTTAATCGAACTATGTACTATAACATGTAAAACGGGAACATGAAAGGAACATTCAAAAAGCAACTCATGTAAACACCTTAATCATATTATTCTCTTATTCAGATTAAGGCAAATAATTAGATTATTGATGTCCATCTAAACTTAGTCAGTGACTAATTATTAAATTAGTTTATTTGGTGGAAGTGACATCAAAATGTAATAACTTGTGCATCTGTGAATAGGGTATTTTCAAAACCGTAGTTTTTTTTTTCTTCTCCCAATCGGTTTAGCTGTTTGTCCACATTAAAACGCAGCATCAAGAGACTGAAACCAAAACTTCTAAAAACTCTGGCCTAGGTGAAGATTTTCAGAAACTCTGTATACAGTGTGGTCAAGTGGACACTAAAACCAAAAATTGACTAATGACGTCAGCGTGCATTCTTTTTTTGTTGTTGTTGTTTTGTTTTTTTTAATAATCGGCCAACACGGCTAGGTTCACAGAAAACATGGAAGACTTGATTGAGGCCAATTTCACATGTTTGCGGCAAATGCGATGTTTATTCCATGTTGTTCCCACTGTGGGACATTAATCCATCTCTGTTCTCACATTTGCATTGACTTATACGCAATTGACTTATATGTTACAATTTACAATTTACATGGGTCGTCAGTGTTGCGCTTATAAATGTGCTGCAACGAAGGTTTTGTTTTCAATTCCCCGCTATGAGAGCGCAGCTGGACTCACGTGTGGATTACAGTGCACGAGACACGCCACAGAAATCCGTTTGTAAGGAACATTTTTACCCGAGAGCTTTTCGCATCTGAAAATGGTGAAATCCAGATTTGCCACTCATCTTCTTTTAAAAAAGGCGTGGTTCCAGTTCGTGTTGATTGTCCTGTCTCTACAGATTTGGTGTGTGATCAGTGCTCTTTATTTGTTTATTCAGAGGCAAAGTTAGTTAGTATTGTCAGCAGTACTCTTTCAGATTTTAAAAGACACCTTAGTAATATCACTACAATATTATGGGTTGAAAAATCCGCTGTAAATGCTGCTCTCCGAATGTAAACATGTAAACACCTTAATCAAACTATTGCCATCGAGTAGGATTTTCGCTGCATTTTGTGACAGGATGGTCTATTTACACACGGCTTTCTGACGCTATCTACCGAGTGCATCTAAGTTACTGAGAAATGTGGAGGGTTTTTCTTCTCCCTTTCACCGTCCGGTATCAAACATTCCATTAAAACTAGACTCTTCCCGCAGGTCCTCACATCCAATATCTTTGTCACGGAGGGGCATGCATGAAATGTTCCTGAATGAAAGTGAAAGTGCCAAACTGCAGGTAATGTAGAGAAATTAATCATTTGGCAAATAATTCGATTACTGATGTCCATGTAAACACAGTCACTGTCTTTCTACCCTTTCACAGACAGTGTGTTGTTTTGCCTCTGTGAAAATCAGCGCGTGCCCAAACTGAAACTCCCATTTTTATGCAAAACCTTCCCTCGTTCCCTCTCCCGACACTCCCACCTAAACAGAGCTCCTGACTTTTTTCAAACTAGAGCTTTTTTCAAACCCTGCTGAGACAGGGGGGGTTCGTGGGCCTTTAACATGCATCACAGTACATTTTTGCATTTTCTTGTAGACAGAGATCTTTTTTAAAACAAAGGCAGGGAAAATTCAGTTGATAAAAAATAACCCTTGTACATGTGGACATGGCCTAACATCAAGAAATTAATTTCTAATCAATTATTCTATGCAGCATTTTAAATATAGTAATGCATTTACATGCTATAGTCGTAATCTGCGTAGAGGCAAAATCTAGCTGTGATCATCCATTTATCCTTAAACACTTTATGACCTTACTCTGATAAAGGAAACCGTTTAATGCATTCAAATGACTATGTGCATTGTCAGAATAATCAGCTTAAGAACATGTATGTAAATGCACAGAACAATGTTGCCACCCTTGTGAAGTCTCACAGATAATCTGTGATGACAACAAACCCCCAACATCAACAAGAGACATATCAAACAAGCTTATACTCACACTGCCATCTCCCCGCTGGCCTCCTTTATGTGTGATCACCACCACCTCCATCCATTTACGCAGATGTTGCTGTAAGAACAGAAGACTAATTGAGTCTGTGCCCTTTTGCTGCCCTTTGTCTTTGCATTAATTTTATTCTGCATTCCAGGGTCATTATAGTTAAAGGGACAGTTCACCTAAAAATGAATAGAAAAATTCTTAACAGCACTAGGGTAGTGCTGGTCAAAGAATAATCACGATTAATCACATCCAAATCTCAAAATTTTTTATAAAAAACAATTTTGTTGCATAGACATTTTAATTTATACATAATTTGTATCATATACAAATACATTTTATATGTAGATATAAATAAACATTTTCTCAAATATATATATATATATATATATAT
>CAIGQW010054063.1:7332256-7350464 GCA_903798125.1 Danio choprae | reverse complement strand
TATAATATAATATAATATAATATAATATAATATAATATAATATAATAAAATAAATTGCAACACATTTTACATGCAAAAAAAAAAACGTTTCTTTGCAGACTTCTTTCAAAAATATTGAACAAGACCAATTTGGTTGAATTGTAATTGCTAATTTGCCTTTTAGAAGGCAGCTGCGATTGGAGAAAACAGAAAGGCAGCTCAATAGGTTTTGTAACAGAGTCTAAACAGTTCCTCATATATGTTAATGAAAAAGTAGCACATACTGAGAGCAGCAATGCGCAGCGGCACGAGGGAAGGCAGGCTTTTATAACATGGCAGCTTCATCAGGCCAGCATCCTCAGCTTCACAGAGATTCAGTAACTGTGTCAAATCAGACATATTGCAGCTCAGAGAGAAAGTTCAAAGAGCATTGATCATTTCACATTACCCACTTTAAAGAGTTTTAGAGAGTTCCAGACTGACCTCTGTGTAGAAGACTTTGTGCTCCATCACGTTGAGGTCCATGGTGAAGAGACGGGGCTGAAGGGTTGTGCAGAAGGTGTTGCCCTCCATCAGACCGATCTGAGCGTTGGCAGGTTGATGCCTCAACAAGTGTTTCTTCGGAGGAACCATGTCCTGCAGCACCTGGAGGAAACAAGCAGAGTTTAAAACTTCGATATTACAGGAAGGAACAACTAATGCGCTTGCCTTACAGGAAGTTACAACACAAATTGTGCATTATTCCAGAGCTTTTTTTGCCATTCTTTTGAAAGGACAGTACAGAACAGAACAGTCCCAGGTAACACTAAAATAATGGTTCATTAGTTAGTTAATGTAACAAACTAATGAACAAACTATTAGTAATACATTTATTATGGTATTTATTCATCTTTGTTAATGTTAGTTAACTTTATTTAAGATAAATAACATTGGTTCGTGTTAATTCATGGTGCATTTACTAATGTTAACAAGCACAGCTTTGGATTTTAATAATGCACTAGTTAATGTTTAACTAAGATTAATTCATGATTTACAAGATTATTCATAATCAAGATTATTCATTCAAGTGTTACCCAGACCCAGAGCTCAAACTCAGGTCACCTGCAGTGCAACCGGCAATATGTTGGAGGACTCATGGCAACAGATTTAGGTCAATCCACAAACATTTAATATCATTCTGGCCTTTCAACCACATGAAACCAGCATTGCCGGTGCCCTTAAATGAACTTTTTTGGATAATTAGTTACAGGGCTCTCAAGTTTTAAAAAATATATACAGTAAGTGAGAATTTATATTCTAACAAATAGTGTTGGGCAAAGATTACTTGTGATTAATCGTATCCAAAATAAAAGTTTGTTTTGACAAAATATATGTGTGTGTGTGTGTGTGTGTATCTGTGTGTGTGTGTGTGTGTGTGTGTGTGTGTGTGGTTGTGTGTGTGTGTGGTACAAACACATACATATAATCAAAACTATACAAAACACTTTTGTTACATAGATAATATTTCATGCAATTTATATATTATTTTTATCATACAGATTTTATATCTAAATATAAATAAACATTTTCTCAAATATATGCATGTGTGTATTTATACATACAAATTAAATATACACAGCGCGCACACACATTATGTAAAATATATATATATATATTGGATTTGTTAATCTTGATTTATCTTTGCCCAGCACTAAATATAACATTAAATAGTGAAATAAATCCCCTATTTAACACTCATTATGAGTTTACTTTAATTGTCATTTTATAAAATGGTTTAATCTGTGTTTATTATAAGTCTTTTGCAACTGTAAGTAAAAAATCTTGTTAAATCTGATCTATATAGTGCAAAAATAAAAACCTTGCATACTTTCAAGTAAAAAAACTCATAAATGTTCATTATTTTCTTTACGAACTAAAAGGTTAAAAAACAAGCAGATTTGTCAGCATAAGTACTAAAAACACAATTGAGGGGCCTTTGAATATTATTTTGAATAATAAGAGACCTTTATAAATAAACATTTGCTTTAATGAGAAATTCTGCAAATGTGGCCATGATCTCTATGGACTTAAGCATCTTACATAACATTATTTAGAAGACTCACTGATCATTTGTTTAAAACATGGCTTAGTTGGTTTATATAAGCATTATAATTCCCAAATATTGTGGCAAATATCTAATCATATTATTTTTCAAATAGAAAAATGTACATTTTAAAATCTACTAATCTTATTTAAGAACAAATGTTACAAGTAATTTGCTTAAAATTGTGCAAAAAAAATAAATATTATATATATATACATATATATATATATATATATATATGTGTGTGTTTTTATCATGTCAGTAAATAACTCTTGTAAATGATTTTCTATTGTAGCAAAGATGACTCCATAAACAAAATAATTTTTTTCTAAAAAATGTTTAAATGCATATTTTATCATGCTAAAGTACACCATACTCACTTCTTTATGAGGCTCCATGATGATGGTGACGCTCTTGCCTGTGACTTGAGCTAGAACCTGCAGCGAGTGCATGGCCTGCTTGCGGACAGTAGAATTGGGGGAGGTCACCTCTCGTACCAGATCATGAGTCACTAGATGGAAAGATTTATCCTGTGCAGACAGAAGCTCCTCGGTCTTCTCCTCATCTTTAAGAGGAGTGGCACAACGTATCAACAACTGCTCCAGCGTGGTCTTTGCCATGGCAACTGCACCATTAGACACCTGAGAAGGGCATTACAGGTTACAAAGGTGATCAAGAAATTATGGCTTTTAATGCAGTTAAAGCACTTGTCGCACACCAAAATTGTTATATTACAATTAATACAGAAGATTGGTGACAAACATGAACAGAATGCAGTTATAGGTGCCTGATATTCAAGATATTGGGGCCCATGAGTTTTAGTCTTGTATTTGTATAATATTTATCACGTTTATAATAACAGAAGGGCTGTTTTTATCCTGAATAAGTGCAAATGCAATACTGATTATACAACAGGTCTTTAAACAAAGCAAAGTTTCTGATCAATTTTGCCAGTGAAAATATTATGTACAAAGTCATAATAGAAAGATCTCAAATCAAAATACTGCAGTTTCCTAAATAAATAATATGTTTAAAACACTTGAATTAATAAATGAGGCAATAGCTTACCAACACACATTTAAAGTCAACCAGATCAAGTTTTAGTTTCTTTTCTAGAAATTATTCAATTAAACCAAATAATATATTCATATTAATAAAGTAATAAGAATTTTAAAAAGGGACATTTCATGCAAAACGGAAAATTTGTATTTTGGAACTATTTGGAGAAATATCGGTAACTAAACTGTTCTGGAGCTGCAATAAATGTTATGTAAATATACTAAAATAGCAATTTAGATGCAACTTCTGTAAAAAGCATGGGCATTGTAGCCATAAAAGTTTAGGTTTAATAAATCATATGCTAATTCAAAAAATAAGCTATTTTTGTAAATGTCCACATGAAACTTTAAAATGTCTTTTGGCAGCAATTTCTCAGCAACATGTTACATGCCATTCATTAATTGCAACATAGTGTGATTAAATTAGATAAATTTGAATTGATTGACAGCCCTACCAAAAAATCACTGATTTTAATGGCATTAAGAGCATCTTGTACTTCTCCTGTGAGGTCCATCATGACGAAGAGCAGAGCTTTGAGGAAGGTCAGCTGGTTCTGCAGCACCCAGATCAGAGGAAGCCTCTCCATCAGAAACTTGATAGACACAACTCCACCGAGCTTAGCATACCAGGCCTGCTCGTAGCAGCATGCGCACAGTCGCTCCACTATGTAGGAGAACAACGGCAGCTGGCAAGCCTGAAAAAAAAAAAACAGTGTCAACAATCAATTTTTTTTTTTTTTTCTTACAAGTTCAATCTGTTTACTAAAGGAAAAACAAACATCAAAACAAAAGCTCACCCTTTCTTTGGAGCCCAGGATGATGCTGGCAACATCAAAGATGACAGCTAGTGCCACTTCCCCAATCTTGCAGAGCTCCTTCTCCTCGTAGGCCATGCAGATGGCGATGGCGTCGATCAGCACGAGCGGGTCCATGCCTTTGGAGCCGTTCTCTTCGCTGTGGAACATGCCAGTGCTGGGCTGGCTGCCTGACTGGTAACACGGCAGCAAGAAGGGACCTGGGGCAGAAAATGAAACGTTGGGTGATGACCTATACAGTTTTCATACAAGTCATACAATTTTAATAAATAAAGAAGGTAGTGGTTCTATGTTTCTATGTTCCTCTGTGTCGAGTTTCTTCGTGGATGTTTTGTTTACACTGGAAATACCTGGAAAGCTAACTTACAGTACTAGTAGCTCAAACTCACTCATTAAGAGGCGGAAACCAGTGGATGTGTAATAACTTTAATCATAAAGTAAACACAAAAAAAGTATCCATGGGCATGGGCCTTAATGGAGTTCCTATAACTACCTGGCACAAAAGCCCCTATAATAGTTTTTCCTATGGAACTGAAAAACTAGGGCTTCAGTTTTTCTGTGATATACATTGCGATGTGAATACAGTTTCAACACATGGCTTATGTAGCTTTATTTTTAAGGCATTCATTAATTTTGATTGATTTAGGATAATTCTGTAGGGAAGTGATTCACGCTTAATTTATAAACAAATTGTAATTATGGAAAATTACAATAAAGCAAAAAAAATGCACATGCAAATGACAAACTTTCACTCCATTATGGTTCAATTCTGCAGTGACTCCACAAATATCTGTAACTATAATCCCTACTCAACACTGCGCATCCTGTAATATGACTATTGCAGTTGCACACATCGCGATATCGATGATGAAGCTATATTGTGCAGCCCTATAAGAAACCATGAAACTATACTCATATGGTCATTAACATACAGGACCCTTACTGTTTATGGTTTTTGTAACCTATATAAATAAACATAATAATGTTTATTTCTTATTTGTACAGTTAAATAGTCAACAAAGCACATATTGCATAAACTTATTTTTATTGTTTACTTTATTTTCCACTTATTTAAATGTCATTTTGTTCTTGTGTTGATAAGTATGTATGTACTGTATGTACCCTGAGCTCCTGAAAAAAACCCACAAAAAAATCCTTGTGTGTTTGCGCACACACTGAATAAAGTTCATTCTGCTTCTGACACTAGTATGACTACAACAACAGAAATGTTGGCAGAGCGACAGCACTACTCACCACACTGTTGAGCCACCGCCACCATGGTGTAATGGCGGATCAAGCTGGCTACAAAAGGCAAAGCGCTGGGCCTGAGATCCTTGATGACCGCAGACATGAATGCTCCTGTCAGGGCCTGCTCGAACGTCCTGCGCGCTGGGGTGTCCTGGGCTTTATACCGGTGGGAGATGATCACGTTAGGGATCCACTTCTCCGTGAAGCTGTTGAAAAGCAGCAAAAGGATTTAGCTCATAATTCACATCGCATCCATGAACTCGCTCCATTACAAGCGCCCGAGGTTGAATAACCCAATCAAGAGATTTGATTTGATTACCGAGAATAAAAGGCTTTTTGTGTTTGGACAGCTGAGCCCCATGGGAGTCTGGCTTTGTGTCTGGCTGACATTTTGTCTCATGTTTGGTTATTTACCCCAGCTGATAGCAGCTCAGTGATGGAGTGAGTGTTTTATCCTTCCTCGAGCTTGCCTTCTAGAATGCCAAAGCCGGTAGCGGTGGTGATGGATCGCTCCATTTCATTATCGCTATTTAAAAGGCTTGGCTTAGAGAGAGGACTGAGCCAGAGAGAGTGGTCAGATCAATTCAAATTCATAACGCTGCCACTTGAATGGGACTCAATTATCCGGCCTGGCATTTGCGATATTAAGAGGGCATTCCGCCTTCTGAAAAAGGCCCTTTTCATGATGACCAGCGCAGTGTGCCACACTGAAAGAGGGAGAGAGAATGTCATGAATCAAGACATCTGACAGCTCGACTCCCATATAACTGACACTTGGTTATTTCCGAAAGGGCCCATATGACTGGCTTTTGGGGTAAACAGATAAAGTACAGTCAATTAGCCTCAGCGTGGAGATCAATGAGTCTGTTATGTGACCCTGCTGCACAGCCAGTGGAAACGGCTCTGAGTAATTAGCCCTTTGAACACTGTAGACAGTGCCGACCAGGCTAGATGAGGCCCAGAGGAACTGCAAAAATAGCAAAAAAAAAAACAAAAAAAAGAAAAGAAATAAAGGTATAATTCAGCCTCAGAGAACAGCAAAGCAATAAAACAGCAAATAATTGTAATATTAATAAAAAAAATAATTTGATGATTATCCCTTGATTATTTTTTAAAATATTATTAGTATTATATTTATAATCTAGCACCAGGCCTTCATTTAGGTGTCAGAATTTTCAGATGAATATTGGATTTATTGATTTTATTATAAAGATTATTTTATAATTACAAATAAAATGTAAGCTACTGAAATGCAATGAAAGAAACTAAATAATAAACTAAATAAATAAATAAATAAAATTGGGTGGCGGGGTGGCACACAGTGGGTAGCGCTGTCGCCTCACAGCAAGAAGGTCACTGGTTCGAGCCTCGGCTGGGTCAGTTGGCATTTCTGTGTGAAGTTTGCATGTTCTTCCCGTGTTCGAGTGGGTTTCCTCCGGGTGCTCCGATTTACCCAAGTCCAAAGACATCAATCTAAAATTCAGTTTTCATTTACTCACTCTCACGAGTCACAGACTCATTCATTCGCTACAGTATGTGTCATGGAAATGTCATCATAAACCATTATGTCTGGGATCTTTGAAGCTGACTTTAAATAGAGGAACAGAAATGTACCCAATGGGTGAACTATACATTATAAATACAGAAAACTCAGATAAAATATTGTAATATATCAATATAACAATGCACAATTACAATGTTAATAGTTTTACAACAAACTTAAAATAATCTGTCATTTTGTTTTCAAAAAAAAAGTTCATATATTCACACAGCTGCCAATGCAGGACAAGAGAAGTAGATGTCTTACTTGGGATGGGCGAGGAGCTGGTAAAGAGAATGCTTGTTGTCCTCCAGGCTAGTCATTGCCACCAGGAAGCACTTGATCACCTCCCATGCCTGTCGCCTGTAATAGGGCTCAGTATTGGCACTCTTCAAGCAATCCAGCGCAGTCTCTATAGCCTACATAAATCAGAACAACAACGTTAAACATCAGGAGATCCAGCGCACACATCAAATAATGTTAAACAGCTTAATGCCTCACATTACCCACCCAAAATCTAGTTAAAGTGATAAAAATCTCATCGCAAAATTGCATACGATTGCGTGCCTCACACATCATCTTTATTCAAGTTATGTTGCGCGTTTGCTAATCTCCCTCGTTTCTGTGATGACACTTAAAGACCCATCATACATTAAAACATTCTGCAGTGATTAGATGCCTCTTAAACCCTTAAATTATAAAGAGACAAGCTAAAGTGGCAAGACACGTCAAGGGAGAAGATGAGATAATTAGTAAGATTCAAGGATAGAGAAGGCACAGTGCGCTACAGAAAGGGCTGTCTGAATGAATTACCGTGGTCGACAGCATGACCACTGACAGCCACGCAGGTCATTTCAAAAGAGAAGCCCCAAAACAGACTCTTAATACTTGTGTGCTCTTGGAAAAGGTGAAATAAATGGCACAGTGGCTGAGAAAAAAAAAAAAAAGGGTCGTGCCTGGCAGTATAGCCCTGTTTTACAATTCCTGAGGGTCCTGAGCTGTTCTGCCTTGTTGAGACATTATTATAAATGTCACATAACCTTGTACACATGTTCTGTTCCCAAGAGGTCCCTCTGCACAAACTGTGTAATTTTTCACAAGCTCAAGGCCTCTACAATGGAGGCCTGGCCCTTAAAAGTGTGTACATCAGATTTAAAAGTGTGCGTTTTTCTTTGAAACTCTTTGGGAGTTCTCCCCCACTGAATGTTAAACTGCTGATGATGTTCCTCAAGAGAAGGAGCCTGGTAACACCTTGCGACTGTTTCAATATATGTGTATTTAAACTAGGACTGATACAATTGATGAACTGCAGATAGGTATCAGCATATATAGGTATAGCTGATCACAATTTGAAAAAAGTTTGGGCTTTAACCTAATGTAAAAATGCCACTAAGTTGGGGTGGGCAATGTCTGATGTGACATTGCGATGGACGAAGACCACAGAGGGTGGTTAAAGCAAACACGTTTTAAAATGTTTACACATTTTTGTCAATCAAACTTATTTACAAAATATTTTAGAACAACATTGAAAATAACTGTATTAAGTGTCTTTGAATAAAACCCTTATGCAAAGGATTAGGAGAACATAAAGAGATAGTCACAATACAGAAATAATACAATAGTTTAATATAAAAGTTTAAATCACCATCAAAGACAAGCAACAGCCTGTCCCACACTGTTTATGAATGAGCTCAGGCAGTCTCAACCACATGTGTGTCAACACTATAAGATTAATCCATTTGAATGTCCACATGCATTGTCCAATTGTGATTGACAAAAACACATCTTAATACCAGAGGTAAACAGGGCCATTGTGTTTTTAGTCATTTTTTCAAGGTATAGCACAGCACGGCTCAGCTTGCTTTGATTCAGCTTTGCTTGGCTCAGATTGCATTGTTTTCAATCCGGGACACCGCATCTCGCTGGATTCGCTCTTTGACTACCAAAGAGAGATACGTCTGAATCTCTTCTACGGCCCACGATGCTGCCATTTCAGTCACATGAACCAAAAACACAGCAGTGGCTGCTACTGACTATTTCAATATAGTGTGTTTGATGTCCAATGATGCTGGGAGTGAGGATTCTCTCTGACCATTCAGTGATCAGCAGTGTTTATACACATCACATTTTGCTTACGGCTCACCTGGTACCTCACCCAAGGTGGTACTAAAAAGAACCAGGTATGGAACACGGTGAAAATGCACCCATAAGTGAGCTGTACCAAACTGAGAGTGTACTCACACTAGGCTATCCGAACTGTGCTTCGGTTCAGTTGACCGGCCCTGGACCAGTTTGGTTGAGCTCGAGTGTGAAACTGAAGAGGCACTTTTAAGGGACTGTTTCATATGGATTTATTAATCATTCTTACTTTTTAATGAACTCAAACTGTCATAGTTTATTAAAAGATGCAAACCCCTCACTGCACGTCAGCTGCCAGCTTCAGCAAACCTCCTAATAGGTGAAGCACAATTTAAAAGTTACGACAGTCAAAAGCATTGCATCTGTTTAGCAAATGATTTGCATCCCATTTGCATGGTCTCACTGCATCCCAAACAACTCAAAATAATACAAAACAATATAACTAAAGCGATCTCCATTGTACTGAGCGAGAGCGCTTCTCTTACTGTTAAACAGAAGAATCACATCATCCATGATGCAAGCATGCTCGGGCTCGGAAGGTAAAAATGCAATGTGTGTATGGGCCATCTGGGGAAAGGGGATGTGGGACAATCATGCCCAGACTTAAGGCAACCGTGATCAGTGAGAGTACAACCCAAAAAGCTGTACCACATGGTGGAAATAATGCCTTTTGTTGCTGCTGCAGTGAGGGAGGGGCAGTGGATCATGATGCCTACTCAACTTCGTGATGTCTGTCAGCCATTGGTGATGACTGATGGCATCATCTATTGGTTCAACCCCACCACCAAGTTAAAAAAAAAAAAAACTAATTAAAAATAAGAAGAGAAAAAAAAAAAAACTCCCTGCAAAGTTAAACTAAATTATTACAACCAATGAAAATGCCAATCAGTTCTGAAATGATTTTAGAGATTCATTCTGCAGCTTCAGTGATTAATTTTGGAATTTTTGCATAACTTGTGCTCAGCTAGCAACATATTTTCTGTTTAGCAAGAGCAAAGTGCTGTATCATCAAAAACAAAAAAGATACAGAAAAATGGGCTCTTAAATAAGCAAAGCATCCTAATACAGATAACGTTTAGCACAGGACCCATTTTTACAATGTAGGATGCTTTCTTTATAAAATATCACATATATAAAGCATATCACTAAACTAAACTTATATAAAGCATGAAAGTTCAGAATTAAGATCAGTAACAGACATGATAAGAAATCAGTAGTATGTACCAGCAGCAACAATCCTGATCAGAGCATCTTTAGTTTAAAGTTTGTTTATTACCATGATGCTTGGAAATCAGATAAATATGTACAAGATTAACCAAGCAGTCACACAGAGAAACCATCAGCACTGGCATGAGCCAATCTGTCTCTGCCCGGAAAAGATTCATATAGAACATCGTTGTACTATGCCGCATTAGATCTCATTTACAACCGTCTGGGTTCCTGGAGAGCAGGAACAAAGTACGGTTTCATATTAAACAGGAAGACGACTCAGTAAGACTGGTGTCCAAACCAAACGATGCTTGGGAAAGGGCTACCACATATACTGAAAAAGAAGTGTGCATCCTTTGAGAGTGAAGGCCGGTCCTATGGGAGACAGGATGAGTTGTTGTCTGTCTCGATTCCAACACATCACTGGGCTCGGGGCGGCAGCAAACAGCAGCTGCCGCCTGCAGCAACCACAGGGCGCATGCAAATGAAATTAAGCAGCGGCGGCACAACCATGGTAGCATCCATCTTTGTGGAGTGAACACAATTACAGAAATGACAGTTTGCGTTTTCCCAAGCAGCGACGAGCAGCAGGAAGGGCCATTAGCTGGAGTAAATAATCCCGTCTGCACAGCAGGGAGAGATTGATTAGAGGGGGGGTGGGCAGGAGGGAAGAGATGAGCACAGCTTACAGCCTGATGATCTATTTAATTACCTGGGGAAGACGATGTCTTTCGCAACACACAACGCTTTGACAAGGATTCATTAGATGAAGAGAAAACCCTCTTCCGACCCCTGAACCTCTCCACCCCCTCTCATACACATATCGAAGATGAATTGACACATAAAAGGAAGTGGATTTGTTACTGCTTATAGAGATTGCTCTGAGGCAAGCTAGTAACTAAAAAAGGTGTTTGTGTATGCTATCATGGTACTACTGTGGTTTCAAAAACATGCCATAACCTTTTCTGGTTCTGCAAGAGTCCTTAAAGACAATAACAGAGGTGATTTAATAAAGCCTAATTTATACTTCATTTTTTACAAATGGCTGTTTAACTGGGAGAAAAATAGAGTAAATGTTCTAGTTACCTAAACAGTGTGTGTATTTTTTTTGCAGATAAATAAATAAACAATAAATAAATATCTGTCTTTATCTGCAATAAATACACACTGTTTAGGTGCTAGTACTTGTGTGCATTTAAATGTCTCTAACATAAAATAAGCACTATTATTGAAAACAATGATAAATTATGATTTGTGATAAGCGCCGTTTACATCTTTCTATGGCTCAGAGCAAGTCATCGTGGGAAAGCGGATTTGAAATTAGCAGCAAATCACGTGATGCACTAAACATTCATATCACACTGGTGATTGTACAAGTTTTTATTTTATTTCTGTGATATTTATGCAAAAAGAAATGCTGGTTTCAAAGTGGATATGTTCATTTACATAAAAAGTGCCACCCAAAAAAAACTATTTTAAATAAAAAACAAACAAAAAAAAACCCTCACATTTCCAAATATTATGCAGTCCTATGCAGTAATATAACATGACGCATTGACATCACAACAGAATTCTGCTTGAATAAAGCTTAAAAGAGCATTACCTTTCCCATAGGCAGCTGAATAGAGGCTTTGCAGTCAGTGAACTCTGCCTTGATGCTTGGCCCTTGAACCTCAGTCACCACATACTGCAGCTTCTGCGACTCCTTCAGCATTTTACGATTACTTCCTCCAAACTTTCCCAGCACACGGTAAGCTACGTGAGAGATGGTCTCTGCGGGGTTACGAAGAGTTCGCCACAATGCCTGTTCATAAAAAAAAAAATTAAGAAAAAAAAAAGATTTGACTCATTCTTTAAGCCTCAGCCAGGTAAAATATGAAGGGTTAGATGTTTTACCTGCATCAGTTCAGCTCGGACCGGCTGGATGTGGTCATACAGGAAGTCAGGCTGCAGGTTGTCCACACAGAGCTCCAATGTGCGCAGGCCCTGGCTGACAAGAGTCTGGGAACCGTTGAGTGCGGACACCAATGGGTCCATAAGCATGGGCAGGTAGGGCAGAAGAGAGCTGAGGCGCACCGGGACAGTGAGACACAGCTCCACAAACAGATCCTTCATGTGCTGCTTATGGAGGCCACTCTGAAGCATGTTCAAACCTGAGAAAGAATAAAAATTTTAAAAAATAATAAAAATACAAACTTTTTTCACAGCAACATAGATGTTGATTTACCTTTTAAAAAAAGTTGTATAAATTAATTTATAGTTTAACAAAAAAGGAAATTAAAATATATATATATTTTTAAATTAAACTAATAAATTGCTCATAAAAATTATTCCTTACAAAATAAAAAAATTAATTAAATAATTATATCATTATTATTTTAAGAAGTACTTTTATTTAATAGTTAATAAAAGATTAATAATTTTAAATCAATATTAACAGGCCTATTTTTGTTTCAATTTCGGGTTTTCAGTTCTTAGGCACTAATGTAGTGCTCACATTATTAATCAGCAATACACATTTCATTTTTATTACTCGATTCCATGATTCAGCCCATGTTTTAGAAATAAGAAAAGACCCTATCTAATTATGTCATATCAGGTTAAATGCATTTTGTTCACATTTTTCCGCACCCATAAGTGAGCGACACAGCATACATTTTGCGACACAGCATATTCTGTTCTTGCTTCTTGGCATGTGGCTGTTTGTCACAGTAAGACAACAAGGTTTGTTTGAGCTTGGGTATATGTATTTTTATGGTGTCATGTCTCGGCTGTGTATTTAAAAATAGCACTTCCTGTGTTTTCATTGTCCTCGCTTGTTGCAAGCGCTAATGATGATTTGCTGTAGAACAATAGCATTACACTGCACGCCTAGCTACACCCTTTTGATACCATTCAGTTGTGCTATGTACCCTTTGGAAAGTGCTATGGTAAAATGTGGTATGGTTCGGTTTTTGGTACCTTTGACAGTGAAAACGAGCAAAAAAGCGTACCGAACCGTACTGCTCAGTGGAAACAGGACATTAATGGGTCATGACCCACTTGTTGAGAGCCTCTGTTCTGAAGTACCCCTACATTTAGTGATTTCACTCACCTTGCAGCAAATTAGGCAGCAAAGGCAGAAACTCCTGGTACAGGAGATCATGGCTGCCCCCACCTATTGAGCGAAACAGGGCTCTCAGCAACAGGAAGTAGTTATAGGGCTCCTTGGCAGACTGCGCCAGCTCCATGGAACTGTTCACAATTTTATGAAGGTGAGGCTGGGAAATAAAAGGAATTACATACACATCTTTTAGAAGAAAGAAAAAAAAACTTACGTACATTAAACCTCTACAGTGTGAAAAATAGTGATAAACTGTTCAGGATGATTGATCAGCACATCCATTGGCCACTATGACTTATACTACCCTTTAAAAGTCAGTAAGATGTTTTAAATGTGTCAGAAAGAAGGATTGTGAATTTTTTTCAAAAATATCAGTCATATCAGTAAATGTGAAATATAATTACATTTATAAGTCGTGACATATATAGGTTAATACAATTTTTTTCTCATGATGGCAAAGCTTAATTGTCAGCAGGCATCACTCCAATTTTTATCAATTCAATGCATCCTTGCTAAATAAATATATAAATGTTTAACTTTTCAACGGCTATCTAACTGAAAAATAAATTTATTGAAAAAAGCCGACACTGAATACAAGATGATAATTTCAGCAGGCAACAGAATCGATGGGAAGTGAGATAAGGAAGCTTCTTCCTTCGCGCTATTTCACAGTGACCTTCACTCTGGTCTTTCCTGTCAATCTGAGGCACAAGTGTCATTTCTCATCAGAGGAGCTGACAGAACGCATTAAAATTAATGCAGCATGGTTACTGGCGCTGAGGCGTTCGACAGCACAGTGCCATCAGAGCGATTCCCCTACTCTGAAAACTATTTTTCAGATTATGTACTCAGTACTCTAAATAAGCACCTTAAATAAGCCCACTCAAAGACAAAAGAGGCCACAAGTTTCTAAAGCAGCACAAGACTCTCACCTTGAGCATTTGCTCGTTTTCAGCAGCAAAGAGAGACACGGAGCCAAAGACCAGTTTGAAGAGTTTGAGATACAGGTTTGATAACTCCACATTGGAGCCCATTTCAGGCAGACGCTCCAACAGATACTCCACCAGGATGGTGGCAAAGAGAGCAGATGTGGTTAGGTTGGCAAGGAATGAATTTGCCACAATCTGTTGAAGGACAGAACAGATAAACAGAATTTAATAGAATAAAGTATTAAAATTCAATTCAATATTGCGGTAAATAAGAAGTGAATTTTGACTTTTTTTCAACGGTACCTGTAGGGCGTAGTTCTTGGATATGCGCTCCACCATGTATGGAACGGTGGTCTGGAAGATCTCTTTGAAAGTGAGAGGGTTCATCATAGTAAAGACTCCAGCAAAGTGCTCTAAAACTTCCTTCTCCTCCTTCATCCGCACCGTCTGACAGTTTGCCACACGAATGTACGTCTGCCCGTTGCCAGCAATCTGTACCTAGCCAAAAGGGGGTTGGCTCTGTGATAAGCTGTAAACTTCAGCTTTCGGGATCATGTGCACTCAAGACAACCAACTGTATTAAGGCCGCAACATACTTCAAGCTAAATCAAATAAATTAACAGGTGCAATGCCATTTCGAACAAATCTGGACAAAGTTTATTTGAAGCTCAAAAATGTTTGCTACAGCAAATTTCTGACTGGTAAACATCTTCTAACTACCATACCAATTATGATCTAGGTGACTGAAAGCACTTCACTGCCAGCTGTTAACATGTAAATTAGCCATACAATTGGATGAAGATTCAGAAGGCAACAATTTGATTATTTAAAAGATTCTCGATGTGTGTGTGTGCAGTAACCTGCACTAATCAGTAGACGGTCGTACCTGGTAGATGTCCAATGCCTGCATGGCATATTTGACCAGCTTGATGTAGATCTGTGTCTCTTTGGGCTGGAGTTGCTTGTTGGGAATAAACTGAGCCTCTGTAATACAACAATCTCAACGTGAAACTATTATATTTAAAATGCTCAGCAAGAACTATCCCTTTAACAACGTTAGGTGTCCTACAAACTCAACACAGCAAGTGGCAATGTTTAACGACTTTAAGAAAAAAAATGAAAGTCTATCCATCTCACCTCCAGGAGCTTTACAAGAGGTGATGCCCCATGTGATCGTTTTCACTCCGCATACAAGGGTTTTCACCAGACTGCGACAGTCTGACACCTGGAAGGTCTGTTTGTCCTCCTTCTCCCCTGGTCTATCAAAAGAGGCGGCTGGAGGTGCGGGGGTAACAGGTGTTGGGGGTGCAGGTGGAGGTAATGCAGGCGTAGCTACAGTAGGGGTAGCTGGGACTCCTGGTAACGCCCCTGCATCCACAACTCCCATCTCTGATTGAGGCTTACACTTCTTAAAGATGGACACCAGCTGATACCGAGCAATTGTGTGGAACTTCAATACAAACACCTGAGAATGTAGACAATGCAATGTTAGATCTATGTATTTGTGCTTAACGAATGCATTTATATGTGGGCAGTCGGATACATATTGTAGTTTATTACAATCATGATACCAATCTATATCACCTCAAGCATTCTCATGAGGATGTCTCTGCCATTTCCATTCTCCTGTTCACTCTTGGACCGGATGCAGTCGACAAGGTTTAGCAACAGCTTACAGGACATAGTCTGGATGCTGCTGGGCAGAGACTCATCATCGATGTTCTTGGCAAACAGTTGCACAGCCAGGGAGAGGTCCGTCAATGGGAGGTTCTGTCGAACATGGTGCACCAGGTCTGCTAGTGTGCTGTATGCTAAGGGCCTGAAACATCAAAACATGTTTAAAGGTTTATGTGCAGCTTTCCAGTCTCTTATGCTCAGAATGGTATTTTAGGACTGCACAAGTAGCCGAAATGAAATCTAGTAGAAATCAGTCTAGTAAATGCTGCTTACTCTGAAACCATGTGCTGGAGGTTTAACAGCTTATTACACCAATTGTTTTTTTTTCTGACAAAATGACAAATCACAATGTATTTATTTTAGGAATATTGTCAATAATTATAAAATTTCTTTTCTATATTTAAACAATTGAAAATTATGTTTTATCCTGTTGGGGCAAAGCTGATTTTTTTAACAGACATTAATTTGTACTGTCACCTTCAGAGATCATTATATGTCAATTTCTCATTTTTACAGTTAAAACTAGTTGCTGCTTAATATCTGTGAAAACAAGCATTCCATGTTAGTATTTTTTTGATGAAAAAGGTTCTAAAGAACAGAACTTCACTGAACTTGAAATCCTTTGCAACGTAATACTTGTTTTACTCGATCAATTAAATTCAGGCTTGTTGAAGAAAATATCTGGTTTCTAACTGACCCCAAAACTTTCAAACAGTAGCGCAGCAACATTTTAGTTTTATCTTATAGTACTATTGACTTTGGACACACACCCCTGCTCTTGTGGCCTGAAATTGATCAAAACCAACCCTCAAAGAGCAAATAGCTCTCAACCCCGGTTGATAATAATATCCCGGCTCAATACTTGGGGGATTTCAGGCAAAGATTCAGAATAAACGACACTAATGGATTTGACAGATTGTGAATCCTGCCAAATGTGTCTGCTGAAGGATGATGGAGGCCGTGGCTGAAAGAAGGCTGGTGTTGGCAGGCATATGACATCTGGGGCAAGGAGACAGACAGCAGCCAATGCCAGGGCAGCTCTGGCACATGAAGATGGGCACCTGGTTCTCCTGTGCCCAGTGGGGCATCTCAGCTCAGTCATGCACCGTTAAGTATCAATTCTGACATTGTAAACTTGGTGAAATCAAACTTTCTTTTTCCAAGTAACTTCCAGCCTTAATAAAAATGAATACTTACAGCTTCATTCTAAAATCTAGTCAGATGCCTTGTTGTCTACATAAATAACCACCTCCTAAGAGCACTACCTAACCTGGACAGAATCTCATAAGTGACTGTTTAGGATTTATTTTATCATATCAGCTAGTTGTAAACTCAAATTGAATTGTGCATGCCATTATCAAAATCACCTTTGAAGACATAGTTCACCCAAAAATGAAAATGTCCATGTTTTTTTTGAGGTGCTGTACCTGGGTTTGGCTTCTCCATTACAACCAGTTGCACCCAATTGGTTAAATATAGTATGATTTTTTTGTAATGGAGAAACTCACCTATGGAATAAGATAACTATTTCATATAATTACAACACAATGGAGATTTAGTATGTATCCCAAAGACGCTTAGATTTTGTAAAATAAATAAAATAAAATAAAAACGTATATACGATTCAGGCAGACATACCAAGAATTGGGTACAAATGTGTTGTTGTGGGCTTTCTTTTTTTTGTTGTGTTTATTGTCATTTGTTTTTTGCTAATTTTAAAAACAGGAATTTTTATAAGAGACATGCAGAATTATATTAACAAAACACGAGAATCCTTTTGTTTTAAGTGTTTATACTGGCTTGACTGTCTGTATACGTTTGTGTATAAATGGTTCAATAAAAACAAACTAAAAAGAGGAAAAAAAGAAAAAAAAGAAAGAAAATATTCTCATCATTTACTCTCCCTCGTGTGATTTTAAACCTATTTGAGTTTCTTTCTTCTGTTCAACACAAAAGAAGATAATCTGAAAAATGATGGTTGCTAGGACACATCGACTTCTATAGTAAGAAAAAAATACAATGGAAGCCAATGGGTACCACCAGGAACCACCTTTTTTTAAAAGAACTTCTTTAGTTCAACAGAAGAAAGAAACTTAAATAGGTTTTGAACAAATGAAGGGTGAGTAAATGATGACAGAATATTTAGTTTTGGGTGAACTATCCCTTTAAAGCTAAAGTTAGTAAGTTTATTATTTAATAACACTATAAAAAGAAAATTTTATAATGCTACAATCCCTAAAATCACTCATAGCATTTAAAATAAAATAGTTTAATATAATCTGTTTATCAATCATTATCCATGACATGAGCATTATCAACTTATCTTTGTAGTCCAATCATTTTAAAATGCATCAATAAATGTTATCATTCATGCACTCTAGTAATAATTAAAGCTGCAAGCAGCGATGAAAGGGACCTCGCACCCGGG
>CAIGQW010054063.1:7281320-7292256 GCA_903798125.1 Danio choprae | reverse complement strand
ATATATATATACATACACACACACACACACACACACCTAATTCTGTCTTTTTAGAAAAAAAGAGGCTCCACAACAAAAACGTATAGGACTTTAACCAAACTAGTTTTTGCAATGGGAATGTTTCATGGAACATTCTTTTTGTCCTTTGAGCAAAGACTTATTAATATTTGTTAAGGCAGACATTTATTGGCTTTTCAGTGATTCAGAGAGCAAATTCTTTTGAAATTATAATTAACATCACATGCATTTTGATAAATAATTTTGTTAGATTGCAAAATAGAATATGCTTCTTTTTTTAAACAAGACTCAATGACTTGAATCTCTGGCAGAATCAGGAATTGACACGCATGTTTTCACCTAATAGTCCAATGATGAACGTTCTACTCTTATTTTTTTCTTTCTTTTTTTTTTTACACTCACCTTAGTCATTCAATAAATAAATAAAAAACTACACATATGTCCTCATGACTTTTTTCTTAGAATAGCGAAACATTTTGTCACTAAATATTTACAGAAGTTTTTTATTATTAGTTTTTTATTATAATTATCGTGCTCATTTTATACATTTTATGAAATAATTAGATAAAGCAGAGCATGCTTTTTTTTCTTTGTTAATTTTTTTTTATCATACTGATTTTTTTTTTTTCATTTAAAATAAAATATAAAATGATTGCAGTGCCATATAAGAAACTTTTTTGTATACCAAATAACTTTTCAGTGAACAATTCATTAAATTTCTTTTTTTTTCTTAGGGCGAGTACATTTTTAATAATCTAAACGTTTTTTCTTTGTAGCAATAACAATATTCAGTAGATGTTACAGGTTGCTCATGAAACCCTCAATGTCAATAAGAATTTTTATTATTAAATAGTGCAGACACTAAAGAAGCCTGAAACCTAAACTTGATTTGAAAATGTAAAAACATCATTTAATTATGAGTCCTGGAAAATATATATAGAAAAACATCAGTTTTCGTGTAGGAATTCGTGTAGGAAAAAAATTCACAAACTTTGTCATTTATTTATTTTTGTTTAACTTTCAAAGCAACAGCAAATGCGAGCCAATATCTCTGGTGCCTCCTTCCCTAATGAGCTGAGAAATCTACTGCAGCATCGGCTGGAGGACTTGGAGAACCAGCTGCTGAAGAAGGTCAATGAGCTGGAGGAAGAAAAGTCCCAGCTTTATAATGAGACAGTCGCACATCGCCAGCGCACAGATAATACCCTCAACTCCCTCATGAACAGAATCTCTGAACTAGAGAAAGGTGTGCACAAAATATTCCTATGTTCTTCTATCCCAAGTACAGGAGAGTTTGTATTTATTTAATTACAATTTAGCTTTAACAAAAAGTTATTCCCATTCCCATTGTTGTGCTTTAGTGTCCTGTTTTTGAGTTCCTCTACGTTAAAATCTTGATCAGAGCTGTCCACATGACTTTTTAAAAGGCGTAGTTCACCCCAAAATAAAGATTTCCTCACCATTTACTCAGACTCAAATTCTAAGTTCTAAACTTTTATGAATTTCTTTCTTTTGTTGAACACAAAAAAACGATAAATTCTGAAGAATGTTTGGGAAAAAACAGCCACTGACATCCATAGTAGGAACAAAAAATACTATGTTCCCCCAACATTTTTAGTATATCTTCCTTTCTGTTCACAGAAGAAAGAAACTCAAACAGGTTTGGAACAAGCGAAGGGCGAGTAAATGATGATTTTTCATTTTGAACGAACAATCTTTTTATTTATAAGTTTTATCTAAAACAGTCAGACACCTCATTACTCTCCAATGCCGACAGGGCAATGAAGTTGTTTTGTGATGATCAGCATATTTCTGTATCATTTCAAAGATGACGAAATAATGAATCACACTTTTGGCTTTAGGAGGAGCTGGATTCAAATCACCAGAGAGTTTCAAGATTTCTCTTCCTCTTCGCACAAATTACCTCTTTGGACAAGTAAAGAAAAGCCTGCCTGAAATGTACGCTTTCACTATCTGCATGTGGCTCAAGTCAGGCTCAAGCCCAGGCATCGGAACCCCATTTTCTTATGGAGTACCTGGACAGGCAAATGAGATCGTGCTGATCGAATGGGGCCATAACCCTATAGAACTGCTCATCAATGACAAGGTAAGTCAAGTGTGGCTACACAAAATATTATGTTCTGAAAGTGAATGGTAATTTTTACTTCCAAGCTACAATTAGGAAAAAGCAGCACAAAATGTTGTGACTTGGGAAATTATGTTCCAACCTCACTGATTTGTGAGAAAAACAGATTGATAATTAAATACTTTTTCACTGTCAATCTGTTTACAAACTGCAGCTTTGAAATCTAAGTCCCACTTGTGTTTAAAAAAATACTGTGCAGACGCGTTGCACGAGGATTGACGTCATAGACTCCTAACACCTTTAGAGTCACGCAACCTGTAATCATGACAAGGAAAGTTTTAAAAACACAAGTGCAAATGAGATTATGCATAAATTTAAAAAGACAATTCATCCAAGAATGACAATTCTGCCATCGTTTACTCAACCTATTACAGAATTCTTGAAATTCATAAAAAAATAAAACGATTACCAAAGTATTATAGTGTCTGGTTACACACTAAAAATGCTGGGGTTTATTTATTATTATTTTTAGGGGTTTTAATTTTTTCTGAGCTGGGAATGCATAACAATAAGGCTATTGGTGCTGACAATACTGGGTTGTTTAATCCTAATTTGAGTCAAATAACTAAAAACCCATTGGAATAAATGGTTCATTTTAAAACCATAAATAAATTAACAATTAGGTTTGTCCATAGTTGAGACAAGCCAGCATTTTTTTAGAGCATTCCAACACTCGTTTATGTTCTGCAGAAGAAAGATATTCATGTTGCTTGGCCACATAAGGGTGAGTAAATGATGTCAATCATCATTTTTGGGTGAACTCTCCCTTTAAATTTTAGTTTGTTTTATTTTCTATACAAAGATATACCAATTTTTATCCATTTTTCTTTTATGGAATAACAATAAAAGAAAATAACTTTTTGCTGTAAAATAGGTGGCGCAGTTACCTCTGTCATTGAGCGATGGGAGGTGGCACCATGTCTGCATCACTTGGACTACCAGGGATGGGCTTTGGGAAGCCTACCAGGATGGCCAAAGATTAGGCTCAGGGGAAAATCTAGCCCCTTGGCACCCTATCAAGCCTGGTGGAGTCCTCATCCTGGGCCAAGAGCAGGTGAGAACAGTAGCAGGGCTGATACAGCACTTTTTTGCTTGCATTCCCAGACCTCACACTTCACATTTGCACCGTAACTGTAATATTATGCCGTCCCTGCACAACAGAGCCACTGACTCATGAAGTTTAACTTTAAATAAAACTTGACCTTAGGCAGAAAACAATGTCCTAGAGTTAGCGTGCACATCCTCTAAGAGCGAATAAAAGAGGTTATTGTTGTTGTTGTCTTAACGAGGCCTGTCGTTTATGGCCTCAACAGGATGTAGTAGGGGGGCGTTTCGATGCCACCCAGGCCTTTGTGGGGGAGCTGAGCCACTTTAACATCTGGGATCGGGTCCTGCGCTCCACGGATATCATAACTATGGCCAACTGCTCATCCTACATGCCTGGAAATGTGGTGTCCTGGACCGACAGTAACATCGAAGTGTTCGGTGGAGCCTCAAAGGGGCCACTGGAGCTCTGTGAAGACAGACTATTTGACAATTAAAAGTGTTTGTGGATATTTCTGAGGAATAATATATAATGTTCATCCTCAAAAAAAGATTTATCTTCATCACCCAAACAAGAAGTAGTGAATAGCTTTTAAAGAAACAACTTAAATGATTGGTATATTTAAATTTACTTGAATATTTTAACAATTACGGATAAACATATTTTAGTTTACTATATTCAAAATGCCATTACAGTAAATACCATATCAGATGTTACTAATACTCTGATAAATGATGAACGTTTCTGAATATTTTTTATATTAATGTACCATGTATGCACATGATACTTAGATTATGGCACACTACCATGTCATAATGCTGATGTACACAAAAGCACAAGTGCACATCCTTGTCCTGGGAGAAAATGAGCCAATAATTTTGATATTACAAATTGTAAAATTTATTGATGTCCTCTAAGATCTGCTTCAGCAGTCAAATCTAGTTAAGAAGATATTTTATATCTGTTTAAAAAATACAAAGAGATACTGTCTTAATGCACAAATAAAATATATATAATGCAGTTGAATGTAGCTAGCACAGTGTTAGCACAGAATACCCACTCTGTAAGGCATTTCATTACTTATTGTATTGTGGTTTTGTCTATTCTTTACTAAAATCACACAGATGGATTGTTCAGTGATTCCTTTCGCTGTTAATATAGTTGCCAGAGAATGTCATTTTGTAATTATGTTAATTACAAAAGAGTTTTTCCATTTCTCCATTTTTCATTTCAAGTGTGCATTGTTACCCCTAGAGCTTAAGGTAATGTTTTATTAAGAGCTGTTTTTGATTTGGATAATTAAGAACATGGTACATATTTTATTTTATATTTAATTAATTTGATATTTAAAAGGATAAAAATTATACTTTTTTTTTATTCATAAACTGGTACAAACTGGCAATTCATTCTGCTGTGGCTACCCCTGATAAATAAGGGACTAAGCCTGAATGAATGGTACAAACTTTTAAATTATACTTAATTTGATAGCGGGCACATACTGTATACAGAGTGATTCATGCCGCATGGGCGTCTACTGTTTTCGCCATCTTCAGTAGTTTGTTGTCATTGTTCCAGAGGTCTGTTTTGTTGCCTAGTGGTCAAACTTTGTAGTGCAAGTCACATTGTATAAGCAGTGACAAAAGATTGGGCATATTGTTCTGATGAAGAAATGTTGAAGTGTACTTTGGGTTTTACCATTAGCTCAAACTGTCCCTTCTTACATTAAAACCCCACATGAAACCCAAAACATGTGCTTTTGGAACATTTTCTTGAGAATGTAAATGCTCCAAAACCAAATGTTTTGTCTTTTGGGTTCTTTAGAAACAGAAATTTAAAATGAATGAGAATCAACTCTTTGTAGAGTCTGAAGCCCAGTTCTGTTTGTTTACGCTGACTGATTTACCCTCAGAAGATTATAAATGCTTTAACAGTCAGATATTTTGAAGACACTTAATGAACTGTGAATTTACGTTGCAAGGTATATTTATTTAAATATATGATCATATTTTTATACCCTGTTTTTAAAACCTTTTTAAGATATGCAATAGTTATGTCTCGTTTTTATTTGTTATGCAGTGTCAAGATTGCCTTTTTTGTTTCTTGTGCCAATTCTTCAATGTTTGCTTGACACTGCTGACCTGTAATTGCCAATAAAAAATAAAGTCAGCAATGAAATCTCTCTCTCTCTCTTTTGCCTTATTATGATTCCTTGCATCACCTTAGCTTAGGGTCAAATATGGACAACAACAGCCACTGGGTTCAAATTACAATATGTCGTTTTTGGCCCAAAGTTGGGTGAAATCAACTTTTATAAATCTTTGTTTATTGACCTAGCTTGTTTGCGGCAATGGTGATGTGTTTTAGTGCTCTAAATATACAAATACTCCAAGTTTTCCAAAATATACTATGGAAAAGTGTTATAATAAAGCAGAACATTAACATCTGCAGATATAACTGTGGTTGAGGTCAAGGAAAGCATGTAATCACACTGCTGTGATGGACAGGTGGCTCTGAGGGCTTTAGCCTGTCTTAAGGAGATGAGATCAGTACCAAGCCAAAGCTCGTGTCACAGAGGGACGTTTCATAAGACTGAACCAAATATATTTCCTAAAAAGAAAATTACCTTTAGCGAGGAAGCAATGACGATAAAAGCTTTGGGTGACGTTAAAAGTTGGCTAATACAACACGTGGTTGAGGAATATAGGGAAGGTTTTTGGCTTTTGGAAAGAAATGGTCTGCTTGTCTGTGACCTTCACCTTAAGGGAGAGAAAATCTCCAGCTTCCTCACAGCTCAATTCGCTGAGATGATTAACACTTTTGTTTACTCGTGGCTCTGCCTAATGCATTTTAGTCACACATCAACGTCATGAGCTTTGGCTGGAAGTACACACTGGATTGTAGTAATGACTGTGCAATTTATAGTTTGCAAAGCAGCATTAATTCCAGAGATTTAGAGACAGTTCTGTATTCATGATTAAGTTATGAGTAGCATAATTGGACAATATAAAACATTTCTGCTTAAATTACAAAAAAATAAAAACACTTACTTAAAAAGTGTAGCATATGTGAGTTTTTATGATTTCTATAACAGGACACAAGTGCAACAAATAGTGTGTGTGTGTATATATAGGTATATATGTATATATGTGTGTATATATATAGTATATATATATATATATATATATATAGTAGGCCTATAATACTTGTGCTAGTTGGGTGCGTCACTGCTAAGGACTACCAAACCATTTCAGAGGAGCATGTGCACCCAATGGTTCAAACATTGTATCCTGAAGGCAGTGCCAAGTGATGATAGTGCACCAATACACACAGCAGGACTGGTGAGTGGTTTGATGAACTTGAAGGTGAAGCTGAACATCTCTCGCTGAACAGTCACCAGATCCAAATATTATTGAGCCACTTTGGGGTTTTGGAGGAGCGAGTCAGGAAATGTTTCCTCCACCAGCATTAAGTGACCTGGCCACTATTCTGCAAAAAAAAGAATGGCTCAAAATCCCTCTGGCCGCTGTGTAGGACTTGTATCTGTCATTTCCAAGATGAATTGATGCTGTGGCCGCAAAAGGTGGCCCTACACCATACTAATGAATTATTATGGTCTAAAACCAGGTGTTTCAGTTTCATTGTCCAACCCCTGTGTATGTATATACACATACTGATTGGCTTGATTAAACCACAAATCTTTGCTGAACTTTCATGAAGAAACATATTAAAGTCTCTTCACATACACACGACTCCTGTTACACTTCCAAGGGCAAGAGTAATGCCTCAGCTAGTTTTGAGCTGAAGGGCACAGTTATTACTAGACGAATGATGCATTGCTCATCTGTAGCCTTTAACCTACAGAGATATTCTGCAGTCCCTTGTGGAGCTGTAATTCTTGTCTTCCTGGTACCTTACAGTGCAGATGGCAAATGTCATTGATCATCACAGCAGGAAAATACAGGTCAGATTCATTCATTCATTCAGAGAGAAAGAACTCCAGGTCTTAGACAAGGCAACTCTCGCTCATAATCACTCGCAAAGAAATATGATCATGCTGTATACAGCGTTGTGATTTATATATATATATAGAGATATATAGATATAGATATATATATATATATATATATATATATATATATATGGGTCAGCTTTAACATTGTTAAAATATTCTAAAGTATGCTCGTTATACTGCATGTAATCCTTTTTATCTTGTACTTTTTATTTTTAAAGGTTCATCACCAATGTTAACGTCTATTGAGATTCCAAGGAGCTTTGCCTGAAGGCAAGACACTGCAGTTGAATAGGGTACAAAAAAGGAACTAATATTTATTATCATACTTCCCCAGTTTATTTATTACATTAAGGATTGAAGAAAGGAAATAATTGAAGTTTTCTAAAATGCTATGTTTACATATGCAAATGAGGCATTCTTTCATGTGTGTCTTTCAAATATGTGCTTACTGGATTACTTTTCCAGCTCATAAATCTGGAAAAACATTGGATGAAGTCAGGGTCAAAATTCTTGTTTCAGTTTGTGACATATTAGAGCGAACGTTTTTTACAGAGGGGAGTTTTAAAGGTGCCATACACTCTCAGAAAAAATGGTACAATGTTGTACCAACGAAGGTACAAATCCTTGTCACTGGGGCAGTAGCTTTTTATGGAACAGAATTGTACCTTAAGACAAAGAAACAAATTTGTACCATTGCAGTTTGTACCTTTAAGAACATGATTTGTACCATGGGAAACCAAAATGTACCTTTGGTTTTTAAAACCTGCAGATACAATATTGTACCTTCATCAAAGGTACAAATCTGATCCATGAGTGTACCACTACAGTGACAAGACACTTTAAGAACTTTTTTGTTCCTTTAAGAACTATTAAAAGGCATTTTGCTATATCCAAAATGGGTCCATTTATTTTCAGTAAATATAAAACATCAAATACATTTTTAAAACAATGTTTTTTTATAAAATGTTTCGTTTTGTGTAAATGCACCTTTAGCATAAATCAAAAGGTCTATTTTTTGCTAAACATTTCACAACACTTTTAATGCCTTAAATGTTTAGTTTACAATACCTATAGTTTTGTTTTACCAGTTGTTTTGTTTTATAGAACTTAATAATTAATGTTTATGAGTTTCTTTAAACATATGCTTTTAAATGATGATTCATGTTTTAATATGGAAGTTAATTATGAAATGAGAACAATTGTGTGCCTTCATTTCAATTGTACCATGAAAGGTACAGAACGGTATCATAAAAGATCTTATCTGTACCATATAAGGTACAACTTTTACAAAGGTACAAACCTGTTCCTTAAGGAACATTATTTGTACCACCGTGTACCTTTTTTTCTGAGAGTGTGGAATATAAATCTTGATATATACCTAGATATAGCTGAATAATAAGAGTTGAGTGCACATTCTTTCCTTGTAAATCGAATCCAGCTAAAAAAAAAAAACACTATTTAAAACAAAACACAGACTGTGATGATCCACACCGAATCACTAAAATGCAATGCAAAATGCAATGCTCTCTGGCTCAGTGCCAGCCACTGCGATCAGCTGATCAATGATGTACTGTACTGAACACTCTTAGAACAGTGTGATCGTACACACCTGGGATTAGCCTAGACTGATCACACTGCTGTAATTGTATTCATCAAAGGGCTACAGTAACAAAGTTGTTGCCCTGTTTTATTTAAAGTGATATGACAGGATGTAGTCTGTGTCTGTGAAGCTGCCGCTCTTGCTCACAGCATGCCTCCAGATACTGGTTTTATATTTTTTTTCAGGAAAGAATAGTAAAGCTGTAGCCTTATCTTAAAAGTATTTAAGAAAAACTAAAGGCTTTTCAGAGAAAGGATGGATCCAGAACTACTCTAGGCACTCAAGATTAGTATGAAATTGGGGGAAAAAATGCCTGTTACATTTCCGTTAACGTAAAGTTTTTAGTTGAACGTGTATTTTTTGAATTTTGGCATAAGTTTGTAATAAGGCAACAGACACATGTGAACTGTTAATATAAGTTCTCAGGACTAGCTGTGATTTTTCTGGAGTGATAAGACAGCAATAAACTAAATAAAACTCACTTGTTTATGGGGAGGTTGATATTAATTCCTGTCGGTGCTCTCATATACACTAAACTCACAAATAAAAAATGTCTCTGTCAGCCCATTTTGTTGAAAATAATTACAAGGTTGCCTATTTCATCCATGAATGAATGAAATATTTTTAACAACTAAAGAATGATTATTTTGCACATGTGTATTTCAGAGTACATCAGGCTGTGTATGAGTGTCAGGCACTGACATGTGCTGCTGAAGCATCAGAGCAGAGCTCATTAATATTCACAATCCTTCCAAATATGGTCAAAAACAACCATCTCATATTTGATGAAACTCCCAGGGTTGGAAATTGACTTTTAAAACTGTTTCTGGAGATTTGTTTGCACTTACCTAAGCCACATATCTTCTACATAGATGTCACAGAACAATTTAACATATTGTATCAATGCATTCTATGACACATTTTATCACTTCATTAATCTGAAAAAACTGCAGCTTTCTTCGACAATATTTATAGAATAAAATGTTGTATAATCAGGCAAATCATGTACATACATATCCCGTAACAACCTTCAGAATACTGAATAAAACTGAAGTTTGGTGTATGTAAGTACTGCTGAAGTGGATCTGTATGGCTCAGTCCAGGAGAAAACTCAACAGCCTTCATAAATATGTATTATAATTCAAATCTACAGGCACAAATCTACAGTGCGACAAAAAAATAACACAGTGTCTCACATCAGCAAATGGAGCCTGCATGAATCAAAACCCTGAAACCTATTCAAGTATAAACAAAGAGAGCAGAAGGAGCATTGATGTGTTCATATTGACAGAAGAGGGACTCAGATGAGCTAAGTGAAAAGCTTTTAGTGGTTGTGTTTATTCACAAGGCCTGTTTGAGTTAAATATAAAAAGTTAGACCATATAACAAAATAATGCAATGAAAGATCAGTTTTAATAAAATACCAGTTTTAACAAGATTGGGGGTTGTAGGAAGCCCCTTGCTGATGAAGAAGAGACTGAGTTTCATTTGTCTTAGAAACAGAAGAATTGCTCTGTGAAGGGACGGTCGCATCCTTTGCATGCAGTTCGATGTCTGTGAAGGAGACATAATCTCCCTGAAGACAAAACAAAAATAAGACAAAATGATTTAACAGAGATCATTTTGTTTTCAAATTATTTTTAAACATAATAGTTTTAATGTCTAATAACTCGTTTCTTTTTTTTTTTTTTTTTGCCATGATGACTATATATTATTTTACTAGTTATTTTGCAAGATATTATTAGTTATAATGCAATTTAAAGGCTTAACTAGGTTAGTTAAGTGAGGTTAATTAGGCAAGTCATCGGACAACTATTTGTTTTGTAGAAAAAAATATAATATATATATAAATATATAATTTAAAAAGTTCTTAGCTTTTTGTTAGGAAAAAAATCATTGTTCTGTTAAACATGGGAAATATTTGAAAAATAATTACAATCAAAAAGGGCTAATAGTTTTGTCTTCTATATAAGACAATATATTTTTAAAACTATAATAGTGTTGTAAATGTAAGTAAAATGTATGTAAATAAGTAAACTACTGGGAAATAGATGTCATTAATTTAATGCTGCTGAATAAGGTATTAATTCAAAGGTATTAGTTTTATTTATATAT
>CAIGQW010054063.1:7269557-7281220 GCA_903798125.1 Danio choprae | reverse complement strand
TGTAAAAAGAACTCTACAATGTTACAAAACTGCATTTTAAATAAATACTGCTCTTCTTGCCTTTCTCAATGAATCAAAAATTTTAATAGAATCCTGAAAAAATAGTAATAATAAATCGACAAATTTGATTTCTGAAGGATTGTGCGAAACTGAAGACTGTAGTATTGATTGCTGAAAATTCTGTTTTACAATCACATGAATAAACTGCATTGTAAAACTCATTATCATTAAAAAGGAATGCAAAAAAAGTCACAATATTTCTGTATAAGTAAATGTTGCCTTTGTGACCAGATTAGACAGAAACAAAACAGGGACAAAAAATCTGACTGTAAAACTTTCAAATGTGTATATATAAGTACATTAACAAAATCATTTACTGAAGGTTACAAATGAAAACTGTAAACAATAATAATAATTAGACCACGCAAATATGAAAAATATGCTTCTATTTTTCGAAATATATTAAAGGTACACATAGATCACCCCAAAATAAATATTTCCTCATCGTTTACATGCCCTCAAGTGGTTCTAAAGATTTATACATTTCTAATAGGGATAAAAACCGGATGTTGCTTTCCAGCATTCTTTAACATATCTTCTATTGTGTCCAACAGAAGAAAGAAACTCAAACATGTTTGGAACAAGTGGAGGGAGAGCAAATGATGGACAAGAGATTTAACACTTTCTGGAGTATGTCAGCCTCTAGTGGACAAATCCGACTATTACAATATTATCCAAAAATGCCCTTTACAAACATGTTACAGGCATTATTCTCGGTTATTTGTCTTTTACCTGATCTGAGTAACTCACCTTACAAATGAGTGACCGCTGGCGTGGACGACACACGGTCACAGAGATGAATATGAGGGTCGCAACAATCACTGCAGCGCAGGGCAAAAGGAAGAAGAGACTCACATCTGATGGAAAAAAAAAAAAATTCCACGTAAGACATCATAAAACACCACAAAATAACACAAAGACTGGTGAAAATGACACTGGAGTATAGTGAAATGACAGGGCAGAGTCACAGTCTAATTTTCGGCCAACCGTACAGTTAACATTTTGTAACATAAACACAATATTGACCGCTATGTGGTCTGTTTGTGTTCAAAGCAACACGCAATACGTGTTTCTGAATAACATAAATGGTTTATTCATGATTCACAGTGACACTGACTATAAAACAATTTTCATTCCACTTGTAATCATTTTTAGGTACTAGCATTTCATTAGGGATAGTTCAAATGAAGGAGTTCACAGATAATTATAAATTCTGTGATCATTTACTGACCCTTCACTTGTCACATACCAGTTTCTTTCTTCAGTTATACACAAGTAAGTACACAAGAAAGATACTGTGAAAAATGTTGGAAACCAGTAGCCTAACCATTAGCATCCATAGTCAAAACAAATACTATTGAAATCAGTGGTAAACGTTTTTCAAAAAGTTCTTCTTCAAAATATCATCTTTTAAAGAAAAAAAAAATGAAACTCATGGATTAGAACAACTTGAGTCAGTAAATGGTGAGTACATTTTTATTTTAGTGTGAACTATCTTATATACTAGTAATAGTATTTATTCTTTACTAGCAGCATTGGTGCTAGTGCCATTATAGATAGTCCTTATTTTTTCTACTAATTCATTAAATGCAATTACAATCCTTGGACTTACTAATTTTACTTAAGGTAAGTGGTTGTAAACAATTTAATTGGGCTGAATTTAAACAAATTAAGTTGAACGTTATTACATTGAAGTTGTTTGTTTAAATTTAACCCATATAAAAAGTTTGCAACAATTTTGCAGAAATCATTTTTTTTCAGTGTGTTAAATATATACTAATTAACATTATTAGTATAAATCATTACTAACAATTAAATTGTTATTGATTAGATACTTCTTATTTATGTATTTAACTTTTTTATACCTTTCACAAACAAATAGAAAAGCATATACATATAATAATATTAATATAACGTTACTGTAATGTTGATTTTTCCCTTCATTCATCAGGGGTCACCGCAGCAGAATGAACCGCCAACTTATCCAGCATGTTTTATGCAGCGGATACCCTTCTAGCTGCAACCCAGTACTGGGAAACATCCATACACACTCATTCACACATACATAATGGCCAATTTTCATTCATTCATTCATTTTCATTTCGGCTTAGTCCCTTCATTGATCCGGGGTCGCCACAGCGGAATGAACCGCCAACTTATCCAGCATATGTTTTACGCAGCGGATGCCCTTCCAGCTGCAACCCATCTCTGGGAAACATCCATACACACCCATTCACACTCATACACTACGGACAATTTAGCTTACCCAATTCACCTATACCGCATGTCTTTGGACTTGTGGGGGAAACCGGAGCACCCAGAGGAAACCCACACCAAAACGGGAAGAACATGCAAACTCCACACAGTAATACCAACTGACCTGGACTCGAACCAGCGACCTTCTTGCTATGAGGCAACAGTGGTAACCACTGAGCCACCATATCACCCAATGTTGATCATTATATTTTATTATTGTACATATTTCACTCTTAGTTGATATAATTTAAACATTTAAAAAGAAATAACAGTATTGTGAATAATGAGAGCCACTGGAGTCAAAAAGGTTGAAAATAACTGGCTTAGAATGCACTAATTAATTATTGTATAACACCTAATTTGAGTCTCATGAGAAGTTATTAAACATTTTTGAAGAGCTGCAAGTCATGTTGTACTGTTGAGTAAATCAGTCGTCTCAGTGCTGAGGCTGAATGAATCATCAATGAACAAAAATGGCCTGAAGGTACAAACATCATGTTGTGCTGCTCCAAATGTCACAGTATCTTGACAAAACCAGCTGTGTTAAACGGTCATCCTTATTCGCACAGCTAAACTTGCACTAAAGGGGATAGTTTACTCAAAAATGAAAATTCTGTCATCGCCATTATATTAGAGTGCCTATATGCAATTGTTCTGCAAGTCATATAGTTTTAAAGGGATAGTTCGCACAAAAAAATGTATTATGTTATTATTCATTCATCCGCCACATGTTCCAAACCTGTTTGGTTTTCTTTCTTCTGTTGAAGTCAATAGAAAAAAACACAGAAGAATGTTACAGCCATTAGCTAAGTATCCATTGATTTGTTTTCAAAATGGAAATGCCAAGATGTGCAAGATCAGAGAAAGGTCAAGATCAGAGACTTATTTTACATTTTGTAAAAAGGGGCATAATAAGTAATCTTTAATGGAAAAAACAGTGGACTGACTATATTGCGCAACATCTGAAATGTTGTTTTGGTTATTCTAAAATCCCTCAGCCAAAGTTCGCCACCAACTGGTTCAGTCTTATTCCCATCTTTGTATGGAAACATAGCTATTGACGTCCAACATTCTCTTGTTTTGTGTTCAACAGAAGAAAGAAATTCATAACATATTAGAATCAGTTGATTGTGATGAAATGGTGAGGAAATTCCTGTTTGGGTGAACTGTTTCTTTAAAAAGTCACAAAGGTGAGTAACTGATGACAGAATTTTCTTATTTATGCCACAAAATGTTTCAGTTGTCCAACAAATTATATATTGTTATTTACAGGAAACCCCTAGTGTGTCTTCCAATTATTCATTCATTCATTCATTTTCCTTCGGCTTAGTCCCTTATTTATCAGCGGGCGCCACAAAGGAATAAACCGCCAACTATTCCAGCATATGTTTTACATAGCAGATGCTCTTCCAGCCACAACCCAGTACTGGGAAACACCCATACACCCATTCACACACACACTCATACACTACGGCCAATTTTGTTTACCCAATTCACCTATAGCGCATGTCTTTGGACTGTGGGGGAAACCGGAGCACCCGGAGGAAATCCACGCCAACACAGGGAGAATATGCAAAATCCACACAGAAATGCCAACTGACCCAGCCAGGACTCAAACCAGCGACCTTCTTGCTGTGAGGCGAACCACTGAGCCACCGTGCTGCCCTCTCTTCCAATTAATAAAATAAAATTTGTTGCATGTATAAAAGTATTATACTTACGACCGCTTTGCACATAGATGCTGTAGAATGTCTGAAGGCTGCTGATGTTATTTTTCACGCTCAGGTCTAAGCAGTACGTTCCTACAGATGTGAAGGTGTAGTTCAGATAGAATGTGTTTTCATAGACCTGGACTAAACTGCAGGAAGCTGGATTGGGTGTGTGGCAATCAGGCAAAACTCTCCAGCACAGCCAAACTGGAGGGCTATAGACGTCACATGCAATAGAAAAAATTATGGTCAAAGTCTGATGAATTTTTATTTAATCAAAGATTAAAATTATATATATGTGTGTGTGTGTGTGTGTGTGTGTGTGTGTGTGTGTGTGTGTGTGTAAATACGTTTTACCTTCCTCCAACCTCAAAGGACAGTCTGCTTCTTTGGTCGACGTTATAAATTACAGGTCCTATCAGTTCAATGTATCTAATAGCATCTATAAAACAAAATAATCTATGATTTGTTAACATTACTGGTACTATAAAAAGGGTCAAATATAAACATTTATTATAAGTGATACACAATCTGCACTCACCTAATACAGTCAGATCTACCGAGTACAAGCCAGTCATTCTGGAATGCTGAGGCGCATCTGTTTCAATGCTCAGTTTTAATGTGTAGTTGCCTGGTAAGTAGTAAAACTTTACAAAAGCCTCTGGGCCTTTATGCACTTCCCTAAAAACAATGACAGCAGTAAACAACATTATTTTTACAGATAAGAGAAAATGAAATGTATTTTTGTATAGAAATAAAAATTACCCATTCCCCAAATCCCATGTGTATGTGAAAGGGACAGAGCGCAGGATATGCCTCGGGTCATAGAGTTCAAATGAAACCACTGTTTTAAAGTAAGATGCCAGATTCCCTGTTTTGCGCAAGTATGTTGAATTTCCTTCCATCTGATAGAAAATAAGCTTTCCTTTGACATTTCCTTTGGTAAAACACATTTAATCATCAGAACCTTCGCCAGTGAAAACAAAGCCAAATAAAGCCTAAAAAGGACCAGTCAGCTTACCAGATAACTGATGAGGTGATTCTCCTGGTATCCCAAAGGCAAGAGAGAAAATCAGTGAGAGAAAAGTGTGAACCAGAACACTCCGGATCCTGATGGAAATCAGTTTGCAACTTCATATATAAACATTTAACATCAAATCTGAAGACTACAGGTTTAGTGATCATAGAAAAACATGTATATCTATAGTTGATATTTACCAGTCCATGTGGACTCTTCAGCACAGATCTCCAAGTAAACAGCTTGTGACTTGAGTGTGACTGAGTGAGGATTTTATGTCTTTTGTGCTGTTTGGTAAAGGCTTAAAATCATGTTCACGTGTTGAAACCTTATGCTTATATGAATAATGATATGTGTTGTGCTGTCAAGGCAAATATAATTCATGCAGAGATGTGACTAATTCACAGACCCATTCTGCTTAAGGCTTCTGCATAACTTTCCAAGTGGACGTGCAAGAAATGATTACATTTAATCCCAGACTGTTAAATAATCTACCCATATATCAAAATCAGTTTGGCCTTGTGATGGGCTACACAATATTCTTTCTCTTGGCCCAAATATGGCAATAAGTGGACCTGTTCTCGTTGCCAGAGCACAGTTCATATATATGCCATAGCCATCAATGTATAGCCCTATTCTGATTCTATGTTGGAAGGTCATAAATTGGTTGCACATTTCAGCCTTAACAAATATTTATATATATTTAGAAAAAGGAAAATGGTTATATACTATATATATTTATACAAAGGAAAGAATTGACATGGCCAAGTACGTTGTCCTGTCCTCCGAGCTCTAGATCTAAAATTGGATCTAACACATCCAAAAGAACACACAGTAGTGATCACAAATACCACGAACACACTCTCTATATTATTGGGGATTTGGGGTCTCACCTCAACAGAGGTTGAGGGTGGAGGAAAGTGCTGGTTATTCACTCGCCCCATCTATAATGCCACCTGGATCACAAGTCAAAGGCTTTAACCATCAGGCCACGACTGCCTCATATATAAAATTGTCAATTTTGTAATAACTAATAATTTTACCATTGTATAAATTATTGCAAATTTCTGGAAATGTTCGGTTCACATATGACTGTATGCCTCTGCCAGCTTTATGCAAAATCAGGACTAGGAGTCTTTGCTACTTAGTACTTGGGTATGTAATGTGGACTGGGGTTAGTACAGTAGCAGTCTTTAGCTAAAGCAAGCAGAACTACCCTATTTCTCAATGACTCTAGAACAACACAATCGGCCACAAAGTGGCGCTGTAAAAATTGAAATGTTCTCACATTCTGATACAGCATGAATTTGATATAAATCTTCGATTTACACACATCACTCTCACTACATCATGGTTGTTTGGGTACGCGTTACACAAATGCACAAAATCAGCTAAAATTACTCAAATATGGATATTGCAAGTGAAAGAAAATTTTTGAGCAAAAACAAATAGGTTAGCCTAGTACATAAAACAGAATTTAACGGACTACTTACGTTACAACTTCCTATATTTTACCTTATTAAGATTAGTAGAATATAAGACCAAACTATATAAATTCTGTTGTAATTCGGAAACGTACCTGGGTTTATTTAGAATTTAGCAATACTGAAACCAACGTTAAAGTTTTTTAGTATTTGTAAGCATGACAGCATGTCATAAAGATTTTAAAGCGACTGATATAATTTTTCTTTATTTTTCAAATCTGCACCTTATAATAATGTGCGTTATTTATTTTGACAAATAATTAATTAACAAAATAATAAACATTTTCAGAGTGCATTACTAAGGTATTCAACCCAATTATATATGTATATAATGATTTCGAATTATTTGAATTTTGTATGATTACTTAAATTGATATTTAGAAATATTGTATAATTACGCTACATAAGCCAATGTATACAAACAAAGTAACAATTATAAGAATCAAAATAAACCGAAGAGAAAAAAACACTTTCTGTTTGTAGTCTCGATTGTAGTTCAGCTCTGACGTCACGGATCCCACCTTTCCACGTGTGACATGAGGTCGCTCGGAAAGGTTTCATCCTCTCCTGCATCAGTGCAGTGTCGTGTTTTCTCGGGAGCGCAGGAGCGCTGTGTTTTGTGCCGCTTCACAAACCTTAACAGGTGGGACGAAAACACAGCTTCTAGGATCTGAACGGGAAAAGTTGAAACAAACAAATTATCACCAAGGACGTTTGAGGAATACCTGCTAAAATGTCTCGAGCCCCGGAGGACCTGAACAAACTCACCGAGAGCACATATAAGGTAAAAGTCGCTTTAAACTGCGTGTGTTTGTCTTATTTTCCATCGACCACCTGTTATTTAGCCAACATCATACAGAGCTGTGTTGGTTTTTTAAACAATGAAGTGCTGTTTTATGACACTCTTAACATTTTTGTCATTGAAGGTACGTGTAAGTTGAGCAATAGATGCATGAGTGCATTTTAAAGTGTTTCAGTTGGGTTTCTGGGTAGAGTTAAGAACCTGTTTGTGCTGTACTGTTTCTGTTATTGCATACCTGACTCTTCATTGTTTTACTATGGGTGTGTTCTTGGGAATTAGAAGCGGAACTGCCCAGAATTGCATTACAGAAGGGCATTTCAATAGAGAGAGGGCCCTTGACTTCAGCAGGACTTTGATCTTGTAGGCAGTATAATCACAATTATAAGTCAATGTTTAAACCGAGATATTTTTAGATGCAGTAGTTATTTTTAGAGTGACTTATGTGTTATATTTTATTGCATATACAATAAAATGTGGTTTACCTAGAATGGAAACCCCCCAGAAATAAAATTTCTGTCATCATTTATTGACTATTAAATTGTTCCAAAACTATCAGATGTCTTAAAATGGTAGTTAACCCCAAAATTATGTTATTACTCACCCTTGTGTTGTTCATATCCCCTGAGAAATTAAGATGTCTTAGAACAAATCTGAGAGCTCTCTCATATCCATAGACATGAGGTTTTCTGCCTTATTCAAAGTCCAGGGAAAAAAAAAACATCCTTTAACATGGTATTCTCTTCAGTGTCAGTATAGGGCAAGTTTACAAGAGTGCTGTGGACATCTGGGTATCTGGGGTATTAGTGCACAGTGCTGATGAAAGCGAGCCCTATACTGACACAGAGAAGAAACTGTTGAATAATGTTATTTTTGTTTTATGTGCGCACAAAAGTACTCTTGTGATTGGGTTTGAAACTGGGGGATTGTTTTGGGGTGTACTATCCCTTTTAAAAAACTGCTTTTATCCATGCATCAAAAGTCGATCAGGTGTGTGGAGTTACAAATCTAGGTTCCAACACGACATTGGACTCTAATGAATTTTGTTATGTGAACTTATTGCACCAACATACAATTTTTTTCAAGTATAGCCATGTTAAGGGAACCGTTCAGTGCCATGCAAAATGCATTATCAAGCTTTAAATGATATTGGCAACCAAATTCTTTCCTGTTACCATTGACCTAGTATTTTTCCACAATTCAGTGGGTTTCAAGTTTGTATGACTTCCTTTTAGAGTGAGAAAAATTATGACAGTTTTCATTTTCAATTCATATCTCTTTAATCTCAGTCATTTTGACTTTGTCATTCTCTTAGTTTCATTCAGTAGCAATAAAAGCTGCTTTTTATGTAACTTTAAAATATGAGCCTTGTTTCCTGTTCTTCCAGAATGTTATGGAACAGTTCAACCCAGGACTGCGGAATCTGGTGAACCTGGGAAAGAATTATGAGAAATCAGTGGCAGGTAATCACATTACCTCACTTACATAAAAATGATCCATCTCCCACTTCATTTTGCATTAAATATTTTCCAAATTTAAAAAAAAAAAACATGTTTCTTTCAAAATTGCTGGAAAATGTGCACCATGGCTTCCTGTTCCTGTTAATCAATATGACTTATTCACTCTCTTTCAGCAATGACCTTTGCCGGAAAGGCGTATTTTGATGCACTCTCAAAAATAGGGGAAAGTGCTGCTGTTTCGCCTGTTTCTAGGGAGCTGGGTGAGTATTACTTTATAACTTACCATCACTCAGAGGTCCTATTCGCTGATATGGATGTGCTGTATGCGTAGATCGTCTTAACATGTCGTAGTAGATGATTCATTGTTGTCAACATGTCTTGGAATATCTTGTTCCAGTTATTTCCTCATTTTATCAAAAGCCAGTTCTGCGTTTGCGTCTGCTTTAAACCTCAGACAGGTTTGGTTCTTGTTGACTTTTTGTGACTCAGCATCAGTTTGATTCATATCGTCTGGAAATAATGACAGAGCTTTACTGTGATTTGTAAACTGTCTTCTGTTTCATAGCAACGTTTCAAACTCCCCATCGCAGGTTTGGATTTTTTTGTGCAAATTGCAAACATTAATGGGTTTGTCTTCACGTTAAGCTTTTAATTTGCTCAAAAGTGATACAAACAATTCCTGGTAGAAATACTTTTTTGCTTAGTGTAAATGGGTTTTTGCTAGTTAAGGTGTAACTGTACACAAAAATGACAGTTTTGATAAATACCTTGTTTTGAAGTCACAGTTCGTTATGTTTTTAGTACAACTGCGCGGTAAAACCATACATACAATTGCTTGTTTTTCTTTTAAATTAAATAGTTGTTTGCTGAATAAATATTCTGTTTCAAAATATTCAGGTATAAAAAAACTACATCAGCTAATTCTGTATAGTGAGCTATTCTACTTGGGCAGTATAACAGAATAAAAGATTTAAATTAACAAAGAATTATTAAATTAATTTCCTTTCTTAGATAAGAAAACCAAATCGTAAATTGACATGAGGTAGATTTTTATATTGATGAAAGATGAGACAAACTGATAAAACAAAGCTTTTAGAAATTGTTGCACAGTAGATGCTTTATAAAATATCTATATAAGTTTTATTCATGCATCATCAGAAACTACATTCATTCATTCTCATTCTTGAGCTTTAAGGGTCATTATTTGTTAATTAATTGAATGTATAAAACCCACTGTTTCAAATTAAATTCCACAAGTGCAGTGGTTAACTCGACACTCTATTTGTTTGCTACACTTGCTGAACAGACAGACCATTTCCAAACATTTTCTGCACATGTACACCCCATACTCTCCAGCGACTTGCCCTTTTGGTAATTTGCTAAGTTTCTCTGGACTTGTCCTTTCCTGTTCTATCTGGAATCTCTTTCAGACGACTCAGATGACCACCAGACAGTGTGAATTCTCCCCACAGACTGGCAGCAAACATGGAAAGCAAACAGTAACTCTGTGAGACTTTGTCTGCAAAACTTTCTGTCCCAAAAAAAAGAATCATAGCTCAAATGTTACAAAGGAATGCATAGCTTAGGACTGTGACATTTGATTGACACAGTGACTTTATTAAATGAGTGTTGTGTCAGTATCAACATGTCTGCAAGAAAGTATCAGAATAATCCCCAAAACACAATTTGAACATTGTATTTCAAAATAACCACAAACACCATGTCCGATTCATTAAATGATACTAGATATTGTATTACTATTTAAGCATTCATTTGTATGAAGTTGTAGGACTGTAATTTGTGAAGTACTCTGTTTGGTCACCACCCTTTTCCCTTGCTTACATAATTTTTCAAAATTAGTATTAGACTGTAGAAATAGTCAATTGAAAGAGTCCTTTTGTTAGTTTGAAAAAATACCTTCCTTGGTGTTGAGGTGTTTGTTATCGAATGGTGGAATTGTGTGTGACAGACATTATCTCACTTCACAAACACATACTAAAATGTGGTTTGCAGGAAAATTATGAATTTCTAACTTAGAGACTGTTTAGACAATTTTTTTTAGTTTGAGCTTAAAAATAATGTCTAAGTTTTATCAGTGGTAAAATAACTTATAATAAACAGAATAAATTCTGTTGCTGCAGCTCCCAGATCTACCTTTTCGTCACCTGAAATAACAATTGCACCTTTCTGGTTGCTATGTGGGGATATTTGTGGAATGTAGTGTAGCGTAACAAAGGCTATTTTAGCTTGTCAGTGGACATAGCTTTCAAACGAGCAGTCAGCCTAGTTTATGTTGGTTCTTTCATGGTAGTAAATGCATGATACTACAACCACCTAAAAAAATAAAAATAAAAAAAAGTACTCGTATCAATTGACTATTTATTCAGTCTTAATTCAGAAAACTTGTGAGTTTAGCTGCCTACAATGAAGTGCAACAACAGTTTAAAGGTCCCATGAAGTGCTTTGAAATCTGCATTTTTTAATTCAATGTTTGACATAATCTCAACTGAAAAATGAAGAGAGGGTGGAACATAGTGTAGCCCCTTCCCTTAAAAAAAACAGCCAAAAAATAGCGTTTGTTTTTATCACAGCTTTGCCAGTGAAAGTGGTTGAGATGAAAAGCAAATGAGAAATGTCTTGAAGGGGGCAGGGCATGTCAGATACTAGAGAGTTTTTGATTGGTCAAGATTTGATGAGAAACTGATGTATAAGGTGATGTTAAAAAATCGTTGATCCATTTAGGAGAAAGTGATAAACTGCAAGCTTTGAATGTTTGTAAAAGTTTTATATTCTCTAAACGCAAATATTGACACTGTTTTGAAGCACACTAGTATGTATGTATGTATGTATGTATGTATGTATGTATGTATGTATGTA
>CAIGQW010054063.1:7234487-7269547 GCA_903798125.1 Danio choprae | reverse complement strand
TGTATGTATGTATGTATGTATGTATGTATGTATGTATGTATGTATGTGTGTATGTGTGTATGTATGTGTGTATGCATGTATGTATGTATGTATGTGTGTATGCATGTATGTATGTATGTATGTATATACAAACTTTCATAGTATTGCTTAAATTTACTCACCTTCAAGCCATAGAAGACATAGATGACTTTTTTCGTTTTTTTAGGTACTTGGTCATTCGTATAATGCAAGTCAATGGTCACCTTTTTTTAGATTAAAAACCCCGGTGTCTTAATGTCCTCAATCTCAAAAACGTATATTAGGCCTTAAACTCTTAAATTCACAGAATAATCATTTTAAACAGGACCTTATTTTCATTTAATTGTTAATGTATAGCTACCCAATTACTCATCAAACCACCAACAATACATCTAAAAAAAAACTTATAACAAAGGCGTTATTCATTAACTCTATTTAACAATATGGTTTTATTATCTTCCTTACAAAAGCATTTTTTAATGTTCTCCATGTACAGTATACAACTACCTGATGAGTACACTGACATGGACAGATTGTTGCGTATACATTTAGTTTATTATCGTTTTTAAAACTTGTCAATAAAATAATAAAGATTTATGTTGAAAGTTTATCTATACTACTAGAGTATTAAAAAGATCATAAAGCCTTCAATTTGACTTTGTGAAACCTGCAGAAACCCTGAAAATAAACGCATACAAACAATTCCAAATCAATCCTAGGATCTTATATAGCGAAACAGTCAGTCTGTGTAAAACTCATGCATACTAAATGATACACACTTTCAAATAGAGATTTTAGAACAAAACAAAGGTGGTTCAAACATATACAATAGTATTGATCAATTTAAGATGTTTATGTAATTTTAAAGTTTTTTATGTTGAGTGACACGTTTATCATTTGATGAGATTTTGCATTGATACCACTTTATGGAGGTATGGGGATACTTCTAAATTGGGTTGGTGGAAATTATTATTTTTTTTAAAAACAGCAAAAAAATGTATTCCCTCTGCCTTCAGTTGGAATAGAACAACTCTTGTATATTTTAGAGTTGAGTCCAATATTTGTTTTCCTCTGTTTGCTGACGTGCTGAAAACAAACAAAACTGTCTGCAAGGGCACAGAGTTATGTACTTCTAAATTTGAATTTATGAAAAAATATATATCTTTTTTTTATAACACAGACAACTATACAATAGTTGTTCTAGCATGCACTTTCAACACACTTTTTGCACTTTTTTTTTGTTTTATAGAATTTCAAAAGGTTTCCTGTAAAATGACACCAATTTTGGAATTGCTCCTCTATTCTGCTGGAAGCTTTTTCAATCTGGGTAGGAAAATCCAGACGGAAAACCCCCAAATAGTTGCAGAGTCTAATAGAATGCTGCTGTCACACAATGCTTTTCCAGTAAACTCCTTAAGCCATCTTAACAGGCGTTAAAGTATTAAATCATTCTAGATTTTTCTTCAACTCTTCCTCTGATTTGCAGTTTAAATATTTACTTTTTCGTTAGTCACTGACGCACTATGATGTTCATCTAAACGGAAAGTACTTTGCCATTAGAGGACAACAAACACATAAATTTGATGGTGATTAAAGTTGTGATGTAACAAAAATAGTGGCAGATCTTTGCTGAACAATCGTGCTGTTGTTGATTGGAATGCATTCTGGCATACGCCACCAGGGAGAAGTCTATTGTTTCTGTTGGAAGATCAAGTTGATTTGACATTTTGATTAAATTACAAGGTTGAAAAAACAAAAGAAAAGCATACTCTGGTAAGTGAAATTTTGGGAACCTTTTGCAGAATCTTTAAAATGTGAACATTTTAACAAAATAAGAGACCATTCACAATTCATGTTATTTTTTATATAGTACTGTCTTGAGTTTACACATCGATGTTTACACATTGTCCACAAGATTTAAAATAGCTTAAATGATTAAAGGAACCCCCTTCAAAATTTTGGGATTTTGTTTTTGCATGTCTAGCAGTGACTACTATATTGAGATTCAGGTTACTCATATGTTCAAACACAGCTATTGAAGATGCTCCAAAAGGGAACATAATACATTAAGAGCTGGGGGGTGAAAACATTTGAATTTAAAAATCAAAGTAAATTATAATTAATTTGTCTTCAGGAAATAGACATGCATTTTCTGTTGCTTCCAAAGGGCAGTGCTAAATAGGGTAAAAAATACTGTTTAAACTAAATAAGAAACCTTTTCTTGTTCAAAAGTTCTGATGCACCGTGTTTCCTTCTGGAGCATTAGTGAGCATTTGAACTTTTTTGAATAGTTGTTTTTGCGTCCCTTAATTATCCTCAGTGTGAAAAGATTGATGTCAAAATCATACAGTCACTGCTGAAAAAGGTTAAAAAATAATGACTCTTCAGGACCTGGAGGATTTTCCTGAAGAACAGCACTCTTCAAAACAAAGCTGTAGACCATCCAGATAACCAGACACAGAATAAAGAACTGAGTGTTGCCACATTTGAAAGTGAATGACACAGGAATTGTCATTCTTAGTTTTTCCTAGGAATTGTTATTCCTACTCATAATTTCAGCTATTTTTGTTCTTTTATTCTTTTTTTTTTGTTGTTGTTTTAAATATCAAACTCATGAGAGTACTAAATACAAAAAAAGGCATGCATTTTTGTAGGATTTCTCTTATTTAGTTAAAATAATTCACATTTTCACAGATTCTGCAAGGGTCAATGCAAATCAATGACAAAAAAATCTGTAAATTCTATGGTAAAAAAAATGGTAGTATCTTTTTTTTTTAGTCAATTGTTTCTGTTTGTTTTGTTAACTAATCTCTATTGCACATTATTTAAAAGAAAAAGTTTATGTGGGCTATAATGGTAACATAACCAAATAGGAATTTGGGTACTGCTTTATAAAGAGAGAGGGTGAATTTAATTTCACTGCGATTCACATTTCTAGTCAATAATGTTAATCTAGGTTACCATTCTATATGTGTTACTTATTAGTTAATTTATTTTATTTTACTTTTTTGCCTTGTGGCCAGCATTAAATCAATATTCCTAGGTAAAACATACATGAAAAATATTTTCTTAGTGCAACAGCTTTCCTTTTCTGCTGATGACACTTAGACAGTGTGAGCTATACGATTACCTAACAAAATGGTTATTTGGCCATTGTTTTTAAATCTTGCTCATTCCAAAATGTAAAATAAAATGTTTTTTTCCTCATTTATTATTCTGTTTTACTTACAGAAAGTAAGTTTCTCTTACTTCACTTACCAGAGGCATTTTGATGTATGCATTTTGTATTTAGTGTTTTAAAAATACAGTGCTGTACCTTTATATTATACAAATAAATGCAGATGCACTTGAAGGGTGCACCATGAGAATAGTTTGATTCACACTTGAAATTCAGCCAGAATTTTACAAGTTTTCTTTTTTATTGTCATAGCTCAGGTGTCAGCCGCTCTTGTGCAATATTACCTTGGCATCTGTTCATCATCTGTCATGCTCAGGAAACCCTCTTCCTTGTCATAGGAATTGATGGCATCATACGTGTGTTTTTGCACAAAAGAGGTTGTATAACAAAACGTCATATTGATTTCTTCCCTGATGAATATCAATATGATGCGTCAATGGTGGAACAAAAGCATTGTTTATACACAAACAGTAATCATTTTTAAAATGTTTTTCATGTTATTTTAGTAAGCAACCTTCTAAGAATAAAAGTATCCGAAATGTTTATCCTGCCACAAAAAAAGGAATTAGGGGTGGGTGGTATGATCAAAATTCTATTACACACTATATTACACTGTAATTTTATTTTACAGTAACCATATGCTTCACAATATAGTTCTTTAAATAGGTAGTTTTTCCAAAAAGTGAAAAAGTGTTCCAAAAATCAACAAAAAGTATTATAATAAATAAACTTTAAATACTTTAATATCTGTTGAAATTATTCTTTCACTTAAGGACGCAGCCATTGGAGCCTTAATAGCTTGAGACTTCCTGTGTCTTTCCTTTTCATTGATGTTTAGCTGTAAACCTGTTATGCTGCTGATGTTTTGTTTTTGTTTTTTGTTTTGTTTTTTTGTGTATATTCATAAATGCACTTGTTTGTAGAGCAAGCAGTTTGACTGTGTATTGTGATTTGTTATTCCTAGTTCTTTCTCCCTTAGGTATATGATTCAGAATTCTTGAAATTGGATTTCAACAGGATAAGATCAATAGTTGAAATTTTTCCAACAGAACATTTAAAGAAGATATTTGGCAGAAACTAGTTCTTAGTGATTCTTAGTGACCTATTATGCCCTTTTATTCAAGATGTAAAATAAGTCTCTGATGTCCCTAAAGTGTGTATGTACGTTTCAGCTCAATAAACCCCACAAATATTTTTATAACTCTTTAAAACTGCCCCTTTTAGGCTTTTATCCAAATTGTGCCATTTTGGTGACTGTAGCTTTAAATCCAAATGCATCAGCATAGCGTCAGATTCAAAATCAGACTAGCTTATCTGTGAAAAACTGAAAATGTCAAAAGAAGTGGCTCAGAAGAAGGCAGTATATAGAGATTCTGGTGTTTATTTGTGCATCCTAAGACTCCATAGTTATAATGCTTAGTCACTGACATTATCTTCGACAGTAATTGTGCGAAAACTGTAATGGTGGATGGCTGCTTTCACTCAGGGCTGTTTATGCTAATGAGAGAGAGATGGGGGGAGAGATGGTCACTAATGGGCAGGGCTTTCCCCTCCATGACATGTACAAAAGAAGAATGTCAATCAATGTGTTTCTGCTGTTTTTATGAATTGTGATTATAACAAATAGAATTAATTAATGTTTACCGTTAGATACTGGATATATTCACACACTGTTGCCACACAACGGTGTTTAAACCCCTTATGAATGTGATTTTTGCACAATATGTCCCCTCAAGTGATTGGTCTGTGCAGACATTTTTAAATGACTTCCTCTCCTGTGGGTGTGTAAATTAACAGCCCATTTAAATTTTGGAGGGAACTGTAAAATTTGATGTATTAGTACAGGTACTTCTTCAATTCATTTAGGCTATATACTTTACCTGGGATGCCCTTTAACCTCTGTAAGGCTGTGCTCTTTATGCATCATCTCTGGGTTTTGAAAACAGTGCAGGCCCTGACACTGTCAGTACAAATATTACATTTACAGACTCATTTCACTGACCTTGCCATGCTAATGAAGCTATTATAACTGCTGGATGAGTGATAATGCTGCAGCTCGGCTCCATTTGCTTGCTGTAATGTTTGTTTTTATGAGCAACGCTAATGGAGCCACAGCAAGATGAAATGACACTGATCTTATGGAGTAGGAGAGATGCATGCTAAAGGTGTAGTCACAGAGGAACACATACAATTTAAAGTTTAGCTTTCTGAAAGGCAACTTTGAACTGATTCCAAGTTGTGATGAAAAAAAAAAACACTACAAAAATAATTACATTGCAAATGGTGTTGCAATAACATGCTATTTCTCCTCTCAGGAGTGGTGTTAATGGAGATTTCGGAAGTGCACAAAAATGCCCAATTGGAGATTGAGGAGTCTGTAAGTACTGTACATTCATGGTCCTTCTGGTTTTGGATTTTAAATTGTTCAAACTTCAGTATGTTAAAACATGTTTTTCTCTTATTTATCTTCCAATTCAGATAAAGCTTACAAATGCTATTCTGTAAGTTCTGAAAGTACAATGATTTAAGATATAATTATTATGTATATTATAATGATAAAATGATTATGATAATATACAGTGGTGGGTTAAAGGGTTTCCACCTTTATGATCTCTTATTGTTGTGCATGTTTGCCACACTTTAATGTTTCGGATCATCCTACAAATTTAAATATTAGTCAAAGACAACACAAGTAAAACAAGGATGCAGTTTTTAAATGAGGGGTTTTATTAAGGGTAAAAAAGCCAATTGAAAAAGTGCCCCCGTACCCCCCACCCCCCCTTAATCATTATTTAACTTTTAACTTTGGAGTTCAATTTGTAGATAATGGCTTTTTAAAGCTTTGTGATTTCAGCAAACCACAATGAGAGCCATTATCTACAAATGACAAAAACAGTGGAGAACTCTCCCAGGAGTGGCCTGCTGACCAAAATTACCCCAGGAGCGCAGTGACATCTCATCCAAGAGGTCACAAAAGACCCCACTGCAACATCCAAAGAACTGTAGGCCTCAGTTAAAGTGATTGTCCATGACTCCACCATAAGAAAGAGACTGGGCAAAAATGGTTTGCATGGCCAAGATTGTCTCAGTTTTGCCAGAGAACCTCTTGATGATGCCCAATACTTTTGGGGAAATACTTTGTGGACTGACGAGACAAAAGTTATGCCATTACAGTATGTGGCGCAAAAGTTTCTGAAGAAGAACATCATATCAACAGTAAAATGTGGTGGTGATGTTAGTGTGATGGTCTGGGGCTGTTTTGCTGCTTCGGAATCTGGAAGACTTGCTGTGATAAATGGAACCTTTCTGCTCTGTATCAAAATATCCTGAAAGAGATTGCCCAGCCAACTGTTAGTGATTTCAAACTGAAGTGAACTTGGGATCTGCATCAGGACAATGATCCAAAGCACACCTGCAAGTCCACTTCTGAATAAACTTTGTAGTGGCCTAATCAAAGTCCAGACCTGAATCCAATTAAGATGCTCAAAGCCTCCAATGTGGCTGAATTACAACAATTCTGAAAAGATAATAAAATACCTTCACAGAGCTGTAACAGACTCATTGAGAAATGCAAAAATGCTTGATTGCATGACTGCAAAGGCTGGTCCAACCATTAGGTTATTACCTAAGATTTTTACCCTTAATAATAAAGATTTTTAAAACTGCATGATGTGTTACCTTTGACTAATATTTAAATTAGTTTGATCTGAAACATTAAAGTGTGACAAATATGCATCTATAAAACCAGCATTTTACAATGATTTGTGAAGGATTGAGTGGAACAGAAAATATGAGTAATGGCTGATGAAAATGTAGCATTGGTATCACAGCAAGAAATCACTTTTGAAAAGTATGATGATCTTTTCAAGATTTCACCTTTCCCAGATTTTAAATGTGTAAAAGTGTGTAAACTTAGGAGTAGCACTGAAGCAGGAAATGCTATTGGAAAAAAATCCCATGAGCTTTGACATTATAAATAATACAAGCATATTTTGCCTTGGGATAATGTGTGTGCTAAACTTATCTGTAGTATGTGACTGTACTGAGGGCTGACCTTCTGCTCTCTTAACTTTCAGAGTGTTTCTTCCTTCAAAACCATTTTTATCAGATGATCTTAGGTGTTTCTATTCACAGTGTTATGAATATTTAACCACTGAAGCTGATAAGATAGTCCTTTTTGGTTAGATTTTCTACATAGTCACATTATCGTAGCTTTGGAATTTATAAGGTCTCATGCAATTTCTCTGTTATTGATTTTTATCAATTCCGTGATGATTTATCTTTCTAAATCTTGTGGTTACAGTTCAAGAGGTTCCACAAAGAACTCATCACTGAACTGGAAAAGAAAACTGATATGGATACCAAGTACATGAATGTAAGTATTGAAGTATTTTTTTTTTATTTTTTACTTTGTTACTTGAGTATTTTAAATGTTGCGTTCTTACCATGAATGCTGTGGAATTACAATCACTTTAGGCCACTTTTAAAAGATACCAGTCAGAACACAAATTGAAGCAAGACTTCCTGGACAAATCACAGGCTGACCTGAAGAAACTTCATAGAAAAAGTCAAGGGAAACATTCGTACAAGTATGAGATCAAAGAAAATGAGGTGAGGTTTGTGTTTGTGCGCGTGTCTGTGTGTGCGTGTGTGTGTGAGTTTTCTCTCTTATAATATTATTTAGCTAATCATTTAGGTGAATACAAAACACCTCTTTAGTTCATAGAAGGACATTTTATAGAGACACCCAAAGATGATCATTTAGTCATCCTTGACTTCTTCCGAACCTGAGTTTTTTTTTGTTTGTTTTTTAAATGTGTGAAACAAGTAACAGCTCTGTCAAGCCCTCAAACAACAGCCAATGAAATGTTTAGGGTGTTCTGAAAAAGTGGTTAGAACCGGCGTACTAAAAGCCACAGGAAAAAAGTAAAAAAATAAGTTATCTCTGAAAGCTTTCAAGGAAGCTCTTTGAAAGCATCGTCAATCAGCTGATCTATCAGTGGATTGATCTCTTGTGCATCTGCATGGAGTGATGTGGCTTTAATGCTCTCTTATTCATGTAAACACAGGGTGAATCGATTGGCCATACTGAAATGTTTAGGGTGGAGTCGTCAGCAAGATCTAACGCACTATTGGCTGCTTGTGTGATGATCACTAACACAAAGTGTTTGAAATCTCTCTGAAACTGCAATCTGAAGTTTACAGTAGTAGCAACATATCTTTGCTTCAATGTTCTAACATAGAGGGTCTGAAACTAGCATTTTGCTACAGCTGCCAGTGGCCGTGGAGAAAATGTACAGGCCAAAAATATTTTTTTGATAACCATGAAATGGTATGTGCATTATTTTTATTAAAAAACATGTTGAGCAACTAGTTGAGCAAACGCAACTACAGTAAAATTACAAAACTAATATTTCTGATTTTCTTTTGGTGACAACAAATGTAGAAACCAGATTTATTACAAATTTGGTAAAGGTGCCTGTTGCTTTTTCAACTGCACATTATATAAGTGACTTAAACTCAAAGCACTAGGAGAGTTCATGAGGTTCAGTGTTTAAAGGATTCTCATGGGTCATGGAATTTCTGGAATAGCATGCAATTTTTAAAGGTCTGTTTCAGACATTGAAAGTCAGAGAATCTTTTTGGAAGTCGTGGAATATCATGGATTTTTTTTTTATATACTATGTTTTTATTTTTTATGACGTTGTTTCACATATTTTGCCTATTGTTATTGATAGGCTATTTTTCTGTTCTATTTTAATCCTTTTGTGCTTGTCATCCTGCAATCACTTAAATCAAATTCAGTTACCAGGCTGTAGTAACAGTTATAATACTGTGACTTTTTTGTCTGATCAGTGCTCAACACAATAGCTACCTTTTAAGAAAGCATTTAAGAATGCTTACCTAGCTGTGAGCAAGTAGTTTGACCATTTACTGCCGTTTGTTATTCCTAGTCATTTACACATAGACAGATGAAGCGGCAGTCCTAACATAATCACAGAAAAGAGCTTACTTTAGTCAGTGAAAGTCAGGGAAAAGTCAAGGAATTTGACATTTGGCTTAGAATGGGAGACTTGCATTTACTACAAATTGAGACACAAAGACACTGAAAACACTGTTAATTTGCTGCATGCGTGACGGATCACAGTGCTACAGTACCTACGCTTCAGACAGTGGTGGAAAGAGTATTGAAAAATATTGTGCAAGTAGAGTAAAAGTATCCGTTCTATTTGCCACTCAAAGTATTAGTAGTAAGGGGCTTTTTTAAAAGTACTCAAGTTGTCAATATTTTTTTTTTTTTTTTTTTTTATTATTCCACCTTATACCCTGCAAATTAAAAATGTAACTTAAATCAAAGATAGTTTTTTTTAAAGGGTGTTTAAGTGCAAGTTAAATTGTTTGCTATTCATGCACTATAAATTCAAAAATGTGACATCTTCTTAATGTGAGAACAGATATCCTAAAAATCTAGTTGTGAGGATTTGTCAATGCTTATTATGCACATTGAACTCTGACTAAAAAGCTACAAGTGTCCAGCAGTTGGCATCACAAACCAAGCTTATTCAGCACTGATAGAATACATGCAAATTGTGCATGTATTTGAAAACTTTACATTCTGCAGTGCATTTAGTTATTATTTAAGGCCATTTCACCACTAACGTTCTTAGCGTGAAAAGATTTTGCTTCTTCATGGACACTTGCAATGCTTCCAAACTGTACGTCTTTGCTGCATTTATAAAGCGTCTTTGTATTAAGGATGGTCTGTCTGATGAAACGTCCTGTTCACTGGAATCATGGGACTATCCCAATCACATTAGAATTTATAAAAAGTTACCAGCCAACCCCACTTTTTCTCACGTTTGGCACTTGACAAGTGTTAAATTTAGACCTTGGTAAGACATTTGAGTATGAAAAAATCTTTTGATCTGGTTCTGCGTATTGGCAGTTTATCGGATTTAGATATTGGGGGTCTCCACTCAAAAGTGTAGGCAGATGAATTCAAGCTTACATTGTCTAATGATTAGAAAATACAATTGCAGACATAATTTTAAGTAACATAATTTAACAATTACTGCACTGAGGCTCCGGGGGTGGGCTTTTTTAAATTGTTACTTTTATTAGTTCACCAAGCGACATTGTGTTCCTCCTTTCAATAGTGCATTGTTTTTTTTTGAACAGTTGGCATTGGAAAAAACTTTTTATATAATATGTTTGCTTCAAAGTTTATTTCAGTCTTGTTTTGACATGGATGTCTAAAGGAAAATTCAACTGAGCCACTGCTGAGTTCAGCAAAGCATCACTCACAATCATGTAAATTTCCACTGAGAAAAACATTTACAATAAAACACTTTGGTGTCATTGTAATTTTGCTTTGACTTTGCAAATCACAACGACGCTGAAATTAACTTTAAAACTCCCTTTGTGAACACAGACCAATTCTTAGAATTATCAAGCACAAATGGTTTATTTTGAGCTGAAATCATAGACGTGTGGAAAACCTGAGTTTAAGCTCCATTTCTGGTCTTATTTGCATGATTCATTTTCCGTGATGTTTTGTATGTCTCCCAATGTCATATCTGAAGTAAATAAGAGAAATTTTGATGATTATTATTAATTTTCATGTAATATTAATTAAATCTTTTAAACATATTTGCTAAATGCTGTAACAAATGTTCAACACATTTTTTAAACATATTAGTGTTAATAACTAATGTATGATAACTAATTTCTTTTGTCTTTGCCATGATGACTGACGGTACATAATTTTTTTTTTTTAGCTATTTAATCAAGATAGTATTCAGTTTAAAGTGCAATTTAAAGGTTTAACTAGATTCAGTCATTTTCCTTCGGCTTAGTCCCTTATTTATTAGGGCTCGCCACAACCAAATGAACCGCCAACTATTCCAGCATATGTTTTACGCAGTGGATGCCCTTCCAGCCGCAGGTTTAACTAGATTGAGTTAACTTTAGGCAAATTAGGTAAATTAGGCAAGTCATTGGACAGCAATGGTTTGTTCTGTAGCCAATCAGAACAATACATTTTTTTGAAGGGGGTGAATAATATTGACCCTATATTATTTTTTTTCAAAATTAAAAGCTGCTTTTATTCCAGTCAAATAAAAAGAAATAAGACTTTCTTTAGAAGAAAAAATATAATTGGAAATACTACGAAAATTTCTTTGCTCCATTAAACATCACTTGTGAAGAATTTGAAAAAGAATACAAATTTCACAGGAGCGTTATTAATTTTGCTTTTAACTGTACATGAAAAGATATTCCCATAAAATGCCTACTTATCGAAGTTCCCATTTATGATGGCGTTGACCGGTATCTCATGGAAAAACATACCCGTTCATCATCACAACCTTCACAAAACCCACTTAATCATATAGCCGTGAAGTCACATCGTGCATTCATCATGCACTCCTGTTGTTTAAAGCCACTGAAAGACAATAGTTGTGAGGAACTTTCTTGTCCAGGCATGAACTGCGAATGGAAAAAAAAAAATTCTGAAAGCAACTCCAAGGAAACAAGCAATGTTCATGGTCACTATGACAACTTGCACAGAACTATAATAGTGAGGGGAATCCTGTGAAGAAGAACAGAGCTCTGTTTCTGGTGTCATTTTCACAGGTCTGCTAGGTAACAGCTCTGTTCTATAAAAGCAATGAATTCTCTCTCTGGAGTTACTCACAAAAAGAATCATTGCATTAGCATGAGGTGTTGACTGTGTGGATTTATTAAATATGTTGATGCCATATTTTGATAGATAGCTAAATATGATGTTTTATTCCAGTTTCTCAATGCAGTCTGCTCAAGAAAATGACAGAAATCAAGTATATCTATCCAACTCTGACTGACTGATCTGACAGTGTCATGTGGTTAAGCTATGTCTTATTATCTTTCTCATCTCTAGTGCATGGAGACCATCACATCCCGGCAGGAAGACATGCAGAGGTTTATTGCAGATGGATGTAAGGAGGCTTTGCTAGAAGAGAAAAGGAGGTTTTGTTTCCTGGTGGAGAAACACTGTGCCCTCTCTTATCAACTATCAGCTTTTCATGACAAGGTGACCTGCTGAAAATAGTCAGATTCATATTAAACTCTTGTTGGTTGATGTTGTTGCTAGATATTGGGAAAAAATCACAACCAATGTTACATGTATAGTACTATTGTAAAGTCTGGGGAGTCAAAATTGTATGTTATAAAGGCTTAAATTTAAAATAATTGGTTAAAATAAATGAAATGATTCATTTCTATGATATGAAATATTATTCTATTCTTCAGAGCCATATGGTACCCCATAAATCTTCTTAGGAAACATTATCAATGATGAAAAGAATTGTTCTGCTTAGAAACCAAGATAGATTTTTTGTCAGATCAACCAATATAAAGGGCATAAGTACACAATGTTTAAATAAAAGAGAAAAAAAAGAAATCTGAGCTCTAATACAATAACAAATGCAACACAAATACAGTGGACAACTGATTTTATTTAAAAAAATAACACCTTCAGAAATCAATGAGACATTTACAAATTGCAATTCTGAATTCTTTAATTTTTTCCCATAGTGAAAAACTCCCAATCTGCTAAAATCTTTTTCTTCTCTTTAAGGGTTGCCAATATGGCAAAAGTAATTTTATTTCATGGTAACAATATAATGGTGTAGTTATTAAGAAAAAATGACAAAAGGGGTTTTTAAATAATACACACGCTTAAATACTTTAGAAATGAAATGCATTTCACCTTTATTTAGTTAACTTTTTTTTTTATGTTGAACTCAACCTTATGTTTATCCTTACTATAGCAACAAACCTTACAGTATGCCACGTTTCTCTGTCTCATCATCTTTCATATTAAAATTGAATTCTGGAGGTGTCATCTAGTATAGAATGCTCAGTGATTATTAACTTCTTAAAGTTCCATTGTTTAGTCACTGTACAAGTAGAATGTGACAGCAGGTGATATTTGTTTCACCCACTAAAAATGACTTTTGCCGCTTGTTCAAACTACTTATTTAAAATGAGTTGAAACACAATTATTTTGTGTTTTTTGGGACAACTTAATTGTTATATGTTCAATCCACTTAAATTTGAAAAAAGATTAAGTTAACTTATTCGATTTGTGTTGGGACAGCATGAAGCAGAGCCATGCACGGGCCTTAAATCTAAGTCCTAGGTTTAGACGCCCTGGTCCAAGATGCACAGGCTGTAGCCCGGCCCTTGTCCCAACAGCTCATCAAAAATCGCCCAAGTCTGACCTGAAGCCTTTTTTTTTTTTTTTTTTTTCTCACTAAACCACCCGAAACCCGGCCCTAGAGGCATAAAAAAGTCGGGCTTCGACGGGCTCAGCTCAAATGCAGAGCTCAAACATGAAGTAATCGTGTAAAACCTAGCATTTTTTTACAGTGCCTCCTGCAATTTTGAATTGTAATGTGCCTTTTTTACTTGCTTTTTCCTCTAGAACTGTTTGTGCTCTTTCACCCACAGGCCAAGGAGATGCTGACCGTCAAACTGCCCAGCTGGCAAGATAAGTGCAAAAATGTCACTATGGTGCCAGACACAGTGATATCCATGATACAGGGTCACCGGATTCAAATGTCAGTCATACCAGAGTCATCGCCTACATTGGAGCGCAGTGACAGGGTTGGTCTCTAACAGAACATGTTGCATATACCTCCATTAACAATGGACCCTTTTCACATATCTGGGTTTCTCAGTAGCTGAAGTCATCATAGTTGGGTAAACTTAGAGCGCAGTGAAAGGAAGAGTACAACAAATATTTGCTAAAATAATAAAATAAAAACTCCACGATGGTGTTATCAATACTTTGGAAAAAAAAAAAGGAAAACAATTGTGTGATATTGATAACGGCAGCCAGAAGAGAGAACAATGTCAATGTGGTAATTTGTTTTTTGTAATTTGATGCAAAGATGATATAGTACATACAAGTCTTTATATGTTTTTAAAAATAAATCTAAATATTAAAAACTTTCTAGGATTTAATATACTGATGACTTTTAAATGCAACATAACAGACTTGTGGGGTTCATAGGGATGCACAAAATGTGATTAATCAAAAGCTGACATTGTCATGCACATGTTGTCGGGGAAGCATAGTTGTATGATCAGTAGTAAATCACCTCTGAAAGCCAGAGGGCACACTCATGAGAAGAAAACACGGAAAATCCTCATAGCGGTTGCTGGATAAACTGACTGTTGAACTGCTTTCATTGATTCATCATGACTAATAAAGAGGACTATGGAATTATCTCAAAGAACCTTTTATTCCAAACACTCTGAGGTTCTGAAATGGGTTTGGAATAATAAAAAAATATATTATATGAGCAGCCCTAATTAAAAGGATATTTCACCCAAAACTGATCATTTTGTCATTTAATTACTCGCCCTTCACTTGTTCCAAACACGTGTGACTTTTGTCTCTTTTTTTCTGTTGAACACCAAAGAAAATATTCTAAACAAATCTTGAATCTGGTAAAAATTTACTTCAATAGTATTTGTTTGTTCCTACTATGGAAGTCAAACGTTACTGGTTTTCAGCTTTCTTTAAAATATCTTCTTTTGTGTACAAATAATTAAGCATATCCTAAAGGTTTGGAACCACAAGTAAACAATAAGTAAATTTTCATTTTTGGATGAACAGCTCAAGTTATGGTAAAAAGCAGTGTTTAGAATGACATTAACCCAGGGTTAATAGCAGTGTTGAAAGCCTAATAGAGACCAAGTGTCTCCATGTATGTATTGAATTCTTCAATCTTTGCATAAAGTATAATATAGTAATATCCAAATGGGGCTCATTTTTTGGTGTGCTGGTCACATTGCAATAATTTTGTTTGAATTGGAACCGGTAATAAGTGAGTGTAATAAGTTATAAAGTAGTTTTCTGCTAAAAAGTAAAGGAAGGGATTACTTTTAACTTTTAGGTAATTGAATTGCATAATGCACTTATCTTAAATATTGTAAATAAATTAAGTTCTGTATAAATCAATTTAGAGAGGCATTTTTATTTTTTTTAATCAAATATCAAATATGTTTTGGAGAATGATTCTATTTTTCAACTTAAGATAACAATTTGTTAAGGTGATTTATACATGAAATAAAACAATATATAAGGTGTACATTTAAGAGAAGCAGAATGATTGTGAAGTTATTTAAAATAATTACCTGATTTTTCAACTAAAGAACGTTAGATTTGTTCAACAATTATGCTTAACACATGCTTAAGAAACAATGAAATAAGAAATTTGTGAATATATGGTACGTATGAAATCTGGTGTCATTAATTTGAAATGTTTTGAGTTTTGATACATGTAGTATTTAGCTTTTTCTTAAGTGTTAATTTGACAAAATAATACCAATAATAATAATAATACCATGTCCTGTTTGACTCAAGATGAAAAAATTAAAAGTTAAATTTTTATTGTCCATGCATTTTAAGTAGTATTAAGTTATGTTATTAGATTACTTTTCAGACAAAGTAATTAAAAATCTAATTTAAATACAAGCTTATTGATGTAATTGGTTATTAATGATTTTTGTCTAGTAACTTAAGCGTCACTGGTTGGAACATCAACTTATTAAGTCACACTGACATTATGTTCTCTTTGTTTTTCTCCTCAGACCAATTCCCGTTCAATTGTTCCACCACCAGCCCCATCACTAAAAGCCCACACGAGCCCACTGGCCAGCATGTTCTCCCAGGAAGCTCCCAAAAGCCCCATCTCATCAGAGCAGTATTCAGGCAAGCTGACTGCACTCTTATAATTTGATCCAATCAGTCTTCATCATTTATCCTCTCCACAATCAAGCGCTCACTAGTCTTTGTGTTGATGAGGCACTCTTTGAAATGTCGCTATGATTACTCATTTAGCTGATTACTGCTACAAACTATCTTTCGTTAGTGTCACATAAATTGCGCTTACTTTGAAATCAACAGATCAGGACAGTCTAGACGACCTGTCTAGGTCTACGTCAGTGTCTAGCGGTATGGACACGGTGAAGAAGACCAGGGTGCAAACTATCTTTCCACACACAGCAGGGAACAACGAAACCCTGCTGAGCTTTGAAGATGGAGACATCATTTCTTTGCTTATCCAGGAGGAGCGGGATGGATGGCTGTATGGAGAACTAGAACATGCTGGACAGTAAGTGGACCGATGTATGGGACTTTGAGAACAGTTGTTTTTCATCCTTAAATTGATGACTGTAACTGTTTCAAATCTGTAGGACTTTTGTTTTTCTTGCTTCTGCACAAAAAGCAAGCCATTTAGGTTTGGAATATTAACTGTTATTTGTTCTGAATACTTTTTTTGTTCTTTGCTTAAAGGGATAGTTCACCCAAAAATGAAAGTTACCTAGCAATTTACTCTCCCTCATGCGGTTTTAAACCTTTATGAGTTTCTTCTTCTGTTGAACACACAAAAAAAGGAAAATTACTATTGAAGTCAATGGGTATAATCAACCAGCAATCTTCAGAATAACTTATTTTGTGTACAGCAGAAGAAGGAAACTCAAACAGGTTTTGAACAATGAAGGGATTTATTTTTTGGGGTGAACTATCCCTTTAAGAGTACGAAGTAGTTCCCTGAAAGATTCCCTGAGCAGTGCTATATTTTTAGATGAACATTCTGACACTGATTATAGTGGAAAATAAACACACAGAGAAAAGAACAGTGATGAGGAATCAACAGTTTACATAGCATCTGATAAAAGCGAAGTGAAAATTATTTGTGCCAGCTTGGCATTTCGGCACTCCAATGAAGTCATGTTTATTCATATCACTTCATAACACAGATTGCTTAAGTGAAAGAAGATTTACAATATTAAACATGAAAAAAAGTGTGTCACTTTTGCTTTCATTTAGAATGCTTCATACAATGAATACATTACTAATATTAGTTCTGCTGATGTTTATAAATTCCAGTTTTAATGTTGTACAACAAGGATGTTCTCATATCACACGCGCATCTCACAGTTTGTCCCAGTGTGAACCAAGCTCATTCTGGTCCTTGCATAAATTAGTGCCTGAAGTACATGACCTACTGGTCCATGACCTTAGGAGCTAAGGAGCTGTTTGAGACGCACCCCTAGATTTAGGCCCAATCCCAATTTTACCGTTAGCCCTGCCACTTCCCCCTACCCCTCCATTTCACTTGCTAATGTGAAGGAGATTAGGTGTCACAATTTTTCACATAGTCTTTGAAACAATGATTTTTCAGAACCACATTACACAAATGGAAGGCATATGAGAAGTGAGCAAGAAGACCCACAAATGTAAAAATTAGTATTTAGTAAGGCATTAGTAAGAACTTTTACTACTTGTACAACAAGAACATTTTAAATTCTGATACCTGACGACTTAACAGGTTAGGCCACCCTATCAAGAAAGTCTAGTAGCAGGGAATTTGCTTTTTACAGCACATCTGGTATAACGTTAATATTGTTTTCTTGTGGTTACATCCATACATTTGAGTTTTGTACTGCTTGCTAAAATATCCACCAGTCGTAACTGGGACAGCTAAGCAAACCCATAGACTCCGTACATTGTCAGACTGAAAAAAAAGAAAGTCAAAATACAGCACAAAACAACTTTGAGAGAGAGTAATCAGTTAAACGTTTCTGTGCTTGCACCTTCTATAATGACTAGTGCAGATGACATGACGTATGAGCTAGCTATGATATTTGATGACGAGTGTGTGCGTGTAGTAAAGGTGTCCCATTTCTTAGGGGGAATGTTTTCCAACCCTACTCCTTCTCAAGGGCCAAGGGGAAGGCATAGGTGTAGGGGTATTAAAATAAAATTGGATTAGGCCTTACTTTGTCCGTTTTTGAAGCAACATCAGCTTTTCTGAGCTTATAAGGCTGGTTCTGTGCTTTTGTTCCTCAGTACTAAAATTACATGAATTTAATTATTTTAACATTTAGAGTCAGATTTGCTAACAGTCTGCACCAATGCAAACTTCTAAAGAGAAGTTTTAAGCGAGTTCTTGTAAGTAAGTACTAAGGTTTGTTGTACTTTTATTTTGTCCACTGTTTATTTACTTGCAATAGCAAAAAATAGTGTCACCCCATTAAACTGATTACAAAGCCTGATTATTTTTAATGTCTGCATGTTGGATTGGTTGTTGTTCATTATGGAAGTGAGCTTTTGCATCTGTGTTCTTTAATTTGCACATTGTCAGCACAATCACACACAGAACTTGCACTCGCTTTAATGAGATTCAGGTCTCGCACTAATATGTTTGGTAAATCTGGCAAATCTGGCATGTCTTCATGTCTTCAAAAGTTACTAGGCTTGGGCTTGAGAATAAAACATACAGAACACCCATAAAGAATATATTTTGAAGAATATTAAAAACCGGTTATGTATAGCAGGAATAAAAGTCAATAACTATGGAAGTCAATGGCTACTAGTTCTCAGCATTTCTCAAAATATCCTAATTTGTGTTTAACAGAAGACCAACCGATTTTGAACAAGTGGAGAAAGTGTAAATGATGAGAACTTTTGGGAGAACTATCCCTTAATCCCTTAACATGTATTCATAATCATTAATAAAAAAATCTATGATGATGTCACTTTGAAATTGCAACTATGCAAATAGTGGATAGGGCACCCTCTGTTATCGGTTTCATTTAAATATCCAAATGACAAAATTTGCAGTTTTAAATTCTCACACTGTCAAGCTTTCAAATAAAAAGATTTGGTTCAGATTATGTGCATTATTAACATCATTTATGAAGTTTAAAATTAGTTTAGGTTGAACTATTCATTATTATGGTGAAACTGAATTCCATTAAGTCAAATTTGCAGTTTTTTTGGGGTAAATGAAAGTTTTTGCAGTTCCTTGACACAAACACAAGTAATGTCAGAACAGGCACATCTATTGATAGTAGTAACAGTTAAAATGAATCGTTGATCCATAGCAACACACAAATAAGATCACAAATGATCCTACTGCAAGTGGAGGCATTAGTGTCACTTCGTGTGGTCTTATTCGTCTTTATTTTGCATATTTTAATGAGCAGCTCTGTTATCCCCGACCAGCTCTGCCATTTCAGAGGTCCAGGGTTCACAGATTTTTCCCTCACCAGCCATTATGCTGTAACTACTGTTTTGAGAAGTGAAAATGTCTTAATGCACTGACGCTCTCTTGAAGGCTCAGTTCAAAGTTATTCGCAGCTGGCAGTGTGATAGTTCCTAAGCAACCAAAACCAAATGTACTCTTTATACTACATGGCGCTTCGTTTACATTGGTGCCACTACAGTGCTTGTTGATTAGTCATACAACTGCTGAACACAAAAATGTGTCTAGATGCATATGGATATTATAGTTATGTTGTTGTTTTTTGTTTTCAATTTCAGACGGGGATGGTTTCCCTCATCTTATTGCCGGTCTTACAATGAGCCAATGATTCCAAACAGGTGAGTCTTCTTTTTTTCAACTGGGACTTAATAATGTTTATCTATCCATTAAAGGGTTGGTTTACTTCCAGAATGAACATTTGCTGATAATTGACCCTTTGTCATCCAAGATGTTTTTTTCTTTCTTTCATCAGTCTAAAAGAAATAAAGGATTCCAGAAGTTTTCTCCATATAATGGATTTCCAATGAATAAGGGTCTTGTATACAGTAGTGAAACAAAATTTTGGATGCTTTTTAATCACAAAAACTTGTCTTGGAGTAAGTCTGAGACGCAAGCTATTGTGGTATAAAATGCTTTTTAAAAAATTACAGATTGTTTCTCTCTATATAGACCCTTATTTCTCATCTGGGATTGCTTGGAGCCCTTTAAAGCTATACTGAAACGTCATTTTGGAAGTTCAAACCACTTAACCCCATAGAAGTCCACTATATATAGAAAAAACCTGAAATGTTGTCATCATGAAACTGAATATTTCTATGACTGAAAATACAATGACATAAACATCTTGGAATGCAAGGGATTGAGTAAATGATCAGGAAATCCCTTTGAATTAGTAAGACTTTAATGGATGTACTTTTTTGAGCAGAATGGAGAGCCCGTTTAGAAGCCAGATTGAACTTCCAGAGCAGCAGGAGGAAGACGAGGAGGAGGTGGAGGAGCCCGTTCTGCTGCCCCCGCCTGACTACAGTGACTCATCCAGGGACAGACCCATCAAGCCCTCCACCCCCTCTCCACAGAGCACGGTAAACACAGTGCGATAGCAGATAGAAATGCTAAGTGCAAAGATAGTTGCAGAGGGATAGACAGAAAAGAGGGAATAAGCATGTAATGGCTGCGTTTACACTGCCAGTCTGAATGCATAGATTTGAACTTTTGATTTTTTTGGCCCGTCTGTTTACACTTGACCTTCTGTCCAATGCATGCGTTTACGTTAATCTACCACTAGGGCTGGACGATTAATGGAAGGCGATTGTATGCGCATTTTTTTAGTAAAGCCGGTTCTGTAATAAGTAGTAAATCTTCAGATAAAGCCTGGAGTCGTAGTTCACTGACACGCTATGCAAAATCATAGGAATTAGCCACTTTTCTGACAAGTTTCCTCATGAGATCGTGATGAATAATTGGTGAAAGACCAAGATAAATCCCGGTAAAAGACATTCATCTGACAGGCTGACTTGTTCTAAAGTATTTTAAATAGGCTAACATATTCTAAAATATATTTGGATAGTTTACACAAAAAATAAATGTGTGTCATCATTAACTTGTTGCAAACCTGCATGTGATTCTTAATGTTGCTGAACAGTTAGTTGAAGGGAAACATTGACTTCCATTATTTTCTGCTTTTGAAGTCAGTGGTTTCCATCAGGCATCTAATTAAAAATTTTAAAAAAGCATAGGAATTCAACAACATAAACTTTCATACTCTGCACATACTTTTTCCAGTTCACTTACAAGTCACTAGTCAAAAAAAGTGTGACTACTGTAAAGTACCATTGAACTTTGGATGCGTTTTTTTTGCACATCTTCAAACATGCTGGAGAACATGATCATCCAGTTTATACAAACAGAGTTCATGTAGTTTCATTAAAGCAGTGCTGCTGTCATTTAATGTAAGTTAAATTTATTTTAAATTAAATATAATTATTGCTTTAACCAGCAACCTTCTTTCGAGCCACAGTGCTAACCACTGAGCCATCGTGTGGGCCGGGACACACCAAGCCAATGGTCGACCATTGGGCTTCATTGGTCTGCCGGACAGCATGGGTCCAGCTAGTTGGTTTAGTCTGTTCCACACGTCGCCTCTCGTCAGGTTTATATTGGAGCTTGTTGGCTGAAGAGAGCACTCTGACTGGTTTTTCAGCTACAAATCAGAGCGCAAGTGTGACATAGTGAAGTGATGTAGCAAGTAAACAATTCAAGTCAAGAAGGAACACAGAGGCCAGCTGTAATTTAGATTTTTTTATTTAAATGTTTGTAAATTAAATGAATTATTAGACATTTGCAGGATTGACAAAAATTGATATAGACTATAATGGTACAAAATGCTGCTTTGTTTATGCTTTGCATGTGCGTGTCAGAAGTTTTGATGGTTTGAATGAGAAAACAGATACTGCCCCCTGCAGTGCGATAATACATATCCTCTTGCACAGACGCAGAACATGCGCTCTTGTTTCAGTTGGCTTGCATCTGTTTGGTGTGTTCACGTGCAGCTTCTTTGTCCAGATGAAACCAGACGTGAGCTGATGCTAGGCGACAAGACAGTTAATTTTTTTTCTGTGCAAGTTGTTTGGCATCGGCTTAGTGTGTACTGGCCCTAAAATAACCAATTTAAACAAATTTTATCCAGTTAGAAAATAATGCAAACATATGCAAGTATTTTCACCAGTAGTCCATATTTGCCCTCACTTTGGTCAGTTATAAAAAAAATTATTGTATAAATTAGATCTATATAAGTGGTATGAACCAAAAAAAGATATGTATTAAAACCTGCAATGTAACCTTTGTTTTTTTTTGCCAGGGGGCCTAGGGAGGGGTTAGATGAATGTTCAGCATTACTATCATTGTGAAAAATAAAAAGACATCTGAAAAATGCTCCCTACCTGGTTTTCTCATTGTGAGGGAGAGTGGAAACAATTAGATCTGCACTATATCATCCCGTGTCAAACTGTATCTGAGGATCTGGCTCCCTCTCCTGAGTGACCTCAAGCCACATGTACATCCTCAGGGAATCGGCATCATGCTGAAACTTTTAGATTTATTTACCTTGAATGTGAGCGTTTGATTGTGTGCTGGTGACACCAGTAAACACATACAGCTATTGAGAAAGACCATTGACCATTTACTATTTTCTTATTAAAAAAGGCTCTATATGACGATCTATTTATATAATAATTAAATCTTGATTTAAAAACAATAAAGCAGTAAGTTGGAGGGAATGTTGGAAGGAATGTTTAAGGAAAACTTTATAGAATAATAATAAATAAAAAGCATTTTACTCAAACATACGAGTAAAACTATTTTTTATTTTTTCCTAGAGCTGTATACTATTGTGTTTTATTCAGAGACTAAAGTCTACCAAACAGCTTGTTCAACTTGTTCACAAAAAAATAAAAGAATTCTCAAAAAAAGAATTCTGCAATTTCTCTACAAAAGGAGAAATTTAATAAATATACATTCAATTTTCCATATACCAAAATTATTAGTGACCTCTATTACACTACAATACAGAACATGTGTCCTGTATTCATGAAATGCATTTTTGTTTTGTTTTGCCTTTGGTGACATTTTGAAGTGCGGCCATTAGAAACCTATAGCGTTTGAATCACAATGCTGTTTGTCATACAGATTACTCTTGTTGAGTGTTTGTTTTGGTTGTTTGAGCACCAATTTTGTTTTTGGTCTTGTGAGAGTTTGATGAGCTCTCTGTGTTCAGTGTAAGTTTTTTATTTTTTTGGTATATCATACTGTATATGTCATTTGACATGTATGCCAAATAAGTGTGTATTTGGTCCTTTTTGTATTCAAACAACAGACATTGGGAGGACAAGAGTATACTGTGATTGTTCTTTTCTGATGGTCTTCTACTTTAATATGGAATAAGGAAGGCCTGTTTTGATCAATTTGTCAGACTCCCAGTATTTTCTCAGTACGGTTAAAGTAGTTATGGTTAGATTGTCAACACTCAGTCAAAAGAAAGCAAGCGTTTCAAGATCATCGAGATTCCTGACGCATATGATGATGTCATAGGACATAGTGATTGTTCCAGCTTCTTAGCCATCTAGTGAATTGACAGAATTATGTGTTGACATCCTAATCAAACCAGTCTGGCAGGGAAAATTCACTCCACGCTTTAAGTTCTAAAGAATGGAAGCAGAGTTTATGCAGTTTATCATAATTAATACTTTTCTTCTGTTTGCAATAGGTATCTTTGGCAAATGGTCACTCAGTGCCTCCTTTCCTTGGGTGAGTACCTTTCAGCAGAATTAAAGGGACCGTTCAATCCAAACTGAAAATACTGTCATCATTTACTCACCCTTCACTTGTCGCAAACCTGTTTTGAGTTTTTTCTTTGATGACAAAAGAAGTTATTTTAAGTAATGTTGAAAACCTGTAACCATTGACTTCCATAGGATTGGTTGTTCATATTACAGAAGTCAGTAATTACCGGTTTCTAACATTCTTCAAAATATCTTCTTTTCTGTTTAAGATAAAAGAATTAACTCATAAAGAATAGGGTGAGGAAATGGTGAGTAAGATTTAATTTTGAGGTGAATTATTCCTTTATTTAGTACAGCATGTTAGAAGTAAACCTATACTCTTCAATCACAATGCCTGTTTTTCCTCTTCAGGGGTGGGAATCCATTTGCTACGGTCAGGCTACGACCCACAGTCACAAATGACAGATCTGCACCAATCATATGATGAGAGTGCATGCAGAAGTTGTGTCTCCGAAGGTTTTGTCTATATCAACACACTGCAGATATAACAGAAGAACCAAACGAAAGGGTTCTGTTACACATCAGTTTTAATCTTTGAAGTTTTGATAAATACAAACCAGAATTTTAATCTTTGGTTTAAATTATTTAAAATTGTAACTAGATTGAGTTTCCTAGAGAATGCACAGCACCAAACAGGCTTTTTTCTGACCATATTGGTCCTATTTCTTGGGCCTTGTAAAGGTGAAATGAAATCCCAATATGTATATTTTAATTAGAAACCAAATCATGTTTCTTTCCAAAAAATTCAGTGAAGTAGTGTGAGGTTTGCCAGTTGCCAAATCGATTTCAGTCTGTTTTGTCATACAGTTTTGAAATGCTGATGTATTCCTCATCCTTCACCCCCTTTGCACGTTTAAAGGAGGACGGTGTAACACACTGTTAAATCATTTATTCCTCATATTTAAGGTGAGTATAATGTGTGATGATAACATTCCTACTAGCTGCACAGTGGAATATTGGCTTTTTGTCTTCAACTGGACATCATCTCAAACTCATGAGCATTCTTCACTATGGAATAGAAATACTTTGGTCCTAAATAAATAAATACAGATTTTATTATTATTATTATTTTTAAGTGTACATCTTTGCAAGCATGTTATGTAGGGGAAACCATTGTTTTTCTTTTCTTTTTATGTTGCAACATTGATTCATTGCCTCATTTTCAGTCACACCACATTATTCAGAAATAAAGATATGTCTATCTATATGAAAATGTATTGAATTTATTTTTCATAATTTACTGTTATTCTGCCCATGCTCTGTTCCATTGTCTATATCTTTGTCAGTAGTTGCATTGTTATTATTTGTCTTCATATCAGAATAAAAGTGAATAACTTGAACTGTTTTTTTTTGTCTTTTTTTTTTTTGTTAATTCTTTAACACTTTGTTCATCTCATTCATTAAATTTGCTGTTTTGGCTAAAATGGTGCCAGTGATTGATCAGTATGAAGTTTATTGTGTCCAAAGCAATGTTCTTGCTTTTTTATGATGGCTATAAATCTGTCATAAATAGGGTTATATGAGGTGTTTGTATCCTGCATGTGGTAAAAGGGGATCATATGCTTATCAGATAATGGTGGTATATTTCAGCACTTTTTTTATCAGCACTGTTTAGTCATCTCTCTCTCTCTCTCTCTCGCTCTCTCTCTCGCTCTCTCTCTCGCTCTCTCTCTCTCTCGCTCTCTCTCTCTCTCGCTCTCTCTCTCTCTCTCTCTCTCACACACACTCACACTCACTCACAACAGGCATCATTGTGGAAAAAATAATAATTCTCAGCTTTTATTTACCTTTGACCAAAAAGTGGCACGTCCAAATTTATTCTTTCCCTTTTTAGTCCAAGTTCTTCTAAAGCATCTTATTTACCCTAATGCATTGGGAACAGATGTTTTAATCAACTCAACAGGTGAAAACAGAAGTTCTCTGCGGTTAGTTTGTGGCTATGACAAAGAAGATCAGTGAGGACCTGTGGCTGCACATTGAGGCTGCTCACAAGTCAGGAAAGGGCTATAAGATGATCCAGTGGCTACAATGCAAAGCATTATTAAAAAAATATAAGATGTTCCTCAAGCCGGTGGACCAAGGAACCTAATTACAGTAAATGACATCATGAAAAAGCATTACATAAAAATTTTCAACAACATCATGACAGTCTGCAGAGAAACTTAGCCTTGGGCACCAGTGGAGATTTTAGCATGACAACAACAACCCAATACACACAGCAAAAGTGGTGAAGAAATGGTTGGAATAAAAACATTAACATTTTGCAGTGGCCCATCCAGAGTCCTGATCTAAATCTAATTGAGAATCTGTGGAGGGAGCTAAAGATCAGGGTGATGACAAGGAGACCCTCCAACCTGAAAGAGTTGAAGCTCATCACTAAAGACGAATGGGCAAAAATAACAGTGGAGACATGCAAAAAGCTGGTCCGCAATAAGAAGCATTTGATTGCTGTAATAGACAATAAAGGCTTTTCTATTGATTAATGAATGATTACGTATAAATAATTTTGGACATGACACTTTTTGTTCAAATGTAAATAAAAGCTGAGAAATATTATCTTCCATAATAATGCATCTTCTTATCTTTTAGGAGAAGCCTGGGTTATTTCCAGTCAAAAAAATAGCTTGTTGAATAAAAGTAGCTTTAAGTCAGAATTTGCCTAATTTGAATAATTTCAAACAAGAAGGTCGCTGGTTCGAGCCTCGGGTGGTTCTGTGTGGAGTTTGCATGTTCTCCCCGTGTTGGCGTGGGTTCCCTCCGGGTGCTCCGGTTTCCCTCACAGTCCAAAGACATGCGCTATAGATGAATTGGGTAGTGTATATGGGAGAGTGTATGGGTGTTTCCCAGTGATGGGTTGTGATCTGATATGATGTTTAACAGAGCAAGGGTGAAAGGAGAAAGATTTTTCTTCTTCTTTTCTTGTTTTTAAATTGCACCTAATCCTAGTATCTTGCAAAATGACTAAAAAAAATACAGTATTGTGTACTGTTATCATGGGAAAATTATTTCTTGGAAATTAGTTATTCAAAGTATTATCTTTTTAAAATGTGCTGAAAAAATCTTCATTAAGCAGCTCTTGGAAATAATATGGTCAGCAGCAGTTTCATCCCCTACTCTGATGATAGAATGGTGCTAAGCAACAAAGTTATTATCCTATGGGTGGTACACAGTTATTTCGTCTAGTTTCCTATCATCTGTTACCAAGGCTTCTGCTAGAGGGAAAGGTAATGATATTTCTAGGGACCCCACTGACTCTGGAACATAATAAACTATGACCCACACCAACAAATCTGCAGAAGGGCCCCGAATACCCTTGCTACAGCCCTAAATGTTGCTCAAACATTTTATATATGCAGGAATTAACCAATTGGGACTTGAAGTCTAAGGATGAATATGAAATAGATACTTATTTTGATTAAATGATTACTTTGCAAACCATTGAAAAGTACATTCTGTTGAGTATGTATGAAATCTGGTTGTCCTAAACATCATATTGGGACTTTTAGCTTACTTTTTGCATATAGAGATCATTTGTCACATGCAGTTTTTTTTTGATCTATGATACAGCCTTAGTTTTGACTACGCTGATTTTTTATTCAATTCAGTTCATTTTCATTTCTATAGGGCCTTTTAAAATGTAAATTGTATCAGCTTATTGTATCTTAATTGTATCAGCAGCAAAGAGAAAAGAGAAAAAAAGACCAACAATATTTTCAATTCAAAGGCAGTTCTAGTTATATTAAAGCTGATCAATAAAAGAAACAACACATTTTTCTAAATGTTTCATTTTGTTGTTTGAGGGAATAATGTACAGAAAGAAAATGATGTGAAGCACCATATCCTTATATTAAAGTTCACCAAAAATCAAGATGTACTACCCTTTAAATGGTTTAAACCTTTATGAGTTTCTATTTTCTGTCAAACACAAAAGAAGATACTTTGAAGAATGTTGGAAACCAGTAATCATTGATATCCATGGTACAAATAATTAATAATTGAAAGTTGAAAGCAAAAATAATTGGCTAAGTTACCTGTTTCCATTACTCCTCAAAATATCGTATTTTGTATTTAACATAAGAAAGAAACTCAGCATGTGGAGAAGGAGTAGATTGTGGCAGAATTGTCATTTTTAGGTGAACTATCCCTTTAACAACCTTTATCATCCCCGTTTCCAATAACATTAGTTGTTGGCGCCCCCTGAAGGACTAAAAAGTAATAGCTGCCAAATCAACTCAATCCTCCAATTCTTACCACTTCCTGTTTGGAATAAAATCTCTGGGAGTTAAGCGTAGGACAAATCACAGACAGATTTCGCCCATCTAGTGGTCTCAAGATGACAACATAAACTCGGTGCTCCCACCCAGACACTGACAAGGTATGTATCTCTGGTCAGCTGCGGATTCACTGTCGGCTATGTTTCCCTGTTTGTAATGTACACGCACCTGTCACTGCGGAAGACAGGCAGGTGCAGCCATTCATTTCAAAACATGTCTCTTTTGACTGTATTTGCATTGTATTTCTGTTATTTGCTAATATTGTGATGTTGTCGTGACCTGTACTCTATTTGTTTATTTCCTCAGTGCGATCATTGCTAGCTAGCTATCCGGCATTACGTTACCTTCATCAACAAACAAGCGATAAACAACAACAACAACAACAAAACGCTCTATTAAGTGTTCCTCGTTTATGTTTTTAACGCTTTCAGTTGCACACATAAAGTACACGGGATGCAATGTAATTAATGTTTTTACATGGTACAATAACATATTGCTGTATGGTTACTCTAGTAACGTTATCTTTGCCAAATTGTTACTTTAGTTTTCAGATTATTATCAGTAATATTATGGCATTTTTTAAGTACGTTACGTCGCAGACCCTAATAAAACAATAACTATACTAATTTATACTAAATACTATAGTCTTTTTGACCATATTTTATGGTAAGGCACTTGTAAGTAGTTAGTAAGCTACTATAGTTGCTGTGGTAATACAACAATTAACTTAATGTAAACGAATTACTTAATACTGTATTTAGTTCTCTGCAACTATAAATATATTATCCTACATAGACCACAGTTTACTGTAGTAAAAGCTAAAAGGATACTACAGTTTTCATGAGTTTACTGTAGCATTCATTAACAAAATGATGTAAATACTATAATATATACAGTATAATACTATTTAGTATGGTTCAAAAACATAACTACTATATATATTATATACTATAGTACTATATATAGTACTAAATACAATAAATTACTATTGTTTTTTTTATGTGGGGTAATATGTTAATGTAGTTGGTAGTTAATGTAGTTGGTAGTGGTCTCATACTGCAAAATGATAAACATCGTACCACCATAGTAGATTATTTTAAGTGTGATGTTGTGATTTTCTTAGATTCGTTTGTATTGCTTAAATCTTGATTTTCCTTTATAGCTTATAAGGCAGCAAATATAGCTCTTCAACAGGTCTTCTCCTGTATATCAGCAGTGTTTTGGCAGCTTGAGGAGTAGTAATGAGAATCAGCTGATTGTAGAGCTGCTGTCAAAGCAGAGGAGAGAGTAGGCTGGAAGGTCTTCTTTATACTCTGTTTCATTTAAGAGCAATTAACTTTGTGCCGCCTTTAGTTTTTCTTAATGTTTTTTGTAGCTGCATACTGATGCTGAGATGTTGGTTTATCTCTCTCTCTCTCTCTCTCTCTCTCTCTCTCTCTCTCTCTCTCTCTCTCTCTCTCTCTCTCTCTCTCATGAGTGTTCAGCAGGGGGCATCATGCCGAGCTCCCTCCTGTGGGCTGTTGATGTGTACGGGAGGGTTTACAGTCTTTCGACAGCGGGACAGCAGTGGGAACATTGTCGCGAGGCCCATTTGGAGTTCAAGCGTATCACAGCTGTGCAGCAGTGCTGCTGGAGCATCGCCTGTGACCACAACATCTACCTGAACGTCCATGCTAGTGATGTACCTATACGCTACCAAGAGGACACATATGAAAATCAGGTGCGCTTATTAATAATATACAAACTGGAATATGGATCAATGATGCTATGTTGTTGTTGTTTTCCTTTCAAAACATTTGTTATACAGTATTTAAAAATGCATTTCATGCTGTACGTACAATGATTTTTATTATTTTGAAATGCACTGCTTATTAACTTGAGTATTGGGAAGTCTACCAAACGTTTGCCTAATCAAAGGCATTAGGACCAATATGTATGTCTTATAAATTATAATGGAAAAAAATGCTTCTCATATGCAATATAGGTCAGATATATTTTTAAAATAAATATATTTTTTGGAAAACGCATGCTTATCAAAGCTGCATTTATTTTATTTTATTAGTTTGAAAGGGCTCATGAATTACCTCAGTTTTTTATTTTTGTACTGTTCTACAAGGTCTACTAATGTTATCAAGATTTTTACATTAAATAAAATCTAAATGTAGAAGTAATTTGACAATTTTTTGGTCCCTCATCAGAACACACTGTTTGAATGGGCGTGGCAGACTGTAGACTCAAAATTAAACGCCCACTGCTGTGACTGGCGTACAGTTTTCTTATTAACAGGGCTGTGCATTTAGTGAAGTAGAAGTAGGCGTTGATCTTCTTTGGAGGCGGTGTTTATCCTCTGTTACATCACAGAGTAGAACATTACAATTTCTGTCATTTTGATAGATTACCTTTAATAGAAGCTGTTTTTAGAGTAACAACAAAGTTTTGAGTTCCAAAACTTACAAAATGACTCCAAGACTTCTTTTGTTTCAAAAGATCAGGGAAATTTTGGTTTCTCAGTTCATGACCCCTTTCAAATACAGAAATAAATGTTAATGTGTGAAATATTATGACATGTATAATATATAGTATTTGCTTTTAATTGAATTCTTATTTATTGATATATGGTACTGTGATAGCAAAGTATTTTTTTTAAGCCAATCTTTGGTGTCACATCATCCTGTACAAATCAAGCTCATATTCTGAATTGGTGCTCAAGAAACATATATGATGATTATTACTGCTGACATAGGTAATGCTGCTTTTTATCCTTTTGATTAAAATAAAATGCAGACATTTTCAACATTGTCCATTTTTAGTGCCACTTCTAAATTTCCATTTCCATGATTCCATTTAAGGTATCAATTTATAATTTAAATATTAAGTTTGTATAGAAGTGTATTACATTGAAAATATTAATCAATAAAATAATTCATTCATTCATTTTCATTTCGGCTTAGTCCCTTTATTAATCTGGGGTCGCCACAGCGGAATGAACCGCCAACTTATCCAGCATATGTTTTACGCAGCGGATGCCCTTCCAGCTGCAACCCATCTCTGGGAAACATCCATACACACCCCTTCACACTCATACACTACGGACAATTTAGCTTACCCAATTCACCTGTACCGCATGTCTTTGGACTTGTGGGGGAAACCGGAGCACCCGGAGGAAACCCACGCCAACACAGGGAGAACATGCAAACTCCACACAGAAACGCCAACTGGCGAGGCTCGAACCAGCGACCAGCGACCTTCTTGCTGTGAGGCGAACGTGCTACCCACTGCGCCACTGTGAGGCCCTCAATAAAATAATAATAAACATTATTTGTTTACTGGATATTCAAGGGGTAAAACAATGTAATGGTTACACCATATGACATTTTTACTGTCATAAAATGAATACAAGTACTTTGCACTTCTGTTTTATGATAAACACTACTGTTTATCATGTATTAGTGACATATTAGGCATTAATGTGCTTTCTGTTGCCTAAAAGAGGTGGAACCCAGTCGATGGCTTCTCAGACCGGTTGTTGCCCAGTGACCGCTGGCAGTGGAGTGATGTCACCGGGCTGAAGCACCAGCCTCTGGCCGACTTTCAGCTGCCCTCTGAGAACTGGGAGTGGGAAGGGGACTGGTACGTGGATGAAAACTTTGGAGGAGAGCCCACAGAGAAAGGGGTCAGTACTGACGTCTCTAAAACAAACAAAAAAAGAACTTTAAGGTGTAAAAACTAATTTTGTGTGTTTTCAGGGATGGACATATGCCATTGATTTTCCAGCTACTTACACAAAAGATAAAAAGTGGAACTCTTGTGTGCGTCGCCGCAGATGGTTGAGATACAGAAGATACAAGGCACAGGATACTTGGGTTAAGGTGTGTATCAATACAGATTTCTTGAAATCAGTTACACCGCCCTGCATCTGATAAAACAAGTCTGCTCATTTACAAAATTATCTTATTTGAAAATGAAAGTAATTATTATTTTTATTATATATATTTAATATATAAATGTTTTGTCTCACTGAGGCCATGTTCACACTAATATGTTTTATCATGAGTCATGTGACGCAGTCATGTAATTAATTTAGCTAACATGGTGGATGACATTGTAAAGCAGATGTTTTGAATGCTGTCCGTTTTGACAGCTTTATTAAAGAATAATGTCAGTTTGTACATTGCCGCTCTTCAAAGGGTATGGAATGTTTACTGGGAGATATTGTTTAGCGGCGGAAGCAGACGACAGTTGCTAAATTTTGCGACTTTTCAAAGAGACGGAAAGTAAATAAACACCAGGCGGATATGAAGCAGATAAAAACATCTTACATCTGTGCGCAGTACTTGAACGAAAACATTTTCAGCCATTTCAGTGTGGAATGACGCAAAAAAGAATTGAAATTTATAATGTGGACATGGAGCATTCTTAGATGAAAACTCCATTTTCAAATTGATCAGGTTTAAGGCTGATTTATACTTCTGCGTCGAGTGATCGCTGTGACCTACGGCCCCTGCCTTGCGCGTAGTCGTGCATTTATACTTCTGCATTCTGTTTGTTTTGCTCTGCAATAAGACTTCTGAAACACTAGCTGGCAGTAGGTTTTTATGTTCCTCTGTGTCGAGTTTCTTTGCGGGGGTTTTGTTTTTTCTGAACGCTACCTTAATGTACAAGTAGCTAAAACTAGCTCATTTAGATGCGGGAACTGGCAGACGTGTAACAACTTTAATCATAAAGTAAACACAAAACAAAAATCTCCATATGGAGCTCCTCAGCGGGACTCAATACTCGTAACCGCTACCATGCCGACCAATCACAGAGCTTGCACTTTGTGTCGTTGCAACATGTAGTTAAATTTTTTGAGAGGAGAGTGTCGGCGTCAGCCATGGCGAGGGGTATGCAACCGTGCGAAGGCTACGCTCGGACCATATGTGTGCGCTTGATGCAGAAGTATAAATCAGCCTTTAGTGTAGACATAGCCTGAGTCACCTCTGTTTTTAATTTATTTGTTTTTAAATATTATTTTTTCTTTTCATTCATTCATTCATTTTCTTTTCGGCTTAGTCCCTTTATTAATCTGGGGTCGCCACAGCGGAATGAACCGCCAACTTATCCAGCATATGTTTTATGCAGTGGATGCCCTTCCAGCTGCAACCCATCACTGGGAAATACCCATACACTTCCATTCACACACATACACTATGGACAATTTAGCTTACTCAATTCATCTGTACCGCATGTCTTTGGACTTGTGGGGGAAACCGGAGCACCCGGAGGAAACCCACGCAAACACGGGGAGAACATGCAAACTCCACACAGAAATGCCAACTGACCCAGCCGAGGCTCGAACCAGTGACCTTCTTGCTGTGAGGCGAGAGCGCTACCCACTGCGCCACCGTGCTGCCCCTATTTTTCTTTTGTTAAAGTTATTTAGCAAGTTACTTGTGCGTGTTTTCATTTGTTTATAGTTTCAGTTATTTTGTTTTTGAGTTAAAATGACAGAAAACAAGAATTTTGTTCCTCAAGCTCTTTCTCAAATAAAATAAATTATTTATATATACTTTTTTGCACAGTTAATGTTTATTTTAAGCAAAAATGTCAAATATTTGTTGTAATGACAAAAAATATTAACAGTCAAATGTATAATTTAACATTGAAATAAAAGTTGAATATGTTCAAATTATAGTTTAATATTAAATAATTTTTCATAAACACTAGTTAATAAATAAATCAACTTATTTTCCACAGATGTCCTGCAGAAAATCTGAATTATTTTTGCATTTTTCTCTGTGACTGAGAATGATTTAAACAATTTATTTGACTTATGTCTTTGTAGTAGTTTTTCTGGTTACTAAGGGATAATACGAAACATTTTCACCTTACTGTACATATTGCTGTCTAAAACAAAAACACTACAGATGAAACATCTTTTTTTTTTTTAAGCGGGATGTACCAACTGTGATACAGAGCAGTGTTATATATTCATTTTGAGTAGTTATCTATAACGCTCATGAAAACATTGTGTCTTGTGATTTTCATATGTGTGTGAGCAGATCCCCTCAGATCAGACTGAGAGTCTTCCTGACCCGTTTAATGACATCACTTGTGGTGGATGGGAGATCACTGAGGAGCCCAGAGGGTGTTTGGCGCTGTGGGCTGTTTCTTTGCAGGGCAAGGTCAGAACTCAATTCATTATAGGCTTACACACTGTGGCCAACAACACACCATGACACCCCTTATTAAAGGGCACCTATGATGCAAAATCAACTTTTGGAAGCTGTTTGGACAGATCTGTGTGCAGGTATAGTGTGTCCACTGTCATATTGGAGTGATATATATTTTGATTGGGTCTTTTTTTTAGGGTTTTCACCTTTAATGTACATGACAGTGGAGACTAAAGACAGGATTGTGTGGGGAGCAGAAAAAGGGGAAGAATCGGCAAAGGACCTCGAGTCGGGAATCAAACTCGGGTCGTCATGAGCACCTCGGTGTTATGCGTACGCACTAACCATTAGGCTATTGGCGCCGACAACAAATCTCTTTTTAAAAGTTTCCTGACATTAAAATAGGATTCAAATCCCAGCGATTTTGAGGCCCACCGCAATGTGACGTAGGAGTGTGGTTTTCCCTGCCCACCAAATTGTTTGACAGGCGTGTATTACCATGTCTCTGTAGTAACGTGTATAAACATGTCCACAGAACAGGATTTGCAAAGAAACGGATTAAAAGACCTGTTCCAACTTGCTGTGATCAGCTGCACCTCAGGAATGAGTTTTACAAGTTTAAAACATTTTTAAAACAGTGCATGTTTGTAATAAAGAAAAGACAGTAATATCGCTATGTCATTCATAAAAGCTGGAATCACCACAGCCGAACTATATATGAGGATGCTTCAATCATACAGGAGTTCCGGTCTGTGGGCCTTAAATATGTTTTATTTTGTACAGTAGCATAATGGATACTTAACTTGTATCCTGTCACATTTACCACAAGTAGACATGCAAAGTTAAACGTGTGTGTGTGTGTGTGTGTGTGTGTGTGTGTGTGTGTGTGGTGGAGTTTATTCAAGCTTTTCTGCAACAAGTCACACACTAATGCCATTACAAAGTTTGCGACACACACACACACACACACACACACACACACACACACACACACA
>CAIGQW010054063.1:7217649-7228277 GCA_903798125.1 Danio choprae | reverse complement strand
GTGTGTGTGTGTGTGTGTGTGTGTGTGTGTGTGTGTGTGTGTTTACCTTGTATTCTTTACGTTGTGTACTACATAAAGAATTCTATTTGTCCAACAAGTATAGCAATACCAGTAAATTTTTACCTCATGGGGACATTCTTTTTTTGTCTCAATACGAAAAGTGGCTCAAAAATCAGACAGAATAAAGTATTTTGAAAATGTAAAAATGCAGATTGTTTTCTGTGAGTGTTGGGTCCACAATAGGGGTGTAGAATATACAGTCTGTAAAGTATAAAAATCATTATGTCTATAGAAAGTCCCTTTAAAGATAGCTGTACAAGTGTGTGTGTGTGTGTGTGTGTGTGTGTGTGTGTGTGTGTGTGTGTGTGTGTGTGTGTGTGTGTGTGTGTGTGTGTGTGTGTGTGTGTGTGTGTGCGTGTGTGTGTGTGTGTGCGTGTGTGTGTGTGTGTGTGTGTGTGTGTGTGTGTGTGTGTGTGTGTGTGTGTGTGTGTGTGTGTGTGTGTGTGTGTGTGTGTGTGTGTGTGTGTGTGTGTGTGTGTTTTGGTGCGTTCAAGTCATGGCAAAAAGATTGTATTTAAAATCCGGAATGACTAATAGTCAGGTGCAACCTTCTGTGAAAAATAGAGTAATTGAATTTGCTGAATCACCTTGTCCCTGACCGTGTGAAATGTGATTGTCTCCTCAGCCCTGAACTCCTCTATGCAGGCCATGTCTCTCTCCATCACACCTGCTCAAACGGCAGCGTGGCGTAAACAGATATTTGAGCAGCTGAGCGAGCGCTCCAAGAGAGAAATGGAGAATTTCATGCATTATGAGCAGGCCATTGAACAGGTAGTGCTCTTGCATCAGTCAGCCCACCTCACCTGATATTTTTTGATCAAATACTAAGCTGTTTTGCCACTTATCTTTTTTTTCCTTTTATTATATCCAGGCTGTCATTGATATACCAACAGTAAGTCCACCAAGAGTTAGACTTGGTAGACCAGATTGGTAGCACAAAGAAGTTATCCATAGGAAACCCATCTCTTAGCTTTAAACCTTAAAAAAAACATGTGTGATTTATATTTCACTGAGATTCCTGTGTTTCTCACAGTCTGTGTGGGTGAAGAAGGGCACCATGCAGTGGTGGAGAGACTGGAAGCCTCATAAATGGGTGGATGTTCAGTTTGCGCTGGAGCAGTTTTCAGGAGCAGAGGGGAATAAGGATGGGATTCTGTTTATCTACTACACCTTCAATGATGAGAAGAAGGTAATCTCACACACAGATGACCAGGGGTGTGTAATATTTATCGTATCATATTAAAAAATGTGTCATTTGAACTTATCAATTATATCACAATTTGAATTGCGTTGTTTGTTTTTATTATTATTAATTTTATTGAAAGAAAAGAAAATTTAGGGCCTCACAGTGGCACAGTGGGTAGCACGTTCGCCTCACAGCAAGAAGGTCGCTGGTTCGAGCCACGGCTGGGTCTGTTGGCGTTTCTGTGTGGAGTTTGCATGTTCTCCCTGTGTTGACGTGGGTTTCCTCCGGGTGCTCCGGTTTCCCCCACAAGTCCAAAGACATGCGGTACAGGTGAATTGTGTAGACTAAATTGTCCGTAGTGTATGAGTGTGAATGGGTGTGTATAAAGGGACTAAGCCGAAATGAAAATGAATGAATGAAAAGAAAATTTTTGAATGAATGAATGAAAATCAAAAAGGCTACAATATAAATGCGATATAAATATAGAAGCTTATTTCGACTTCACCCGAGAGCAAATGTATGACTGTCCTCTTTCTGTGACAAGCTTATTATAATGCAAAAAATGATTTTCTTACGAATTTTTGTCTTGTTTCTGGTCCATATCTAAGAATTCTTAAATAAAGAAGCATTTTCTAGACAAGTAAAAATTATTGTCATGTTTTCATCAACAATAATTACAAATCAAGAGAATTTTTACTTAGAACAAGCTAAATAATCTTCCAATGGGGTGAGTAAAATAATCTTATTTCAAAGTAAAAACAAGATTATTTTACTTACTCCATAGGCAGATTTGGCTTGTTTTAAGAAAAAATTCAGTTAATTTTTACATATTATTTCCAAAAAGAAGCCACGTTTTTTTTTGCTTGTCTAGAAAATGCATCTTGATTTAAGAATGTTTAGATATTTGGACTAGAAAAATACAAAAACTTTAAGTAAGAAAAGCATTTTCTGCAGTGTAACCAATTGTCTCTTAATTAACACACCTTTGTTTACTTCATTCAGGAGTGCTTTAACCAACCACAGATAGCACCCACCATTAGAAAAAACAGGATAGTGCAAACACATACATGCGATTAATTAATTCATTATAGTGTTAAAGCATGTTTTACTTGCACACAGCCATAATTACAATGGTAATTGTATAATTATATAATAAAATTCATTACATTTGGAGTTAAGTCATTTGAGTCAATGATTCAATGATACAGTCAAAGTCACTTGCCTAGTTTGTAAGTGAATCAACAGTTTTGAACTAATCATTTAAATGAGCGATTCTTAGAATCACTCATTAGGACAGAGACTTGCCCCCAACTCCTGGCAGTTTTAATGTAATATTTGATTGGGGATTTAAAAAAAATAAAGAGATATCTTTATCACACCCCCTTCATTTGACCTGCTTGGATCTTAGAATTTTGTGACAATTATTCATTTATTCATTCATTCATTTTCCTTCGGCTTAGTCCCTTATTTATCAGGGGCCGCCACAGCGGAATGAACCGCCAACTATTCCAGCTGCAACAAAGTACTGGGAAACACCCATACACTCTCACATTCACACAAACACTCATACACTACGGCCAATTTTGTTTACCCAGTTCACCTATAGCGCATGTCTTTGGACTGTGGGGGAAGACAGAGCACCCGGAGGAAACCCACATGAACACAGTGAGAGCATGCAAACTCTACACAGAAATGCCAGCTGGCCCAGCCAGGACCTCGAACCAGCAACCTTCTTGCTGTGAGGAAACAGTGCTAACCACTGAGCCACCGTGCCGCTGACTTGTGACTATTAATGTGTGTTTATTAATTTTAAGATCATCTGTTGAGGCTAGTTTACTATTATTGCTGATAAAAATGTATATTTTTTAATACTTAGCTTTAAAAAAAATGTAAAACCGATTTGGTATAAAAGTTTAATGTGTTATGTGGTTAGTTATAACGAGAACGCTTCTTTGGACTTTCTTTTATCAAAATGTATCAGTTAGAGGTGGTACACTACACTGGTCTCGCGGTTCGGTTCAGTTACAATTATCATGCCATCGATTCGGTTCAATTTGATATCTCGGTGCATCACGGTGCATTGACGATGCTTTCCATACACAATTTTATATTTCACTTCACAGCACAAGAATTCTTGCATTAAAATGTATAATTTTTTTTAATACATTTTATATTTATTTGTAATACAATCTTGTCCTATAATACAAGCAGTCAGATATATGAAGTGTACCTTAAATTTTACCTGTTCAAAGAAAACACTCCTTTTAAATGCATCAAACAAAACTCAAATACATGCACAGAACAACATGAGCATTTAAAGCAAATAAACAAATGTAGATATTACTTTTTGAGCATTGTCGAGCAAATGCCTAACGCTTAAGCATTGTTAAACGCCTATGATTGGTCACACGCTCAACAGAAAGGGATGCAATTTGTTCAACGTGCTGGCGCTGTTCACCGATAAATGACACTGATGTTAAACGGACACGGCGATCACAGCTGATCAATGATAGACACGGTGGAGAAAACCCGCTCTGCAGATATGCTCGTATCTGGATCCACAAGTATTGCTATAACAGCCGAGAGGAGAGGAAACGTCAGGCCAGCAGGTCAAAGGGGCCCCGGTGTGTGTGTGAGAGAGAGAAATGGAGTTTACTTTCATTTTCTACATAAATAGGGGCTTCTGCTGTAACCTCAGTGTCAGTGAAAAACTGTCCAGCAAACGCGCAGTGAATTGTGCACAGTTTCTGTATTTTAATTACTCGCGCATGCCTCCCTTGCCATAGTATTCTACCGCGACATAGCGCATATGAGATAAATGACGTCAGTAGGTAATAACCGGTTAGGATCTATTACTGAACCGATACCCAATTGTCCTTGTCTGTATTGCGGTGCACCGGAGAAACAATTAATTTTGATACCCCCAGTATCATTGCTTAACATTAAAAATATAGTTTTCATTAAAATGTGTCACAATTTTTACAAACATATTAAGCAGCATGCCTGTTTTCAACATTGGTAATAATAATAAATGTTTCTTGAACTGTACATTGTAAATCACAATGAATCTTTTTCAGTATAAATATTAATTGTTCAAGTAATGCATAAAACATAAAAGACAAAAAAATAAATATTACCAACTTAAATTTTTGAATGGCAGTGAGAAAACTACAGTACTTGTAACATGATTTAATATAGTCTAGATTGACTCCTTATATTAATTCAATGCCTACTTTGCCTTTGATTTGAAACTTTTCTGCTCCTCCTCCGTCCAGTATCTTCATGTGTTTATTAATGAAGTGACGATCCTGGTGCCGGTACTGAATGAGTCCAAACACACGTTTGCCATCTATACAGCAGAGCGAACCAAACAGAGGTGGCCCATCCGCTTGGCTGCGGCAACTGAGCTGGAGATGTACGACTGGGTGAGCAGAGTGCATAAATTATGGGAAACCGGTTCACAACACATTGTCAATACCTTGCTGTTTGAATGACTCTTTGTTCATCCAATCAGCTGGCCCTGCTCAGCGTGTCCTGCTGTGACTCCAGAGGTATTCAGGGCCCTCCTTGCAAACAAGCCATCTGGTCTGTCACCTGTAAAGGGGACGTCTTTGTGAGTGAACCAACAAAAGAACTAGAGGCATCTCCCTACCCTACAGCCTGTGATCAGATGTAAGAATTACATAACTTATTGATTTTATGTGAACAAGTTTGCTGTAATCAGGTAAATCTTCAATAAGGAGCCATAGAATGAAAATTTGTATATGCTTATATATTTGTACACTATATAGCTGACAACATTTTTTGTATGTTTGTAATGAGGCAAAAAACTGCTGAATATAAGTGTCTAATGTTATGCATTATGTCATATCACTCAGCTCTTACTGTCATTTTTCTGGAGTCAAAGGATGCCTATAAAAAAAACCTCATCTGTTTTTGCAGAGGTTGATATCAATTTCTGCCTCTGTTTTCCTATACGTTAAAATAACAAAATTAGACTCTAAATATAAGCTAAATGTTAATTATGAGTAGCAGACAAAGATATATTTAATCCACAACACAACTCAAGTGAATTTAATTACATTTTATTTTATTCACTCACTCCTTCTAGCTTAAATAGACCTCTCTACCACTTCAGCTAAATAGATTGTCATTTAACAAGGAATCTACTCAATTTGTTTAAATATTTCTTGACTTCACCTTTCCCGATATGGTCAGATCTGAGCTTTCATTCTAGGGGTAATTCCTGTGGCTATAAATGAGCATATAAAATACTTTTTGGATAGGTTTTGCACTTATGTAAGCTACATAGCTGCTATGTAGATATCAGAGAACAATGTAACATATTGAATCAATGCACTCTTAAAGAATGCATATGTATGTACAGTATGCATATGTGTATGAATTAGTTCTCAACCGTAAACATATTGAACGCAGATTACAGGCCTCTAATTGGCCAGCTGTACATGCATGTATACAGTGTCTGCATTTTTTTTTAGAACTTTTATTTTTATTTATTTTTATATACAATCTTAACAATGCAGATTAGAAAATAGAAAAAAGAAAGAAAAAAAATCACAACAACAATAAAAAAAATGGTTAAGATATTGTACATATGCATGTCATATTTAAAGAGCCCCTATTATGCATTATAAAAGGTCATATTTTGGTTTTGGGGTCTCCAACAACAGGCTGATCAAGGTCAAAAAACACTTTCACTGTCTTATAATATGTATTTATTTTTACCTAATTATCCCAACGACTACCATATGATTTGTTCAGTTGTTCCCAAACCCCTCCTTTCCGTGAGGCTAATCTGCACTGATTGGTATGATGACCCAGTCTGTTGTGATTGGTCGACGGCTTTCAGTGCGAGACGGAGAGAAACGCCCAGCATGGTTATGAAGTACTCAGAGCACAGAGTATATGTGTGAGCCCAATGCAGGAATGCATTAAAGCAATGCAGCTAAACACTAGTATATTCCTCTATTCTTAACCATAATCTATTTATTATTGCACACAGTGGCAAAAGTTGAACTATTTTGAAAATTGGCCGCGCCGCCTATGTGAGGAACAGCTGATGGTGGCCATAGCAACAAACAGCAGGAAATCGCGAGCACAAAACACATTTAAATCAGTAAAGGAAGAAGCACGTGTCGCGTGGTTTTGGACACGATATGTGAAATACAGATTTTACCTGAGAGATACATTACAAGCACTGATCTATAACAGATACGTCATTACAAGTTACAACAATTAAATACATATTTTGCAAACTACAGAAAATGAGGCAACCATTTTGATCACACTTCACATTGTGTAGGAAGGAGAAACACTTCCTACAGAAGAAACTGGTCCATACAAACTGTGTTAAAGTTACTTAAAATACCATACATTAGTAGTCTTTGCTGCTCCTTCCTTTAATAATAAACAGCCGGCGAATCCCGCACTGCAGGGTAGGTTATTGTATCAATCTTCAGAAAAATTACAGGAACAAACACAGCACACGGTTGGCTATACTGTGGTGTTGTTGTGAAAATGAACTTTAACCCTTTATTCCCCACAGCCGCATGTCTGGCCATCTCTCATTGATAGTAATCTTCACGTCATGATCAATCCCATGATCCCTCGCACTCCGCTAGTGTCTGAAGAGAAAGGCACGTTCACGTTTTACCGGAACCAGCAGTTCATATTTGGTATTGTTTCTTGTCGACGTCAATACGAACAGCCAAAAGATCCAGACGAACGACGAATCATTTAAACGACTCTGAGTCAAATCTTTTATTAAAAATTCTATATTTTTAAACAAGGTGCATTTTCAGATTTAACCCTCAGCTGGATGTTTTCATTCACTTAGAGAGAGATGTTGCACACTGCATAGAAGGTAATTTTCAAAAACCCATAATAGGGGCTCTTTAAAAGATACAGCATCTGCATTTAAGACACAAACCTTGAAGCTTGAGTAGCTTCAAGCTGCTTATCTTACTCTTTCACGCTAAATTAAATATATTTTAAGGGAAATACATTAATTAATTATATATAATGATTATTGTTAAAATGTATAAGATATAACTTTTTAAATATAGTTAATAAGGCCTCTACCAGAATATGTGCTTTTTTGTGTGGTTTCAGCTGATGCTACTTTTTATTTTTTCATAAATTTAATTACATTTTCATCTTTCATTAGTTTTTTTGTAAACACATTGACACGCAGATTTTGAGCATAAATTACCCATTGTTCCCCCAGAATAAAACTACCCATACACCTCTGTCTGCATATATTTGATACAAAAATGTTCAATAAAATAAATGCTATGAAAAGAATTATTGTTTTTTTTAGTATGTGTTTTCAGCAGACATTACACAAACAATGCAGTTGTTTGACGAATAGAAAGTTCAGAAGAATGTAAATTATTTGAAATCTTCTTTAAACCCTCAACTTTTGAATGCAAATGCATGTTAACGAATATCCATTGGCTTCATTGTTGCCTTACACCCCGTGAAAATGATTCAGCAAACATCAAATCTTTATCATGTACAGGTTCTGGCGTCAAGTCGGAGGGCATTTGCGTGTTGTGGAGTCCAACAGTCTTGGTGTGGTGTGGGGGATCGGTTACGACCACACTGCCTGGGTCCACACTGGAGGATACGGAGGAGGCTTCTTTCAGGGTAAATGCATCAAACCAGTCTGTGCTTTTCTAAACCAGTCTGTGTTTTAGTAACGTTACATGTTTATTTCACACATACAGGTTTGGCCAGCAGCACAGATAACATCTACACACAGACCGATGTGAAGAGTGTTTACATATATGAGAACCAGCGCTGGAATCCTGTCACTGGTTACACTGACAGGTTAATACTGAACATGATGTTTATCATTCAGAAATGTTCAGCATCCTCACTGCTCATTGTTTCTCTTCCAGGGGTCTTCCTACTGACCGCTACATGTGGAGCGATGCCTCGGGTCTGAAGGAGTGCACTAAAAACAACACTAAACCACCCTCTCCACACTGGACTTGGGTTTGTCTGCTATTAATTTTCTCCTAATACATAAAGAACTCAATTGCTGTATTTTTGAATACTCCTTTTTTTATTGCAGGTTTCAGAATGGACTATTGACTATACTGAGGCCGGAGGGACAGACAAAGAGGGCTGGCAGTATGCAGCTGACTTTCCTGCGTAAGTTAATTTGCTGTTAAAGTCTGTGTGAACTGAAAGTTGCTGAGATTTTTATTTTAAAAATTATTATATTTAAAAATATTATAGTTGAAGCAGTCAAATACATTTTGATTAAAGATACCCAAAACATAGTTTTTTCAGTGGATTAACTGAAAAACAATGTGCTCTAGCAAAATAAACATTGTACATTTTAATTTCACTCAAACTCTAATCACTGATATCATTCATGTAGATTTGAAGAACAACGTGTAATATATTCGTTTTGATAACCAAATCAGGCTGAAACCAAGTTCATATGGAATTAATTGCGGGAGTTTCAATACATCTTGCCCTAAGCATAGCGTGTGAGTGTGAACTACAGTGAATATTTTTGATTTTTCTGAATGTATTCAATATTCTAGGTCATACCATGGATATAAAACACTGAAGGATTTTGTCCGCCGCAGACGTTGGGCCAGGTATGTAGTAATGTTTAAGTGATGTTTAAGGTAGTCTGTAGGGGTGGGAGTCCCCACAATACTTGTGTCATGCATATGAATAATAAATAATATATTATTGTATTGTATTGTATTGTATATTGCAATATTCTGCTGTATATTGCAATTCATTATTTTTTTCCAGCTTCAAATTATTTCCCCAAAGTAAGATTTGGTAACGTCTGTTTTAACATTTCTTAGTTTATCTCACTTCAATTTTATTGCTGCAGTGCAAAATGGGATTTTCAAGCAGACAAACTGACCAGCATTTAATAGAAAACCTGTCATAAATATTGTTTGCTTTCTGCAATCTTGCCATCCTTACTTTCCTAACTTGCCCAACTCAGCAGAAACAAAACCTCAATACTATGATCTACTGTAGTGGACGGTAAAGAAAAATGTATTTTATTATTCAACCAAATAGTATAATAACAAATTGGTGTTCTCAACAAAATTGAGATCTTTGTATATATATTTTATTGCCATTAAACATATCGTAATACTTAGCATATTGTCAGTAAATTTGGGAATCTGTATCATGCTGAAGAGAATTTTTTGTTATTGTACAACATTTTGTTTTGCATTTTTTAAACACTTTATTCTTGCATGAAGATAGCTTTGCTGTTGCCATTGCACTGAAAATGACTGTAAACCCTTTATAAAAGTATTCTATTAATTAATGGTCAGGCAGTGTATAAAAATATATTGCACTTCAAAAAATTATTATTTTTGTAATGCCAAAGAAACTATTTATGACATGTGCAATTAATTTCCCATTACTATTATTATTCTTTCACCCTAGAAAGTGTAAACTCACTACAACCGGCCCCTGGCAGGAAGTCCCACCTATACCGTTGAGTGACATAACAATCCTGCCTTGTGGGCCGAAGAGCACAGTAGAACAGGTGTCATTATGGGCCATCAGCAACAAAGGAGATGTTTTGTGCCGCCTGGGTGTCACATCACTGACCCCTGGGGTAAGAGACAAGTTTCTTATTTTCTAGACAACTGCTAACTACTCTGCAGTTCTGATGTAAATATTTCACAAGTACTTCACAAACTGTAAAGACCGTCATTCCATAACGATAAAAGATTGTAGCTAAAGCAGAAAGTTTATGCAAGAAAAACTTCATATGAGCTGTTCTAATCATGAAAAAAAGCAAATTTTATCAACTAAAGTAATCCACACGTTCAAAGAAATTAATTAAAACAAAACTAATTAGTTGAGAAATTCAGTTATGTGTAATAAAATGAAATGACACAGGTTAAAAAAAGTATTGAATACATGAAGAAAGGAAGATGGAAAGCCCAGGCAGCAGCTAAAATCTCTCAGTAGTTAGAAAGCAACACTATCCTTGTCAGTGTAAATGAATATATAACGGATGTTGAATATGAAAGCAGCAACTCTCAACTGCTTTCAGAAAAGAAAATAAAGCTGCTAGAATGACCCAGCCATTCACATGACCCGAATCTAGTATTAAATAACAATTGAAGTCTTTTAGTCTTTGCAAATGTCACACCTAAGCAGTCCACACAAGAGGCGTTTTGTACCTGTTATTATGAAAAAGACTTTTATACAAAGTATTAAATACATTTCAGCAGTTCAGTACCTTCTCCTTGAGTCATTCCATTGTTATTACAAATTACTATTTTTTTTAGAAATTGTTTTGTTTTGGTTGGATTTGCTTTTTTGCTTGGATTTTATATATATATATATATATATATAT